>JAJJMC010020031.1:3232836-3300771 GCA_023531435.1 Papaver californicum | reverse complement strand
TGATGATAACCCATGTCTTATATTTATACTACAACCACAAATCCTCTTCCAAATCTTCTAAACATCTTTTTTTTTAATGAAAATTATTCTCAGCAGATCATGATCTTGATCATCGAATATTTGTATGTTCTTCATGGTACTCACGATTATTCTTTTGATTTTGTTTCCATTCCCAGAACTCGAGAATATATCCTGCTTTGCTTGGTCACGAGAAAATATATTCAGTGTTATCTTCTTTATTACTCGATGATATCTTTTCTGATTCAACTGCTACTCACTTAATCACGAGATTTTGGATATTCTCGAGTTTCCAAAACCCTGTTAACACTCTTATTAGTGAAGACCGAACAAAATCTTGCCAAAATATATTCCAACTCTCGCAACAGATTCTCACAGATTGAGAAGAAAAATTTTCCCGCCACATGCTTTGAATTTGAAAAGGAGTGGGTGCCCACATCCAATGTATGGATGCCTTTATCAATTTTGGGAGGGTGCCATAATCCAAAATGAGGGTGCCTTTAGTAATTTTCTGAGGTATTTTTAACATTTTCAAGCCATCTTTTCCACAATTACTTATTTCCAAAAATACCTAAAAAACATATTAAATAATAATATTAGTACAAAATATGAGAACTATTAATACAAATATGAGATCAAATAAGACACATAAATGTGTCTATCAACGAGTTTGTAGTATCCACCTAATATAGTTTTAATGATCAGATATGGGTTTTCTCCAGGAGAGGCAGTAGTGTCTCCGATTTTGAAAGGTTTGGGTTTCGGTATCTCAGGTTGATGACACATTTTAAGGATGATTGGGTTATTGGTTTTAATAGTCTCATTAGAGACGACCCTATCCATTCGAAATTTTTTTAAAAAGGATCATCTTCATAAGCAACGCTAAGTTAAGTTAAGCCATATTCACATTCATAACACCAAGGCACGGTGAGGTTGATACTCGATTTGAGTCCCCAAGTCTTGATGGGACGTGGGATAATTGGTTGTAAAGAGATTTGTTGAACAAGACTTACTTGTAGGCAAAAATCCATATGTGTACGACATCACCTCTCCTTATGCAATTGTTTAGCGTCCAAATCCGTTGTTTGGTAATGTTCTGGAGGTGAGCAATCTTTAGGGTCTGCGGGCCTGTTGGCTCCTATAGGTGGGTCCCTTGGTGACGATTTCTCCATAGGTGTGTCGAGCCTTGCCTTGTTGTTGTGGATTATATGACGTCCTAGAGCCATGTAGTAGTCTGGATCTATATGATTGTTGCTGGTGAATTGGTAGTGGACACTCCTGGCCACAAAATGTTAGTGGTAGTGGTCTATCTAGACCTTTATGAATAACGAAGTTTAATTGTTGTATCCCTGATAGCTTTCTTTGAATAGGGATCTTGCCATCGCTTCGAATGTCGATTCTGGATGTGCTGACACTGGTAGCATATGACGTTGGCAGCAGCGGATGGTGGTGGCGGTAGCAGATGGCGTCGGTAGCAGCGGATGACGTTGGCTGGCTCCATCTGGTAACGACTTGATAAAAGTGAGTACACATATCTCTTTATGTGACAAGAAAGGAGAAGAGAGATGTCTCCTTAGTGTAGGATTCACTGGACCTCAAGTAGACAGAGAGGCTGGTTCTGGTGAGATAGAGATAGGTCTTCTTTTTCGTGATTTTTATATGGACCTTTCTAAAACTCCACTGATGTTGAGATTTTGTTGTTGACTGTTTCCTGGTACCAGATCAGGGGTTATACAAACTTCTTTTTTATCTCTTTGGACGTGGGCTCTGGAGGTGTTAGCACCAGCAATAACTTTGGAGGAGTTTCTGGTTTGCTCCATATGATACTTGTGTTGCTGTAGAGGTGGTTTCTCCATACGAGTCTTCAGAGGAGAAAGTATTTCCTTATGAGTGGTAGTCACGTCTGCTTGTGCAACAGCAAGGGTCTCTTCATCATATTTGAGAGACTTGGTGATGTTTGGCTATCCATGGCTCTTTCCAGTAGCATTGCTTGAAAGAGTAGTGTTGGTGTTTTTGGTGAAAGCATTTTGGGGAATGGAACACCAGAACTGAGATTGCTTCATGTATCCAAATTGATGTTACTCTATGAACCAGACCTAAGACCCAGCTTATTTTCAGACGGTTGAAGAATGATTTTCATATGGTTGAAGAATTGGATTCGTGGCCGAGAGATTGATCTCTCATTATGGTCTCCAATTGTTATTACCTAAAAATTGCTTTTAGGCAAAACATTGTACTGTTAAAGTACTTTCTTTAGATTCGGAAATCAAAATCGTACAAGACAAGCCTAAACCATGATAGTAGCCATTCCTCCCAGCTTCGGTCAGAAGGAGAGAAAATGGGTTGATCTTAGGGGAGGGAAGCAAAGAAAGTTGAAGGAAATAAGTGTGATGAATTGTGTGTAGAGACTTGAACTATTGAAAACAACAGAGTTTGTAAAGAATGATAAGCTTGTTCTGTTTTCTGAATGGCCTAAGGAATATAAGTTTTCCTTGTAAGTAGTGGAGGTAGTGAGGAGATGGAGAGATGGAGGTTGTGGGAGGAATAGTGTAACCCCCCGTTTTGTCTTGGGAAGTTTCTGGAAACTTCTAGATCATTACTCCATCACCTCTTCAAACGCTATAACCGTCACCACTACTTGTAACTTTCTCATCATGGGGTGTTGCCACGCCGCATATTGTTGTAAACATCGGACCAAAACCCCATGAATAATCCCCCATGTATATGATTTTACTTCTCGTGAGAGCTAGTGGAGTCATGGCTTCAAAGTCGTGAGTTTTCTTGTAAAATAAGTGTTAATGGATAAATCGGGGCGTTGGTAGCACAAGTGTCGTGGCTATGGCCTAAATGATACCGCTAGTAACGAAGAATAATACTGGCACAGGTAAGTAAAGCATGGCACTGGCACGATCAAAGGAGAATAGCGTGACAGCAGCAACAGGTAGAGGGCGTTGTTGGTAAGGAAAAGGAGCGCTAGCGTTGGAGCTAGTGCTGCTAGCAGCATAGGATGGGGACGCTTAGCGCTAGTGCTGCTAGCAGCGCATGTGAGTCCGCCTGGCTAGCGCTGATACAACATGTGTTGTGCTGGTGTTGTTGTCATTGTCTCTAATAGCGTGGTTAGGGCTGACACCTGCTAGTTTTGCGGCCATGGCCTATGCACTGCTAATGTTGGCATTTGCATAACTATGGCCTATTTAGAGTTTCTCAGTCGCATGAGATTTTGATGTTAGCATTATACTTAAATTTTATGCAGTGCATACAGAACATATTCAAGAGATTCAAACATGGAATTTTACAACTTGAGATGATGTTCGATGCGACTCTGCAATTAGATGGTATGTATTCAATTAGCATTTTTATTCAAAAATGGCATAATGTCTATTCCGAATGTTCGCAATTTTGTATAATCAACGCTTTCTGATTAATGCATATGATTTGCACATGAAATAACAAGGATTTAGTTGGGTAAAGCCCTAAAAAAAATTCGGGCACATATATATACAAAAGGGGTACAAGGCTAATTTAGCCACGAGCTAAGTATGTCTTCTCAATTCTCTTGCGTAATGTAAGATAAACGTACGTATCCATAATTCTGATGCTGAGTCAGAAATTCATTTATTATATTTTGGCAGCCAGGCAAGGTAACTTCTACAATTCATACCCTTGTCAAAAATCCACCATCTACACTCATTTGTTTCTTCATTGTAAAAATGCAAAAAAAATTGTGGTGTTATTTCACAAAAGACTTGAAGTACTCTATATCATGCCAAATAGTGTTGATAATGTTTTTCTTTCTTGGCAACAATTGAACGGAATAGTTCAGTCAAAGAAGCTATGGAATCTTTTACCACCGGCAATCATGTGGTGTCTTTAGAAGGAGCGTAATGCCTGTGTTTTTAACAACAAGAATCATACCTTAGCTCATATTATCAACATGGTGAAATATACAATTTACTCTTGGACCTTGATTTTCGAAGACTTTGCGGATACTTCGTACCAGCAAGTAATGGTTAATTGGAAGGATCTTTATTTTAAACCTCCATGATTTCTAGGCTTTACTCTTTCGTTTTTCAGCTTTTATTTTTTATTTTTGTACATTCCTTCTTGGGTGGTATTTTCTTTCTACTTTTTTAATCAATGAATTTTTTCTTTACCGAAAATAAAAAAATAAAAAAATCCTGATCTCTAATAGCCATCCTAGTTGATCAAATCTTTAACAAGTCCACGACGTCTCCTTTGATCCCATATCATTAAAATGATTAAACCAGCAAATTAAGGTTAAAACCATTTAAGTCTTTTCTTAAGTTTGTAAAACATGTATTACCTCCGTTTCAGGAAAAGAGTTACTATCACTTTTTCATTTTAACCTAAAAATAGGCTAAAATGAAAAAGTGATAGTAACTCTTTTCCTGAAACCGAGGAAGTATATCTTTTGGCGGATGATCGCAGAATGAGCCATAACCCTTGTTTGATAACTATCGTATCAGTGTGTCAGTGAACTAATAATATCCTTTGGATCGAAATAGGGGAAAAGGAGAAGGAAAAAGGGGCGGGGAATGGCATGTGATGTCTGAATGTTGGGAACATCGTGAAGAGGGGAGGGTCGTGGCCAGCCAGAGATGATGATAATGATGTCACTTTTGGCCATGTGACTTTCGAATCATCATCATCTTTCTCAAAGATCAGAATATTTTTAGAGACGAAGAAAAGAATTTGATTGGATTTTATGTGTATTACTTAATTACTAAAATCATCGGTCGTGCTCATAGAGTACGTTTTTGTTTTGTTTTTGAAAATTTTGATTGGTAAGACAACACAGTTGATACCTAGATGGATAGATACATAGATGTATCTGTATTAAGTTAGTGTTAAGGATGAAAAGTGAACACTCAGATTTTGTTTTGTTTTTGGTTTTTTGTTAGAGGATTCTCTGGTGAGCAAGAACAGGCTGTCAATGGGAAGGATTGGCCAACTTCACTATTTTGTTTTCTTGTGTTTCTAAAATGTGGGTAGTGCTTGGGAGTAGGGCTACACATCGGGTGGGTCGGGTTGGGTTTGGCCTCACCCGCACCCGACCTGCCAGTTAGCAGGTAATTTGTTTTTTCACCCGCACCCAACCCGTCGTAGGACGGGTGGGGTCGGGTTTGATCCGATTTTACGGCGGGTTGGGTGCGGGTGACCGCGGGTCACCCGTTCAGACTCCACAAATCCTGTAAAACTAGTAAAAGAACCAGTTCTTGTTCTAAATCTAAACTTCTTCTAACTTCTAAACCCTCTTAAGCCTGACCAAACAAGAAAGATTTATGAAAGAAACCAAATACAAGTCATTATGAAAGTCACTGTGAAAGAAACTAAGTACAAGTCAAAGTCACTTTAACATGTATGAAAATGCAATGAATCCAATGCTCATTACAAGCACGACATTTGGAGAAATCTTCAGTTCAGGTGCATCATCGGTGTAAAACTGGAGCACTGAATTGCCTGATCCTCTTGTTGCCCCACCACCACTTGTTGTCCTCCTCCTACGAAGACCTGCAGCAGCTGCCGCACTTCCCCTTGGTGGAGCAGCTCCAATCAAAACCATTTTGTCTGTTTGAAATAATTCCAGATGAACAATGTGACAAGTATAAAGAAAGTCACTTTTCCCAAGCATAATATGATGAACATCTTAAAATGTTTACGACTGAGTAGTAAAGAAAGACAAATACTAAACAATACAAGACGGGGAGAGTTTCATATTATTTGAAATAGCCAAGTTGTATCAGTTATCAAACAGTACTAGCTCGTTAAAGTTTTTCAATTACATGATCGATGGGATACTGAAACAAATAAGTTGCATCAACCATTAAACAACTGACTGACAGTAAACCGCATGGAAAAATGCGATTCCTCCACAAATACCATTAAAGAATGAGAAGATACCACTGGGCTCCAGTAGTGCAGGCAGATGCTGATGGAACTCCTTTAAGTCTTAATAGTACTCACCATAAGTGTCAAAGAATATCCCTGCAATGATTAACAAAAGAGATGTACAATTACATTTTGTGCAGTATAGGAATAACATAGTGTTACTAGACAACCCAATAAAAGTTAAACAGAAACACACATGATCTCACAGAGTTCAGCGGGGTCTGACATCATTTTTTTTAATCATAATTCAGCGTTGTTGCACCATCAAAAGAGCTAAATGAGGTTCATCTGCAAGCAAGTTCTGAAAATCGTCGGGACTGGGCTTCTCAATAATGTCGTCTAACTAAAAGAAACACAGAACCTAGCTAAATGTTTTAATAATGTTGTCTTTACTTTTGCTTACAGAGAGTGAATCAGTGGTACATGAACTAGCTTTGGAAGCCAACTCATGTGCTTCCTCTTCAACATCAGATAAGGCTCCTAGCTTTTTGAATGATGTTCTTGATAAGGACATAACTAATTTCTATATAAAATGAATGAAAGTTTGACAAAACTATAATCAAATACGAATATATTCAAATTACTTACCAATTCAAATTTGCGATGTTAGGCAAAATCGATCAGAGCTGTGGTGATGACAGTGAAGATGATAACCAGGTCACTTCCTAGAAAAAATGTTATCAAATCACAAAATTAAAGATGTCCCAAGACTAATTTTTATATGAATTGACTGAAAAATCTTCAGATTCCAAAAACCCAATATGTTAACAACAATAATATAAACCCTAACTTGATAAAAGACCCAAAACTAATTTCTATATTAATTGGTTGAAATTTAACAAAAAAATAATCAAATACATGAATATAAACCGGAAATATTGATTTGTTAAAATAATTATTACCTATCAAACCCAGACCTGAATCACCTGATGAGCTCGGTGGTGACAGCCATGATATCATCCAAACCAACAAAGGAAGATGAATAAATATTGAAGAAAAAGAAGAAGATAAAAATGCCGATGGTGTGCTGATAGTCGTCCTTGGAGAAGGAGATGGTCGTAGGAAAAGGTCGGTTGTGTGAAGGAAGAGAACTTAGAGTCAGAGAAGAACTGAATGAGGAGCTGTTTAGTTTAGAGTCGAAGTCGATGAAGGAAGAAAAGAAAATAGAAATGAGTGGCGAGTGGGTGGGTCGGGTGAGAGGAGCTATCACCCGCACCCGACCCGCCAGAAGACGGGTTTAAAAAAAATCACCCGCACCCGACTCGTTCATCGGCGGACCGGGTACGGGTCGGGTAAAATTAGGCGGGTACGGATTGGGTTGGCGGGTTGTGTTGGGTTTGTGCTGCCCTACTTGGGAGTATGGGGAGTGAGAAAGGGTTTGTTGATCATTTTTTAAAGCATAATACATTTTGGTCAGCAATGTCAGCTCCAGCAGCCTAGGGGTAACAGTAGCAGTAGGCTCATAAAAAAATAATGAGAGAAACTTAAATCCGGATTAGGTAAGCAATTTCTGTTCCATCTTCTTTCTTGAACTGTTTGAAAATGTTATTAGTAAAATATACGATGGTTATAAAAAAATTAAGAATAAAAAAAAAAAAATTAAAATTTTAGATGTTAACCAAGTTAAATTTATAGCTATGGAAAAAAAAGAGTTCAAGGCAAAAAAATTGAAGAAAAACTTGAAAGTTATTCGTACGGATGGTTACAAAAACCAAGGAAAATCCTCTCAAAAGCGCATCGAATGGAAGATCCGTCAAATAAAGATAAACAGAAGGTCCAAGATTGTCAGAAATTTTTACTGAAGTGTTTATTTAATTTAAATTTTTACTACCTTAGTTTATATTTTGTAAAAAATGTAGTATATTAAATTAATATAATGGAGATTGATGTTTTAATACTCTCTTCATTTTAAGAAAAGAAATATTTTTTCTATTTTCACAATTTTTAAGACATGTATGAAAGAGAGTAGGTTTTTTAATTTATTTCCAAGTTTACCCTCAATAAAAAACCTGATACCTTCAATAAAGAATTAATTCTAAACAGAGATCATAATTTCATCGAAAAGTATTGATTCCAACAAATTCGTATAGATAAATTAATTTATAGAGCGAAAGAAAGCGAAATTAGGTTTTGAATTTTAAAAATGACTCAACATAGGCTATTCAATCCATTTGATAGAGAAATCACATTTAATATCAAATTTAATGATAAAAAAGATTGAAAATTTGAAAAATCAAAAATAAAGAGAAACGAGAGATTTTCATATCTAATGCAATTTCAAGTACTAATACTGAAAAAATTGAATTAAGCTGAAATGTTCATGAAGATATTATTCGTCATCCAGATCTAGTTTTAAAAAACTCGGAAATTAATCGAGCTGAGAATAGTAATCAAACATTAAGGATGAGATGAGAGAAAACAGAATCATTGATCATCACCTTAACGTTATTTAGTTCATGAAAATTAGCTGCAAGTGAGAGAAATCTAAGTGGATTAATGAACGGGTTTCATTAGTCACTGGATCTCAAATGAAACCTTATAAACATCCTAGTGGAGACAGTATGCTCCTTAGATTTTTTAAAAACAAAATTATTACAAAATCATGATTATGACACCAATTAATTATTAATATGTTTAAGTATTGAAATTTTTTGTAATAGTGATCTGGGTGTTTATGGAATTAACCCCAAAGAAGAAGCAGAATTGGTGGTGGTGTGGGTGATTCGGTCGGGAAAAAATGAAAAGTATAGATAAAGAAGATGAATGGAAAAAATGATTTGGGAAAAGAGTAATTCTGGAAGTTTGTCCTATCTAAAATAAAAGTAAATCTTTTGCTGAAACGAAAATTTTAAAGAGAAAGTAACTCTTTTCCTAAAATGGAGGGAGTATAATTTTAGTTAATTTAATTTAATTATTAAGTTTGTTTATTTTTTTTAAGATCAAATTATATTGAATTTAAAATTTAAAATTGAATTAAGTTTTATTGTTAAAATCATAAATAGCCGTTTGATTAAACCTAGATGAAAGTCTATGATCGAAATTCTAAATTATATAGTCGTTGTCGTTGCAAACTGAGGCGATCGGCCTAGGTTGAGCCGACAAGGGCTATTTCCATACAACGGCTATAAAATAGTTCTATAAATTCAACTATTTTTCACTTTCCAAATCACACCTTCTCCAACTTCTTTTACACCCATATGGCTCAACCGTATATTAATCCGGCGGAGTTTACCATTGATGAAAATCTATTCACAATAATTTTAGCACTTTCGGGAAGTACATCATAAACTGGTTTAATTTCATACCAACCACCTCTTGGTTTTTGATGATTGGCATCTCGGTCTGCTATTGAAGATACATGATCTTGACTCGTGGCTAATGCTCGATTGGAAACTAAAATGGATTGTTCTCTTCATCCGAAAAATCTTGTTGAGTCGGTAGAGGTTGAGTATGCCTATTTCTGGATGGTTTTTTATTTCTACTTCGACTAATATTTTGAGATTGTGAAAGAAAAAAATTAGAGAAGTGGAATATGAAAATTTCTTTGTGTTGAAAATATTAGAGACGATTGTAGAGAAAATTGATTTTGGTGTGAGTAGAAAAGATTGAATTTATAGGGGTGGATTATTATAGCCGTTGGATTTGACCATTGGGATCAAACCGTTGCCGAGGCATATTGAGCCGCTCGACCTATGTTACGCCGAGGCTCGGTGTAACATGCTTCGGTCGATTCAGTACGCATTGTTTAGCCAATTTCCTACTGCCTAATATCGAATTTGTCTATTCACCTGGCTTGGAAAATCAGCTTATATACAAATACCCACCGGAGTTGCTCTCAATACCCACTACATTGTTTTAGAATATTCAAACAGAGATTAGTTGTACTGTTTGGTAGAGACTTGCCCTGGATGCAAAAATGAACCAAGAAAATATCTACACAAGTTGTAGCAGAAAGATCTGTATCTCTTCACGTCGCAGTTCGCACTTTGTGGAAGCGCAGTAATTTAAGGACTTTACCCCGTTATCAAGCTTGGTCTAGAATAAGACTACTGCTCAATTTTTTCATTTTATCTGAACATTGAACTCATCATATTTCCTTTGTACACTTCATATCGGAAGCAACTTCTAATCCATCATCTTCGTGCTAGAGTTGTTTAGCGTTTAGGATGTCAACAAAATTCCTTAGTGCTACAAACTCAGACACAACCTGTAATCACATTGAATAGATTCTCCGGTCTGTATGATACCCTTGTTCCTCTTATTCAGCTGATGTATTCTCTAGGGCGGTCATCCAAATAGTAGAATCACATTCAGAATACGCAAATGATTTTAGTCAAATAACCCAGTCTGAGAGTAGTAACAATATAGGATGAGCAATGGAAACAAAAAAGGAACTTTAAAAGCACTTTGAACAAATCAACTAACGGAACCGACCACAGGTAAACACCACATACCTTGGTTTTAAAAAAAAATATTTACCTAATCACAGCGATCTTTTACATATATATCTCAATTCTAAACTACAAACTTTACTTCTTACCTCGCAGACTACTAGACACTTTCTTCTTAGAATTCCTCGGAGGCTCCTTTTTGCAGTTTACTGTTTTGCTACATTTTGGACAAAACCAATCCTCCACTGGAATAGATTTCAAAGGAGGATTACAGCAATCAATATGAGTACCAGTCCCACACCCTAAAGATCCACTTTCATCACCACATATAAGCATTACATCTTCACGGTCACAATATCCACAAACTTGGCAAGGAACATCACCACTGTCACTGGGCTCATCATTAACATCACATGGCGATGACAGTTCGACAATCTCTTTAGAGCGCATTTCGAGGTTTGCTAATGACTTATCTGCCCATTCATTGGTGTTGTAAAGAACATGCTTATCAAGTGCATAATCAGGTCTGCAAATGTACTCGACCAAGTAATCAGCCACTACGCATGGGATCTCATTTCTTATGAATCCTTGAACCCACAAATCAGCCTTTGGCATTCCCTGAGTTATAACCGCAAAATCAACTCCAGATTTGAGGAACTTGGTGTAAGGAGGCGAAGTTGCAAGAATGGTACCATCGCCAGCTTTCACCACACGTTTCAGAGTATCCTATTTCATAATATACATAGAAATAAATGTAAATCAAACACAAATCCAAGGGTGCTGTTAGAAAAAGATAAATCAAAATTTAAAAAGGAATGGATCAATACCAAAGGTGGAGCAATGCATTCTCCATAGATAATAATTCGCATTCCATAAAAAGCACCATGACCAGTCCTTTCTTTTAACTGGCGCCACTTTCTGGGAGCCTCTAAGCTAATTGTGCCTTCCTCATTAAGGCCAGTTTTAGACCACTCGTATGGCTCTTCCTCCACAAACTTCCCAGCCTGGTTACAAGCAGTTAAGTAATCTGTCTTTAATATCCACCTACACAGTAGAAATACATCCAATATCAGTACCTACAGCATTTGGTTATAGAATAGAGAGATTCGTAGTAAATTCAAGATAAAAGCTCTTGTGAACTTGGGACATTGGCTTCAACAGTCTCTGTAGGAAAGATATTGATTTCACACCTGCCTGATGCTGCAGCAGCAAAGAATTTCTCTGTTCTTCGAACTGGGTCTGGAACGATAAAGTGGGTAGCTTGGTATGACCAATTGTGAGAATCTCTGCAACATCGTCCTTTCAAACGCCTAATAACTTGCTGAAACTCCTTTCTCTGTAGACGGTGCCCACTAAGTATAAACAACATAGGTTGAGAGTGTAGGGGCTTTGAAACTCTTCCTGCCTGAATTATATCTGAATCAGTACTAGATTCTGTCTTTTTATTACTCTGCTTACACTTAATATCAGGTTTACGAACTGCACTTTCATGCTCACCTGACTTGACGCTGGGACGTTTTTTAGCTGTCTTGGTCTCCTTCTCCTCATCTAAGGGCATCTCTGTACCACTCTCCTTGGTTTTACTTGCATGACTTAGTCTCCTTTTTGCTTCAACCACGGTTCCATTTTTCTGTTCTGCTGTGTCGACAGATGAACATTTTTTTGCTGACTTAGTTTCCTCTAAGTCATTTATGGGTTTCTCTTTCTCAATCTTCTTGGTTTTGCTTACAAGACCTTCCCTTCTTTTGGTTGCAACCATCTCTGTCTTCGTCTTATTGATCTCCTTGTCTACACTGTCCTTGACCTCCCGAAGTACAACTACTTTTTTCATGGCTGAAACACCATTTTTCTGATCCTCGCTTGAAGGAATTTTAACCTCACTCACAGGGATTTCATCTGGACTGGCTTCAGTAACCATTATATTAGCCTGCTTTGTTTTTTTTAACGACTTGGATACAACTTTTTTCCTCACATATGTTGCAGAACATACAGTCGGACCTTCGGTTTCAATTGTCTTATTCTCCTCCACAGAAATCGTTTCTCCTGCTGTCTTTACAGATACAGTTCTCCTCTGAACTTTACTTGAAGGATTTGAAACTTCATTTGTCTTCTCCATTTCCAACTTCTCATCATTGACTACATCTTTTGCGGAAGACACTGTAACTTTGTTTGCTCGGTTCGAAGAATGCACTCTTCCTATCACTTCCTTCGCTTGATCTGCTTTGAAAGTCAAGAAATCCTCCTTATTTTTCTTATCCTCTCTATCTACTCCTGAAATCACTTTTTCACCATCCATCACTGAACGATGGCTATTTACTTTACTTCCTGAATGCTGAATCTTTTCTGAATTCCCTTTTATGCCTACATCAGCTTTGGATGATAGCTGAGCCACCTCCTGACTAAATGATTTCACAGCACTCTCTTCCTCAGGAGCTTCAGTTTCATCGTCCAAAGCATCACTCATATTCACAGATGAAGGAAACTTATTGGAGTTTTGGTCCATAACCTTGTCCACATCTCGCGGCAGCCCAATCGTCTCTGGTCGTACAGTAGACAGCTTCTCCTGCACTTCTTCATTTGTGCCTTTCTCTGAAATCAACGAAGCTTCACATGTGGTGGTTGCCTGATTCAAGTTAACAGTACCTTTCCGTTCCTTAGCACTAGCTGCACCAAGCAGTCTACAGCCCAAACTTTTTATTTTTGTCCCTGATCTTGAAGATAATCCGTTCTTTTTTCCTTCGTTTAAACCTATGTTGACAGAACCTCCAGATTTATCAACCTGTGTCTCAGGCGTTCGAGAATCGGGTGATGAGGCCTTGGTATCCAGGCCTGCTGATCTGCTAGCTCTGAAATCACCGAAGTCAGGAGAAGAAACCAAGTCAGTCTGTCCCCGTTCCTTCAATGATGTCTCAGGTGCCTTTGCTACAGCTGGGACTGACACATTTTGCTGCAAAGGAGATTTCAGATCATCAGAAATCATATTTCTTGAAACAGGCAATCCGCATTTCTTGGATTTTTTTTTGACACTTGCAGACTTATTTCTTGCCAGTTTAACAGGTTCATTTGCTGAAGAATTCGCAACAGCTTCAGCTGCATGGCTATTGTTGGTAAGGGCAGATTTTGTTTCCAGTGCAATACTAATCTCTTCTTCAGGTGTAGTCCTAGCTAGTGTACTTCCTGTACCAGAAGTTATTGAATATGGACTTCTTTTCTTTGGAGATCCTGAGCTTGTACCAGAAAGACCCAGCTTTCTTTTTAGAGTAACCGACTGATTCTTTACAGAGTTCATGTCCACATCCATTTGATGGCTTCTATTGCTAGGGGTAGAACTTGATTCCATCTCCAGTCGAATAATCTCCCTTTCAAGTGTAGTACTTGCTACTCTACCTGTTGTTGCAAAAGTTCTTGAATTAGGAATCCCTTTCTTAAAGGATTCATGGCTCGGACTAGAAAGAGACTTCTTTTTCTTTGGAGTCACTACCCTTCCTTCTAGTTTTGAGTGATGTAATTCTGACTCATTTTTCTGATCTTCAATATGGCCAAAATCCAAGTTATCCTTGACTTGATCTGATTTTAGTGGCGAAATTCCAAAACCGTCTCTACATGTGTTTGAAGATTTGGGGCTTGAACAGGAAAGACCTTTTTTTTTCTTTGGAGTCAGTGTACCATCTTTCAGTTTGGAGTGATGTAATTCTGATACATTACGTTGATCTTCAACTTCCCAAAAATCCAGATTATTCTTGACTTGGGCAGACTTTAGTGGTGCGATTCCAAAACCATTGTTATTTGTTTCCGAAACCCCTAAGGGAGAGCTGGGTAAATGACTTGAATGCTCTACAGAGAAAATTGGAACTGGAGAGGTCTTGTGCATTTTTTTCGTATGACTTACAGTAACAGTATTTGTAGCATCAGAGCTAAATGGTCTTTTACCAGTTTCAGAGCTTGGGGTTTTGTTGCCCATGCTACTAGTATCATCATTGAGATAAGCTCCACTGCTGAGAGAACCAAAGTCCTGCCGGTTTGCAACAAGTGGATTTGGAGGTTTCTCAGCTCCTATCGATCTTCCAGCATTAATTGATAATCTACTTTCTGAATCAACATTCTCACTGGTACCAATCAAGCCTTTAACAGTGGATCCATGTAGATGCACACTAGATGTTTTCCTCACTGGTGGGGTCAAGCCAGAACCCGCTAGATCTGGGCCATCACATCCCCCTGGCAGCTTAGATGAACTTTCTGCAATATCTCCCACCCTTGATCCCTTTTTACTGGTTTTTGAAGTAATGTTCTCGGTGGTATCTAACAAGCCTTTAGCTGCAGATGTCTGCTTGTTGATGGACCTTTCTCTTACTGATGTGGCCAAGTCAGAACCCTTTGAAATTGAAATACCACTTCCAGTATGCAACTGAAATGAACTGTTTGTAACATTTTCCACTCCTAACTGCACTGTATCTCTATATTCTTCAGTTTCATCTTCAGAATCCTTAGCTTCAGCCTCCATTATCTCTATTTCATGACCACTATGATGAGGAAATAAATAAATAAAGTGGTGTCAGAATAAGAATGATCATGATCAAACCTTTCATCAAATCAATTTGTTCCTAAGAACATAAAATGCTCACAAACATTGCAAGGCATAAAAAACAAGTATCGGAACAATCAATCAACGCTCCTACCTCTTGTTGTAGTCACATTCTGGAAGTATTTCCCAAGCTTTTAAACTGTAGAACACAACACTTCTGTTAACAAAATCTGATACTAAAAGGAGAAACACGAAACAAATTATTTGAAATTTTTAATTGTGGCCATGTAACTGGTTTCCCTCTAACAGATATTATAACTTCCCTATTCAAGATTCAAGTGCATAATCTAGTAAATTTGGAAAAACTAGATGAAGAACTTTTATTAATACCAATCCTCCAACCATCGATGATTGACAAGCTTTATTTTCTGCATTTTCTTTGCAAGATCGTACTTCTCACCTGTTTAAGATGTTCATTCACATTCAAATCAATGACTCGATGCTGATAGAGAGCTATCTGATAAAGTTTCAAAAGGAGCTTAAAATATTTCCTTTTTCGCAGTTCTAAAAACATACCCTCAAATTTGTAGCAAATGAGATGAGTGACTTTGTTTGCTACCAAAGGCTTAGAGAAGTTTGCCCCCATCATGCTTACCATCCTCTGCAAAGCAAACCAACAAACAATATAGTAAGACAACCTATGCGACTAGGGCAGCCAAAATGGTATTGAACTTCCTCCTGTAATGTTCTTCTTCCATAAACTAATTCAAAGAGAATGCATTAACATATCTAACAGTTGCCAATTTACCATTATGTCTTCACGATCTTGCCTTTGGTATCCTGTCAGGCATACAATAAAAGATTTTGCACCCACAATACCACTCAAATCCTTGACAGGTCTGTACAAAATCTGCAGAGGAGCCAATAGAAAACTTTACAAAGCATAATTAGGCCAGCACACTTCCTACCACCACCACCATCACCATCAAACACGCCACCGCACAGAGCTACCCCCACTACACACGCTAGCACCACCACCCCCCACAGACCACAACCAACCACCGCCACAATTTCAAAATTCTAAAACCCTAAGTACTGAAAACAATGTTCAAACCTCACAGCAATATGTAAAACAAAAGAGATAATTAGAAACAAACATACCAAGCTAGAATCCACTGGCATTCCAACATCGAAACTATGGTCAACCCATAGCGAGTTCACCACCGATTTCCCATCTTTTCTAGCAATAGCACAACGTTGGTCATCCTAGACAATCAAAAACAATCAGACAAACCCTTTTGACCAATTTCACTTTACAACTAAAATCAATTTTCAAAAATTAAGAACTAAAAAAATTAGGGCGAAAATCAGTCTTGCTACTTACATAAACAATTTTGTCAACAATAACATGTGTACAAATAGAACCATATTCACCGACATTAACTCCACCACCATTAATAAGTTTAGATTGAACTTTAGCTTCTTCTGATGGATTGAATCCAAGAAGAATGAAACGAACTCCATCGAATATTTTCGATTCACTACCAACTCCACCTCCATAGTCTTCTACCATCGCTCTGAAATTATCGAAAAGAGTTTTTTCGGATTTTTTTTAATTTTCAAGGATTTCGGAAATAAAACCCTAGAAATATGAAAGGCGGAATAGAAAATGGTGGGAATTCCCCCAACAATTAAAATAAATTTGATTTTTAATTTTTCTTTTTTCTTTCTTATTGTAGTGGCGGGAAAAGAAAAAAATAGCGAAAAATAAGTAACCACGTCCACGTGTAAAAATAATAGTCCCATTACGCGAGGTTACCAAATAAAAAAGTGACTACGAGCTGCTAGTGATAAATTATTAAGTTATGTTTGATGTCAAAAAGCGTTAGATTGAGAAAGATGTAGGTCCGCAAGTACAAAGATCATCACAGGTTTTAATCTGTAGAATAATGTTGTAGACCGCGGAGTTTGAAGAATGTGCCATAAGCGTCCCGAAGAAGCTATTCGAAGTTTCACAAAGTGGCGTATTTGGCAAGATTTACTACCTTTTCCGGATATATTTCTCTAGGGAAAACTGCAAATGTATAATACGACAAACAGATTATAAAAATAATTAATATTAATATTTATAAAATTATATTCTTGGTGTTTTAGCAAAAGTGATACTAACACTTTTACTGAAACGAAGGTAGTAAATATTTTTTTTTTTGGTCAGTCTACCGTTGAGAACTCATAACTTTCAACCGGTTGGAAGTTCATAAACTCGTATGCGTAAACTACTTCTACGACTCGGTACTCATGAACTCCCAACCGTAGACTAAAATTTACGGCTAGGAGTTGATGATTTTCTAGCCGTAAATTACTCATACGACCAGGAAATCTTTTTATTTTTATTAAACCTTAATATTTATGTTTCACCTTCCTATTTAAGTTTCACCTTCTTATCATGCATATAACAAAGCTAAAAAACATAGCAAAATCAAAAATCAAAATTTTAAGTAAATTTCAGATTCACCTAAGGCCAGCAATCAAGGTATTGAGCTAGACGTAAGTAAACCTACGGCGAAAAAATACTAGCATCGGGTCTACAATATACAGTCTACTTCTAGAAAAATACGTATTCAACTAGGAATTCTTTTTCTAGATGAACATACGGCTAAGAGTACTTTATTTTTCATCTGTAATAAGTTAATAATAGCCAACTTACGGTGATAATTGAGGTATTCTAATGATAATTTCCACTTGAACTATTTCTTACAAAAAATACAGCATAATTTTTCCCAGCAAACACATTGTTGTTATGTCGTTGTCTGCCAATAAGAAACTGTTTATGAAAAAGCAATTTTTCCTTGACTTCTGTAAAAGTATAAGTTTTTTCTCTATTTTATGATGAAATAAAAAATATATCATGCTCACTCCCTACTCTATTCATTACAAACATCATTAAATCTTCATCACTTACCCTTTCTCCAATTGCTGCCAAAGAATCAACTACTGATTTAATCTTTTGAAGGTAAACAAC
The DNA here is from genome assembly GCA_023531435.1 of Papaver californicum. Lineage (NCBI taxonomy): Eukaryota > Viridiplantae > Streptophyta > Magnoliopsida > Ranunculales > Papaveraceae > Papaver > Papaver californicum. Next base: position 3,282,908 of record JAJJMC010020031.1, on the reverse strand, counting down.
AATTCCTTTTTAATACCACGCAATTGAGTTATTAGCATATTTTCTTAGCAAGAAATTGTGTTTTAAAACTTGTTTCAAGATACTGCCATATTTCCCTTGCAGAAGATAAACCAACAATACCACCACTTATTGTGGAGTAAAAGTTGCCTTTAAACAAGTTGAAACAAATATATCTAGCCTTCTCCAAGAAATTCATTTTATATTAACAGTTTCAACACCATCAACCATCACCTTTGATGGCGGTTTTACTTTTTCACCATCCACATATCCATAAAGATCAGTGGATATCAAAACATCCTCAAATTGGTCACGCTATAGAAGATAGGTCGTGGAATAAGGTATCATTGATACAAAAAAATTTATATCAGTAAAGGGAAGATCAATTTCTATTAACAGGGAATATCAATTTGAGAATTCAGGTATTCTAATGATAATCAAGATTAAGAGTAATAACAAAGAAGAAGAAGAAATTTTATTACAGTAAAATAAACGTTACAGGACACAACACAATTTGGACACATTTATAGTTAACAGAAAAGGCTGTTAATGTTGACTCAACTAGCTACACTGTCATTTTAGTAGAACTGACAACTTACATGACTTAGTCAATACTAATTGACTAATATACTTATTACCCCTCCCCCCCCCCCTAAACTGATAGAGACAAACACTATCAGTTTACAACAAACAGAAAAGTTCCACAAAGAATGTAACCCAACTCACAAGGAGAAGACAAACAAAAAATTCGGACAAAAGAAACATGTCTTGAAATATTAAGAACAAGTGCAGAAGTATTTGAAGAAGATGACAAAGCTAAAGTAGTACTGTCATATGAGAGATATGCAGAATCTCCATTGGAGAAGCTTTGGCAACCATCAGAAGCTAATGCACCAATAAAATTCTTTGTATGCTTAATTCCCAGCAGTTGATGCAACGGGGAAGTAAAAATAGGAGCACAAAGTCCTTTTGTAAACAAGTCAGCCAATTTTTTTCCAGTAGATATATGTTGTACATCTAGAAATCCATTTTTGATAAGCTCTCTGACAACATGATAATGTATCTTTATATGTTTTGACCTGGAATGAGAAACTGGATTAGCAGACAAGTATATTGCACTTGTATTATCACAAAAAAAAAGAATAACATGATGTTCAATAGTGATATGCAACTCATAATACAATGAAACAAGCCATTTTAGTTCTGCAGAAGAAACAGATAAACACTTGTATTCTGCTTCAGATGTAGATCTTGACACAATGGGCTGCTTTTTACTAGACCATGAATTCAGAGAATTCCCATAAAAATTTCATAACCACAAGTTGACCTTGATATCTCAGGAAAATTACCCCAATCAGAATTTGTATATGCTTTTAAACACTGAATATTTCCTTTTCTCATTGTTATACCATAACCAATTGTTCCTTTTAAATATTTAAGTATTCCTTTAACCAACAACATGTGAACATCAGTTGGATCATGCATACACTGACTCACATTAATCACTCCAAAGTATATATCAGGTCTAGTTAAGCATAGATATTGTAGCATACCAACTATTGTTCTATATTCAGAAGCATTTGATAACAAAGTACCATCATTTATAGAAACTCTAGGGCCCTTTGCCACTGGAGTACTACAAGGATAACATTCAAGCATATTTTCTTTATCCAACAATTCCAAAGTATATTTATTTTGTGTTAACAAAATACTATCATCTTTTTTTATTGCTTATATTCTTAAGAAGTAATGCAGATCTCCGAACTCTTTCATTACAAAAGCATCTCTTAAGAACTTCACCAAATCATCAAGTAAGACATTTGAAGTCCCATTTAATATAATATCATTAACATACATCAATAAAACCATTATTTATGATCCATTAATATAAACAAACATTGAAAAATCTGAAACTGCTTTCACAAAGCCATAAGATAGCAAAAATGCACTGAATTTTTGAAACCAATCTCTTGGAGTTTGTTTCAAACCATATAAACTTTTCTTCAATTGACAAACTCTATTAGGAAATTCAGTACAAACAAAACCTGGTGGCTGCTTCATATACACATGTTCAGTTAAGTCTCCATGCAAAAATACATTAGAAATATCCAATTTCCTAATAGTCTATCCTTTAGTAAAAGCTAAAGTTAATACTACTCTTATTCTTGTTGATTTCACTAGAGGACTAAAAGTTTTACCATAATCAATTCCATCATGTTGATTAAATCCCTGAGCTACCAATCTGGATTTGTATCTATCAACTGCTCCATCTGAATTTAGCTTAATCCTATATACCCATTTACAACCCAGTATATTCATATGAGGTTCAAGATTAACCAAATCCCATGTTCCGTTTGTAATACATCATATTAATCTTTCATAGAGACTTCCCACTTTGGAGGTTATATAACATTTTTGAATTATTTTTGTTCAAAAAGAGTATTTAGCAAAGATGTAAGAGCAACAAAAAGAGAATGCTTCACATAATGATGCATAACATGATCAGGAAAAGACTTTGGTTTCAAGATACACTTTTTAGATCTTGTAACAATTGTAGTAGAATTGAATCAGAAGAAGCCAAAGGAAATTTACTTACAACAAAAGAATCAGGACAAGAATTGAAGCAAAGTAAAATCAGGAGCAGGACCCCACACATCACAATGAATTAGTACAAGTGGAGAAGAAGCATATGAAGAAGACAGTTTGAAAGGAAGCTTTTTACTTTTAGCAAGCTGACAAGGATTACATAAAGTACTAGAGATTGCTGAATTAAGAATGATGTTTTTATTATTATGAAGTTGTTAAACAATTCTTGTTGAAGGATGACCTAATTTACTATGCCAAATATCAGAAGAAGCAACAAAAGAAGAAAAAGCATATTGCAAGAATTGTGATGAAATGTGATACAAGTTATTCACCATTTTTCCTTTAGCTAACAATTCATGATTATGTATGTTTTTGATTCATATCCATAAGGATCATATGTAATGTAACAAACATTATCCTTTGTAAATCTAGATATTAATAATAGATTATGTTTCATATCAGGCACATGTAGAACATTATCTAACCTAAAACTGGTTGTTAGTGTATGAAGTTTAGTATTACCAGTAAAAGAGATAGTTAGTGTCTTACCATTACCAATGATGACACTATCCTTTCCTTTGTATGTAGAAGTATTATAAAGTAATGACTTATCTTCAGTCATGTGTGTAGAAGCTCCAGAGTCAGAAATCCAAACAAAATTAGAAGAAAAAGGATTATCATTCATTGTTGCACTATTGACATTCAAATTTGTAAAAGCTTGTGAATGATCAGAAGTATGATTTGCTTGAAATTCATAAGCAAAATTAGCTTGTGCATTATTAGTTGGAACTCCATTAGATGGTGGATGATACCTAAAGAAACATCTAGTAGCCAAATTCCCTTTCTTTTTGCATATATGACACAACATCTTTGAGTAATCCATTGAAGATCTTCTTTCACCATTATAACCATTCTGATTGTTTGAACTAGACCTATGCTAATATTGACTATTTTTATAGTTTCCACCATTACCATTTATGTTATTATACCTTCTAGCATTATTATTTCCACTTGGAAATATTTCTTACAAAAAAGTGCAACAGAATTCTGCTCATCAAACACATTGTTGTTTATGTTGTTATCTATCAATAAGAAACTGCTAATGAGAAAGCAATTTTGCCTTGACTTCTGCAAAAGTATAAGGTTTTCCCTATTTTGTGATGAAATAACAAAGATATCATACTCACTCCCTAGTCCATTCATCACAAACATCATGAAATCTTCATCACTTACCCTTTCTCCAATTGCTGCCAAAGAATCAGCTATTGACTTAATCTTTTGAAGGTAAACAATAATTGATTGATTTTCCTTTTTAATACCATGCAATTGAGTTCTTAGCATATTTTTCCTAGCAAGAAATTGTGTTTTAAAACTTGTTTCAAGAAACTGCCATATTTCCTTTGCAGAAGATAAACCAAGAACACCACCACTTATTGTTGGAGTAAAAGTTGCATTTAAACAAGTTGAAACAAATCTATCTAGCCTTCCCCAAGAAATCCATTTTTTTATTAACAGTTTCAACACCATCAACCATCACCTTTGATGGCGGTTTTACTTTTTCACCATCCACATATCCATAAAGATCATTGGATATCAAAACACCCTCAAATTGGTCACGCCATAGAAGGTAGGTCGTGGAATCAAGTGTCATTGACACAAAAAAAATTATATCAATAAAGGGAAGAACATAAGAAGAAGTACCAGTTATAACAGAAATAGTAGCTATTTCTTTATCAAATTGTATATGATTTTCGACGAAATTAGTGTTGTTGTTGTTGGAATTTGTTTTGTTACTGCTATTGTTGATGTATTCTCCAGTTCTTGTAGTTACCATAAGTAGAAAACAAAAACCCTAACTTTGATTTCTGAATTATTGAATTGAATTTTCGCGCAAATTTTGAAATCAAAAGCTGAAAATTATTGAGAAAAATTGTTGAGCTTTGATTATTGATGAATTTTTGAGTTGGATCTATAACCTATCTGATACCAAGAGATTCAGGTATTCTAATGATAATCAAGATCAAAAGCAATAACATAAAAGAAGAAGAGGAATATCTATTACCGGTAAAATAAACATTACAAGACACAACACAATTTGGACACATTTATAGTTAACATATAAGGCTGTTAATGTTGACTCAACTAGCTACACTGTCAGTTTAATAGAACTTACAACTTACATGATTAGTCAATACTAATTGACTAATATACTTATTATACGGTTGGGAGTTCATCAATTCACAACCGTAATTACAAAAATATATAATTTACGGCTGAGAGTTCATGATTTCTCAACAGTAATTTATTGTTTACGGTTAGGAATTCATCAATTCCTAGCGGTAAGTAGTTTAGAAACTGAAAAATGAATCATAATTTCATCAAATTACCGATGAAGAAGAGAAAAAAAAATATATATTAACTTTTGTTTTTGAATAATTATTATATCTAGGTTAAATTATGGAGGAATGACAATTCAGACATTTGATATGAGGTTGATATCCCCTATCCACATTTAGGACATTTGAATCCTACGCAGGCCTCAAAATCAAAATGCTGCAACCGCAATAATATGTTTCATATTGTTAGTTTCCTCTAAACCGAAAGTGTTCTGCTAATATTAGAAGCTGGAAAAAAAAGGTGTAATTTGAACCAACTGGATAATCCATAGAAAGGAGGAGCAAGCTATGCTCCATCTGGTTATGCATCTTACAAGGTGTTTTCTTTTAATCACTGCTTCTCCTTTCTACGTGCCTTGAACATCTCAACTTACAATCTTTTAGGGTTCAGTAGTACAGTCTCCAATTCTTAAAACGGCTACAGCGGATCTGAGACATTTAAAAGAAAGTAATTTTCCATTTCCCCATCATAAAGGGTGTTTTTCTTTCCTAGACTACTTGTCTTTCTATACAGTAGCTTGACGTTTTCCAAACCTCAAACTTGGAGGTATATGTAACTAGTTTAACTAAGGAATCAAAGAATCACCCGCTCATCTTCCAGGCAGGTAGTCTAGTTTGCCTGTAGAGCTTCCCAAAAATGTCTTGTCCATACCATAAGAACAAAATATGACCTCCAGATTTTCAACGGAAATATACAACAGCATAAGTCAATAAACGAGCAGGGAACAAGAGCACCACAAGCAGGTGTATATTTTGTGAAGCAACAAATCTACTTAGCCTTTTCAATGACTCTCTCCCAGTCTTGAAGATGACTGAAAACCGTACTTGGTGATCGGCGAAATTGCTCTGTGCCACCTCTCCACTCTCAAAGATTCCTTCATGGTTACCTGATGGTGCAATCAGTGTCCACCAAGATTGGCGGCGGCGCTCCCTCCTGGATTTTCTTAACAGGTTTAGTTCTTGACGAATTACATTGCGCACTGATCCTAGGTAGGAGTTCATGTCGTGGTCTCTATAAATAGCACCGTCAGAACCATATGCCGATCGATCACTGAGGATCTCAAGTGGATGCGGTGAGTTTATGAACACGTTTTTTGCTGCCTGGAGTTGCTTTTCTGAATCTTTATAATCTAATAAGGGACAGCTCAAAAGATATAAGCCACTCCCAGATGGAAGAAGATGATGGTGTGGGGAGTGTTTCTCATCTGGTTGTAGGATTAATATCTCACCCATTGGTGCATATAGTAATTTCTAAAAAATAAGTAAAATGTTAGTAATCATGATGTTCTATCCTGTATTGGTTTTAAAAATAATCAATCATATTGCTGCTTGTAAAGGAAAGGGTGGAGAGAGAGACTTATACCTGGTTTGTGAGACAGGGATGATTTCGAAAGTTGCAATTGACAGCTTTGAGAAGCTTAACCACATGATCAGGGTAACTGCAAGAGAAGGCTCGCGGTACTATGTCTCTGTGTAAGGTAATGGCTTGGAGATGTCTCCGAGGCAATCCCAACCTACGAAGAAGCTGGTCACCTCCACACATAATTGATGGTGCACCAAAGGTTATAACAGGAAGTAAAGATGAAAGCGGCACTTCACCACGTAAGAGTAACATGATATTTATAAGCAGCGACAAGCTTCCCCCAAGAGAGTGACCAGTGAAACGAAAAGTTGCAGAGTCACCACGAGTCTTCAGATGGGCACGGACTTCTGGCAACATCTGCTCATAGATCCCTTTTGCAGCCTCATAGATACCTCTATGAACTAATACATCTAATCCCTGAATAAGAAAGAGTGATATTAATTTACTCTGGCAGGCGAAAGAGAAAATGAAATAAGTTTGACAAGTACACTGTAAAGTTACCTCAAACTGAATAGGTTCAAATAGTAGATTTGCTTGCCAAGAAGCCAGTGACTCGGAACCCTGAATGACAAGACATTCAATACCATGTATTAGGTGATCACCATATGCATCAGAGTTACCTAAATTCTATAATCAGCCTATATATATGACATAATTTTGACTTTGTGAGTTTATTTTTACCTGAATTACGAAAAATCTTGTCCCACTCTGATCGTCGTCACATACAAACCATTCGCATGGTGACATATGTAGGGAATTCAAGTCCTTCGCTACAGCTTGTTTCATTCCCTCTTTCGCAGCAACTACTGCTGTCAAAGAATTAGTCGTGGCTACAAAAGAAGCAACTTCTGCACTTGTTATTTCAGCTTCTTCATTAGTTCCCTTGCTTCCATCAGATGACTCCTCCTTTGTCTCTGATTTAGAGGATTTAAACGGAATGCGAGATTGCAGATAGGAAGCAGCAGAAGCAGCAATATGATAAGCAATTGATGGGCTTACCCTGTAGCCACTCTTCTTCTTTTCATCCTCCTCCTTCACCTCAGTTTCTATCATATGTTCTGCATCTTGAACATCCTCTGAATTTGGCTTTCCAATAGCTTCAATAGAATTTGCTTTAATCTCTACTGACGAAGTAACAAAACGCAATCCTTGTCGTCTCAAGAGATTCTCTGGCTGACACAAAACAAAATTCTCAAGAGATTCTCCATGAAACAAAAACCAATGCAGAAATAACAGTAACTAGCAAATGTGTAAAGTTTCAAGCAGGGTAAGCAAATCTTATGCAATGCAGATCACCAACCCAAACATTGGATATTCAAAGTTAACTGATTTGCACTCAGGCAGGTCTGGGAATAGTAGGGAGAACAAGATACTGTTTGATGACAAAATAGAGTAAATTTTTTCAGAGAGGGTACCTTAATTTTAGGTATAGAATAAGCTAGTTTTCCCAAATAAGACATTTGAGCGTATAATTTAGCTTCAGATAATGTAACTTTCCTTAGCAATTTCGAGAAGGAATCCCTATCAAATTCTACAATTTCTTCACTACTTCCTTGACCAACTTCAGATCTTTCGTCTTCAGAACAAGAACAATCCCCAATTTCTTCATCATTTACAGATAAATCTTCATCTGTTTTGTACTCCTTCTCAGTTTTAGATCTCCATAAAGACCTAATATGTAAAATCTTTAAAACCCAGTTTCCACGTTGCTCCTCTGTACGTATTGGTTCGTTTTCCCCTTCAATTTCTTCTTCATTTTCTTCTTCTCGAATCAAAATAAGTCCATTTTTATCATCTAGGTTTTCATGATTAGCTCCGTTTTCACTTCCTCCTCCTCCTCTGGTCCATAGAGATTTCAAGGGTTTTGTGAATGAAAACCCATTAATGGTCGTAGAATCAGAAGAAATCGAAGAAGATGAACGGCCTAATGCACTAACGTGCGCCGTATGTGCTCGAGTCTCGACATTTCCTACACCACCGAAGGAATGGATTCCATGAATCATCCCTGGTTTGAAATAGAGACCCTCCATTCTTTCTTTTCTCTCTCTCTAGATTTCTCCGTCCGGAAGAGATACAGAGAGAGTTATATTCCGAATGGAAATAGTTAACGTGCAGACAATGGGTATATGTATTTGACGTGCGCCAGCATATTGGGAGAGGAGAACAAGGACGGAGAAGAAGGAGGTCGTGAGCATTTAAAACATGGTTGTACTAGTTATTTTTGGCGACTAGCGGTTGAGAGATCAAAACGTAACAAGTTACCCCAAGAAAATGATTTTGCCTTGTTTATTTGAAGTTTGAACGATTACGACGAGTGTGTCCCGTTTGCAATTAGTATTAATATACTAGATATTTTTAGGTTACATCAAAAAGAAATTGTTGCCACATGGTGTAGCCTATTCCACCAGTTTGGCTTTTACCTGTCTTAAGTGTGTGTGTTTTAGCGAAAAAAAACTGTTTAGTTTAAAAAGGGGTTTAGTATGGACTAATCCAAGGATGAACCGAATCAGACCTTTAATTATTCGAAAAGAGATAAATACAAATTTATTATTTGCACGCTTAACTTATTGCACACGAGTGAGCAATCAGAAACCGCCTGTAGTTGACACATTTAATGAGAGAACGATACGTATTTTTATCTGAAAATAACTAAAAAGAAAAGTGAATCGAAACCCTTAATTTGTCCTAAACGTGAGAAAAAAGGGTAAGCAGTAGAAAAGAAAAAAGAGAAACAAAAAAACGAACTAAGATTTTGTGTGGACTGTCGATAGAATCAACAATAATCGTAGAAGAATCAATATCTAAAGAGAAGAAATCTAACAGATCAGAAGAAAATCGAAAAATCATAAGAAATTTGATGAAAAATACAGTAAAATAAACATGGTGAAGAAGAACCAACAAGAAGAAAATCCAACATCATCGTCTAAAACAACTCACAAACCAAAATCAAAAGTTTCAAGGAAAACAAAAAGAACAGCTCAAAAGAAACCAAGACAACAAGAAAGAAAAGATTCAACATCTAATCCAGTAAAGAAATGTAAGATCTAAACTACTACTTCTTAATTTTTGTTTTAACTAGTATTTTGCGTGATGTGTGTACATACTGATGCACAAGGTTTATGCATGCATGAAAGTAGATCTTCTGTATGGGCATGAATGTTCTTTTCGTACCAGATTTTGTAGATGTGTATACATTTGTTACTTGTACACCAGTGTGTTATCTCATGGATATATGGTCTATTTTATGTGGGTATAGATGTTCGATTTCCACAACTTTTTTAGGTGTGTACATATTTGTATACCAGTGTGCTATCTCCTTGATATAGGGTATGTTTTGTGGGTATGAATATGATGTATGCTTCTTGGTTCTTGTTTTCATTTGTGCATCTTTGTTACATTTTTTGTAAATAAAGGAACACATTATAAGTGCAGTTTCAATCACATCAATGAGTTTGTGAATGCTCATTTTGAGAAGGATGAAGAAAAAAGAAATAAAGATCCCATTAAAGTGTGGTTCACTGAATTCCAACAAGATAAGCAAAAGAAAATCACATTTTAGAATAAGTTAAATATTATTTTTTATAAAGAAAAAATTGACGAATCTATGAAGATGAAAGATGAATGGTGGAACATTCAATAATCAATATAGAAAAGTGTGAATCAATACCGCCACGATCATAGTGGGAAAGATAATTTTATTTTTACTAACAAAAACATAAACAAGTGGTAGTAAAGAGCACATCTGAAGAGTTATCTCTCATTCTTTGAATGGAGATGGTAGCATCATAACCCGCAGAAGGAAAAAAACTAAAAATAAAATATGAAAATACATTTGGGCCAGTGATAAATAGATTAAGAATTGCGAAAAAGGGAAAGCCGAGGAAAGTAGAAATAGATGAAGCAATCTTACAAATAATGAAGAACAAAACAAAAGTGAAACACAAATTGAAAGAATTGCAGAAGATTTAGTCAAGTTGTTTGTTTTATACCTATACATCACAGTATTTCTTACCCAAGCAAATGGAAGCTTGTTGAGTAGGAGATAGTAGGAACACTATTTTGAATCATTGGATAAAATGAAAAGAACTTGTTGGATAAGTTTATACACTCTTATCTGATAAAAAATACAAAAGAATATATCACAAGACCATTAGATGTTAATAGTTGTGTGATATATATGTTGGTAAGGTTACATATACACATGTACACAACAATGTACACTTGTATTAAAGGTGCACCAGTTTGTACACCAGTTGTTCCTTGGATTATACCATATTTCTAACTTTTAGCTATTTGTTATTAATGCAATATGGGTTTGCTGAACACAATAGGAGTATGAAGCCCAACAACTATGGAATGCCAAGGCTGGTGAGGTGGATGATGAGTGAAATCAGTACTACAATTGAAAAGAATGTGAACAAAGCAATGAACATGGGTAACAGTAATTATTTCTCTTAAATTTCTTAAAATAATAATTTCCTTCACATGAGCACAACAAAGTACACATGTATTACAGGTGCACCAGATTATACACTAATGATTTTTGTCACATGCGCATAATAATGTATACATGTAATACAAGTACACCAGTGTCTAGACTAGTTGTTCATTGGCTTTTGTACATTGTTGTTCACAGGTTATTGTGTTTTAAATTTGATCAATTTTTGCAGATGTCACCAGATTGTTCACATGTTATTGTGTTTCTAGACTAATGATACATGTCTGCAGATGTCACCATATTGGGTAGAAGCTTACCTAGTTCAAGAGCAAACCATATTGGATGAGTACCAAAATAACAAGAAAGCTAATAACCTAGATACAATGAAAGAGAATCTATACAAATATGAAATATAAAAGAAGAAACTACAGGAAGACCTTGCTGGATTGGAGAAAACGTATACAAGGTTTGTTGATTTCATTGCAAAATAAAAGCAACAATTTCAAGAGATGAATGTCAAAGAAAAACCAGATGATGAGTTGATCATTGCATGTATATAAAGTTTGTCTAATTTTTTTGACTTTAAAAGTAGATTAGAAAGTGGTAATGAGGAGGAAGAGAAAAAAGAAAAAGTAAAGAGCACGGATGAAGATGAAAATAAGGAGGAAGATGAGAACGAGAATATGGATTATGTTAAATAAGATGAGAAAGATGAGGATGACAAGTATGGACAGAAGGAAGATGACGATGAAGATGAAAAGGAAGATGAGGACGACAATAATAGGGATGACGAGGACATGGTTGGGATGAAGATGATAAAGATAGGGAAGATGAGCTGGAAGAAGAAAAGCATAAAGAAAACAAGGATGGGGAGGACGAAGTGGATAACCCAAGTGGTAGTGAATCTGAAAAATCAGTTAAGTATGAATTCAAGGTATGATTTTTTAATAATTTTTATGTCTACTGATTTGTTATCTTAAACACGTGTAATCTAGGTTTGGATATTAAAGGTGCACCAGTCTGTACACGACCTTTCCATGTCTAAAATATTTTGTTTTTCTTCTCTAAAATACTTTTGAGATAATACTTGTTGAATCATTTCGCTTATTTTATTTTTGTTGAGTGACCTTGTTCGTGGTGAACGTTCTTCAGTTTCTCTACTGATTCGCCTGTTCTCGAATGGGTCTTTGCTTTTTTATTTTTGATTATTATTTTTCCCGTTCAGTTTTTTTGATCGACCATTGGCAATGTCCGCCTCGGATTGTTGTGTCACCTATGACTTGGTCAGATCGTCTAGCTAGATTGATAATATGATATCTTTATTGGGTACGTTGCGATCATCTTGTTAAAAGTTATTCCTTACGATTTTACTATCATCATATTGATCAGATAACATCTTCCAGGCGTCTCATTTCTCTTAGGGTGCTCATCGCATTCTTGTCGTGGTTGCTAACCTTTGAGTGAAGGTTTTACACAAAGGATTGACATGTCACTTTCGGGGCATGAGGTGCATACTTTTTTGATTTCATTTTTTTATTGTTCTAATACGATCTTGAGTCACTTGTTTTTTTTAATGTTTTTTCTTATAATTGCTCTCATAAGTTTAAAATAGAAGGCGCTACTCGAGGATTGTCCACTTGCTCAATACACATGAAAAAAACTATTTACAAGGGATTTAAGGGGGGATTTAGAATCCTTTTGGATGTCGATCTCGAACTTCTTGAATTTGGTTGGGATTCACATATTAATAAAAATAGTTGTGTTAGTACTAAGACATTTTTTTTTATATTTTTATAAGAAATTTTACCGATTGGGATCTTAATGTTGCTTTTGCAGGTGTCGCATCGACCCCCTTACGAAGTGGCTAAACTATAACTCTTTGAGTTGCTAAAACTCTAGTACTTTTCCCACCATTTGTCCCCTTTGACTTGCTTGTGATGTTGTCATGTGACCTTTTTTATTTGTAAAACGACTCCTTATCTTCCCTTAGTCAGCTCGAAAAGATGTTGGTGTAAAGATGTTGGTGCAAATATATTTACCTTACCATTCATCAAGATTGATGTTGATTGGTTGATCTCCAGTTGTTGACCTAACTCTCCGGAAATTATATATGAAAAATGGGGTGGGTGAGGTGGGGTGGGGGTATCTGCAAAAACACTCTAATTCTCAGGGAAGAGAAAGCTCAAAGCAAGTTAGTGTGGGAAAAAAAAAGATGAAATTATGTACCTTTACAATTGGAATTCAAGCTCTATTTATTGGTAACAATGTAAACCTAGTTAGTTGGAATTTGTATTTATCCTAATAACAACCTAGATTTTATGTTTATTTTATCTTTTTTTCTAGATTTTATGTTTATGTTATCTTTTTTTGTTGAGATTTGTAGTTATCTTGAATAACCACCAAGATTTGACCTTATCTTATCCCATTTTGGTCGAGATTTGTAGTTATCTTAAATAACCACCAAGATTTGACCGTGCTGAATCTTATTTCGGTTGGGATTTGTAGTTATCTTAAATAACCTCCAAAGTCCTTATCTTAAAATCTAAATACACAATTTTGCTTTGCATAACCGTTTTTTTTCTCTTCATTCTCTTCTCAAACCAAATAATTTCTCAGTGAGTTTATTTCTTTTTCAATTTGGTTTTCTACCAGATCTTAATCATATCATAAAGATATGGGCATCACTTGGGGTTTGTAAATATAAAATAATTATTATTTGCAATAATTATCCTTTTGGTGATTATTAAGTTTCATATAGACTTCAAGGCGTCTGTATCGATTGCTAAGATCGTTTTCAATTATAACTTCAAGGGCGACTTACACTAGCGTGATGTAGATATGAAGATCCATGGGTAGTATATGTGATTCGGTTTTCGATATTTTGTGTAGGGTACTTCTCTCTGAAGCACTTAATTTGAATGATGAAGAAAATTTTGTTCTCAAATAATAACATAAATTTAAATAGTAGAAACGAAAATTTTACACCATCCCTCAAATATCGTTGGGTTCCTCAATGGATTACAAGTATTTTATACTTTGCTTGTATCTTATAATATATAATCTTTGTATTTCTTCATGTATTCTAATTAAGATGTATTGATTGATGTACGCATCTGTACATAATATATGAAATCGGGAGCATTTGCTCTTATTTCTTAAAAAAAAAACTTTAACCTCATCCTAACTAACTAACCTTTTTCAAATATGATTTATTTTTTGAAGGACAAGTCATGCTTAGCGGAGCGGGCCATGGATATATAGAGTCTGATCCATAAGCCCATTATTAAATAAATCCTTATTAGGCTGAAAGGCTTGTTGGGTTTTTAAAGAAGGCCACTATTACAGTTATATAGTAGTTCATACACCTTCCACATGTATCGGTATATGTGTGTATGGACAATTTCCTCTCTTTTTTTTTCCACCAAAAAGCCATTTTTTTTTACCCTCATAGCTAGAATGTTATCTTTGCCACTCATGTCACTGCATGCGACAAGGTTCAAATGCAAACAAGTTCTATTGTTATGCTTTACATAGGTATAACACGTTGTATTTTTTTTAGCTAGAGTATTGGGCATGCACAAATATATGTGTAAAGATGCGAGATTAAAAACCTAAATGATATTTTATTCTCTCTTCTTCCTCAAAAACCCTAGTAGCCGTCATATTTTTCTTGCTCAGATTCGGTTCTTTTCGGACCAAATCTGAGCAAGAACTTATTTTCTTTTTAGATTTTAATTAATAGTTAAGCGAATAAAATGTTTTTATTTTGTTTTTGGAGTCTTTCGATATATTTCTTTGCCGTTTTGGGGCAATTTTTCTTCGTTGTTGTTGGACGATTTCTTCAAACTATGATGGTTGATTCATGATTTTCTATTATCGATTCAAAAACATCGACGATTCAACACAGAATCGCTTTAAATCCATACCCAGGTGATTTAGGGCATCCGAGTTCGATTGGATTTACAAGAATATGAGCAAAATACTCCTTTGTTTAGGAGCATCTCTTACCAAAGAAGAAGACAGTCATATTAATGGTCAGAGTTGATTCCTGTTTACATCATCATTCATCCCTTATACATATACAAAAATTGGATATCGATCTTTGAGGTTTATTGCTCTTTCTATCAGTGATTTACTTATAATTGATATCTTATTGTATTAGGGTTTTGATTTTCTTGTTATTCTTATAAGAGAACGTGCACTCATTATTTTAATTTGAATGAATTGAAATATGTCGATCTTTGCGGTTTATTGCTCTTTCTATCCGTGATTTACTTATAATTGATATCTTATTGTATTAGGGTTATGATTTTCTTGTTATTCTTATAAGCGAACGTGCACTCATTATTTTAATTTGAATGAATTGAAATATGTCGATTGTCCAAAAAAAAAACAACCTAAACCCTTGTTACACAAATTAAAATGTCAAAATCAATTAATACTTTTAAGGAGGGTCATACGAAACGATGATGCAATACAAATGAGATTTTAAAATTAAAGTATTTGAAATAATTTATATTTTTCCCCTAATTATTTTTATAAAGTTATGAGCTTCAATTGAAAGAAATAAATGAGGGAAAAATTAGGAATTTTTTTTCCATATTCACTAACAATTTCCATTTTAGTATTTAGAGTTAAGTTTGTATTGTCGCCACTAGATCGCAAGGGCTTGCGCATGCAAAGATGAAAAAATTGACAAGTAAAACCGTAGTTATTTTATACATTAAATAGTGGCGAAAAAATAATGACAAATTTCGACGGCATATAACATAACTACTTTATCACTATACGACTTTTAATGTAACCACGTTGTATCAAGTGCCGAAATCATCAACTAATCTTTCTAACATATTAAAATTATAGGCTATTATAAAATAGGAACAAACTAAATAGAAAAATAAAATTTAATATAAAAATAAAATTAGAAACTTGAAAGAAAATAACATATGACGTATCTACATCATGACATATTTACATCATAATATATAGTTTTAAATTTAAATAATCTAATTATAATTATACCCCTAAAATTATTTATGTAATACACTATTAGAAAATAGGAATATGGATAAACTAGAGTTTAACTAAAATTATATATCTAGTTATATATATTAATAACCCCCAATAATTTAAGTAAAATTTAAATAAAAAACAAAAAACAAAGATAAAATGGGAAACAAAATTACAGCTTTTGCTAACGACAGCGGCTTAAACATGTTATAAGAGTTTTTAATTGAACTATCAGTTGGCCAAGGTCCATTGGGCGTCATTCTCAAGTTTTTCTTTTGAAGCACGAATTTTATTAAAAAGGCTAAATAGTGATTATACGTGGGTAAGTGGTACCAATTGAGTCATTTAAAACAATATGATTAAGAAAATTTGGGATTGCCTGGTCCCAGATTTTTATCGATAAATTGCATGTCTGACTACTATCAGCTGCATGGTTAGCAAGTCCATCAGCCGTCTGGTTTCCTTCCCTATAGTTATGTTGAACAATGCAGTGAGGTATTTGGCGAAGTCTTAACTTGATCTCCGCGATCATGCCCGAAATATACATCAAGGTGGTTCCATGGTGGTGGCTATGAATCCTAACAGGTTTTATGAGTCCGTATCGAAAATTAATTTTGGCCACCCTCTTTCAATTGCGGTTCTTGAAGAAAGTAGCACGACCCAAGTTTCTGTTGATAAGGCAGTTGTGATTCCAAGTGGTTGTGCCAGCGCCGAAACTATTCTTGTTTCTGAGTTTCTGCAAATGAATCCTGCACCTGCTATACCTGGGTGGCCCCTGGAAGCTCCATATGTGTAGACCTTAATCCAGTCCAGGTTAGGACTGGTCTATCCCATCGAGATGGTTTTTGTTCTTCTTACGTCGTTTGATGGGATAGTAACCGGTGGCTCGCCAGGTATTACTGGAGGGAGGGCTTTCTTTGCCCATGAAAACTCTTGTTGTTGTTTAATTTCTCTTGTCACTACAATATCCAGAGTTGTTTGGGTATCACGGAAGACGTATTCATTTCTATCCAGCCAAAGAGACCATAAGAGAAAACATATGAAGATTATGGTTGTGGATGGGCCCGGTTGTTTAAAAAGTTGAAATATGGTTGTTTGGGATTTTATGGAAGGTGAGAGGGAATTAATAGTATTTTGGTTGCTCCAGAGGTGAGTGAGGAGGGTGTTCCAGGCCAAGATTGTTATTGGGAAACGTAGTAGCAAATGATCAGTTGTTTTTGGTTTTGTATTACATTAGGGGCATAAATTGGAATTGGTTAGTCAGATGTGAAATAGAATGGAGAAGGTGAGTATACCTTTGTTGATTGGTTTCCACGGGAAAAGATGTATTTTTGGTGGACATGGTAAGGTCCACATGAACTTGGTGGATGAGAGAGGGTTCTGATGGGGATGACTCATTTCTTGGGTTAGATATTTGTATCCAGATGCAATAGTGTACTTTCTAGATTTTGAGTGCGGCCAAATAATCTTGTCCGGGGGGGATGTCTTGGGGAAGGTGGATGTTTATAATTTTGTTGGACGCATCCGATGTGAGGTTATCTAGCTTGTCATGTATCCAATTGTTAGTGATAAGATCAATGATATCTAAAACTGTTTGGATCGGGTAGCATTGGATCGGGTCAATACTTGGGAAATACGGATTCCAGTTCGCTTGGATGGGTGTTGATAAACCATTTCCAATACATTGGAAAACAAGATTTTGGAGGGTGGGTATGAGGGATGTGATAAGTGCATAATTTGTATATTTTAAGTATCATTTTCTTACACTTATTTGCTAGATTTTGTGTGGGTTACCTTGTATTATTATTACTTTTGTAGTTTGTGTCTTTTATTTGGTTACATCTCTAAAAGAAGTGGAATTGAGCTTTACAACGGAATAGTTTGTCAAAGACCCAGTGGAATTGAGCTTGACAATACAAAACTGAATTACGAAGCTAACGGCGAAAGAATGGGGTCATTCCGACTTCATATGAGAAAGTTACAAGCAAAACAATAACTACGGGAAAAATAGTCATTTCAAAGGCAACTACTATTGGCACTCCATCATACATTAAGGGGCATAAGGAATTCAAATAGCATTAAAGGCACCAACCATTCTTCTCAGGGAAGCCACTATTCAAAAGATAATTAGGGATCTTCCTGGACGAGCTCGGTGCTGCTATTAATGGTGGTTGTGGAGTATGCTTTCAAAAATAGAAGAAGGTTTAGGAAAGTTTGATCAGCTGATTATTAATTCAAAGTGAAAAAAGAGTTCTTATTTATTGATTGGTGCAAATTATTTTAATCGATATATGATAAAATTATTGATAGGCTTGATGCTTTTGTGTTTTATCATGATCATGGTGATGACAACAATGGTCGATGGATGATTCTGAGCTTGATGGTGGAGCTGTGCAGTTGGTCCTGACTCTGTGTTGTTGACAATGAGAAGATGGTCTGAGTTTTGAAGATGAGGATGAAACTGAGGAAAAGAGAAGCTCGAGTTTTCCATTTCCATTGAAGGGTTTGAGATGAAGAAGGAATGATGGTAGATCGAACCTGGTGATGGTCATGGGTGATACTGTAATTTGAGAGAGAGAGATCGAGGTGATGTTGTTCGATAAAAAATGGGTTTCTGATTTGTGTGGATAGATGAACAATGGGTTTGGGCCTGTGGTGATTTATTGCTTAGCTACGAGGAGTGTTATCGAGCCTGTGATCGATGGAGAGAGCTGGTGGTTATGGTAGTTCTCTGTTGAGTCGAATGAGGATCGTTTGGTTGTGCTTCCAATCGAGAGAAGATATCAGTCGTTGGTGTAAGTCTGAGTTAGTGATGCTAGTTGATTCGAGTTTGGAATAATGTAGCTGTGATAGGATCGAGATAGAAGAGAAGAGAGAATGCTAGGTGAGGTCCGAGTAAGATGGGAAACGGAGTTGCAAAGACTTGAAGAAGAATTCAGGGAGAGTATTGTTTAAGGCGGCTAAGGAGTTTGAATTTTTTATCAAATTCTATAACTTATGAAAGAATTCAGAACTGGATAAGTGTCCAGCCAAGCGGTTAGTCGAGAGAAACTATCCCAGTCGTGGATTTAATTAATTAACGGTTATGATTGAGAGGGTTAAGTGTTTGTGTCGGTTTAGAATTACTGTGGGAGTTATCAGATTAAAATTTGTAGGAATTAAAGGTTATAAATAAGACTGAGCAGCACAAACCAAACATCTCATCTCAACACAAGTTACGCTCACCTTCTGTTCAAAGTTCTGAAAGAGAAAAAAATTATATTATTTCTTTTTAGTTTCTCAGTCGGCCTTTATGCATCAATAGTTCAAGTGCTGCGACATCAACGAAGATAGCTAAAGCTCATTTACGATAATAGTTTGCTTTTTATACCCTTTCTACTTTGATTTTTACTAACTCCATTATGAGTAGCTGAGCTCTTTTTATTGGTTAGAGATGTCGTCCGAAGTCTAGGAAATGTTTATTAATTAAAATTATTCATTCTTAATTTTTAACCTTTTTAATATCGTTCATGTTGTACTATTAATAGCGTTTATATGATTGAGTGTTTGTTTGTTTGAGTCGCGAATTAAATAACCATATACTCACATCTATATATAAACTAGGGTTTGAGATTCAGAATTATCGAAAGACCCTTGTTACAAGTAGCATAGCATAATTTCTAACAAGGGGATGTTGCCATGCGATTATGTGTAGAAGCTTGACCTAGGTTAAATCTGAGTGGCTCTTGCGCCAGATTGCTTAGAATAACCTCAACTCACAAATACCATTGCTTTCATTGAGTTAAACTTGAGTGGCCCTTACACCAAGTTATTCAGTGAAAATGATTCAAAGAGTGGCTCTTGCGCCTTTGATGATAAAAAATGAGTTTTGCCGAAGTAGACCTGCGATAGGATGCTTTAGGGTTATTGATATTGAAACAAATTGAAAATTGAGTTTGGTTGATAACATGTCTGATGATGGAGAATGAATTCTTTAACCAATACTCTCATCACATTATTTACGACTTTAATTGTTTTTCTTAATTTAATTTAGTTCAAATTATACACCAAACCCCCCTATTTACATAAGTGATCCAAATAACAACCCATATCTCCCTGAGGAACGAACTTGTTCTTACTACTATACTCTAATCTATATTTGTGAAGTAAGAACTTGAAATAATTTTGCTTGGATGACAACCAACCAGGATGCTAATTGTTTCCATTGAGCAGTAACTCAAAAGGGGATGGTAATGGGGCTTTGTAATATTGGTTGACGTTTGAAGTATTTTTCATAGCACAGGTTGTCCCAAATGGAATTAGGTTGATCATGTAGATTCCATACTCTTTTCAAAAGCAAATATTTATTATGGACATTACTATTTCTAATGCAAAACCCTCCGTATGTGATTGCTTTGGATAATTTAACCCAACCTAAAGGATGGAGTTTTTTCACAGAAGAGTCATGAACCCAAAATTTTTTTCTGGTAATACGGTCTATCTGGTTATGCACATGGGTAGGAAGAATTGGTGTTTGCATGAGATGATTTACGAAATCCTCATACATGAATGCAATATTTGTGGCGTTTTTTAGGATATACGAAATCCTCTTATAAAATTTTGGTTCTCCAAGTTTCCCAAATTTGTGGATAAAATTTCCGCACAAATTATAAAGATATAAGAGGATAGAGGATCGCCCTGCCTTATTCCTCTTGTGGGTGTGATGTATACGTGCGGAGTACCGTTGATGTTAACTGAGTATGTGACTATTGTGATACAGAACATTATATATTCCACAAAGGTTGTTTGAAACCCTAATTTTATGAAGGTTGTTTTGATGAAACCCCAATCCAAACTGTCATATGCCTTTTGGATATCCATCTTTAAAGCTATTTTCATCTCTTTCGTCAGGGGGGAAGATTTGATTTAGTGGAATAGTTCTCCCGTGATTGCTATGTTATCGTGAATTGATCTTTAGGGTACAAAGGTACTTTGGTAAGGGCTTATTAAGAATGTAAGAATAGGTCTGATACGGTTAACTATAATTTTGGCAATGATTTTATGTGTGACGTTGCAGAGACCAATTGGTCTGAATTGAGATGGTTTTGAAGGATGTTTTATTTTTGGGATAAGTGTGATATTAGTAAGATTCATGAGTGGGTGAATATTTAGTGAACTAAAATTTTTTCGAACCATATCTATCAATTGAGTATGGGTGGTTTCCCAGAAAGTTTTGAAGAACTTACTTGTGTAGCCATCCAGGCCAAGAGCTCGCTCCGAACCTATAGAGAATATAACTTGTTTGATTTCCATTGGGGTTACCTCTTCAGTCAACATTGCACATTGCCTGAGAGTTAGTCTAGGAGTGATATTTCTGAATAGATCTTTTTCTATGGTTGTGGGTGTTGCCGCATATTGTTCAGTATAATGGTCTAGAATGAGGCGTATAACTTCATCTTTGTTTGTTATCCAATTATTTTGGGAGTCTTGCAGCTGATGTATATTATTGTATCCCCGATGAATGGTTGCTCTGGTGTGGAAGAAGGTTGTGTTGTTATCATATGATTGTAGCCATTGAATTCTGGATCTTTGTTGCCAATAGGTCGCATGACATTGGAGAAGAGTTAAATGGTGACTTCTAAGTTTCTTTTTTTGTAACAGCCAATACTTGTGTTCATCTCCTTGTCGATTAGCGCATTGTTGTTGCGCTAACTTTATTTGTGTTGTTGAATTCTCGATCATTGTTGGGAGGTGGCTAAAAGTTTCTTTATTCCATTGAGTAAGAGCTTGAATGGTTATGATGAGTTTCAATTGCAGGTCCAGACATGGTTTTATGTCTCTTTGTTGAGTCCACGCATTGTTCACCACTTGATCCAGTTCCGGATGGGTAAGCCAAAGATGTTCAAATTTATAATTCTTTTTGTTCCCCTCCAGTCGACCATTTTTGTTTGAAGCAAGATTGGGGCATGATCATAAGTTATCCTGGGGAGATGAGTAACTCCTGCATGGGTTAGCTGTTCGCCAATTTTGAGTGACTAAGACTTTATCTAGGCGTTATAGAATATTGTCTTGCCCCAGCTGATTGTTTGAGCAAGTAGGATCTCCTCGAAACATCATATCAATAAATCCCATATGATTGATCATTGTGAGAAAATGTTGAGTCTATGCATACGTTACCTGTCTTCCTCCCTTTTTTTCCGATTGATCTGTTATATCGTTGAAATCCTCTAACAACACCCTAAGAGTGACGTAATTGATGTTAGGGAAAATTGTTGGAAATTATTGCCAAAAATCTCTTCTCGCTGCCGGATGGGGTGGGCCATAGATGCCCGTGCACAACCAAGGTTGGCTAGATGGAGGTGGAGTGATGAGAGCATGTATGCAGCTCTTGGAATGGAGAAATATTTGTACATTTAGATTGTTTTTCCAGAATAAGCATAATCCCCCGCGCCTTCCGATTTTGGGAACCGTAAAATGGTGTTGGAAAGGGTGTTCATATGATTCTCATTAGCTAATATTTTTAAGAGAAATAAAATCGAGGGTCTATGTAATGAGACTAAACCTCGAAGATGTTGTATAGTTGTCGATTGATTAACCGTTGACAGTTGTAAACAAGAATATTCTATTTGAAATACGTTTGAAAAGCTAGGTTATGGTTATGAATGGGCTCAACTACCATTCTCAAGTGAATACAATCTAAATTTAAGTATAAGTAAATTCATTTCCAACGTAATGATTGTTTATGTTAAAAAAAAAGTTTGAAGAAATAGAAAATCAGTTGTTTTAAAATCTGATCTAGTATTTTATTTATTTGATTATATTCACCGGTATAATCTATTTTTTTTTACAGTTGTTTTATTTGAAAGTTCGTTCAACCATTACCAACCAGTAAAAGTTTAGGCATTTGAATAAAGAAAAAATCATAATCATTATTTCAAAATCTGATTTAGTATTTTACTTGTTTAATTAGATTCATGGATATTGTATATTTTTCCACAATCTTTTTTTTTTAATGTTGGCTCGGCAAATAGGCCAACCAATTAAACTGCGTCCTAGGCTGGTCCAGTTTTAGTTTCTCCTGTGGTAACATGTATTGCTAAGAAATTCATCGTGTGGATTTAATATCATTGATTGTTTTCACAAAGTCATAAAGAGGGAATGTAAGTCAAATGGTAGAGCGCCTCTTAGCATGCAGGAGGTATGGGGATCGAAGCTCCACTCTTCTTCTCCACACTTGGCAAATTATTTACTGAAACACCCCACTTGGCAGTGTCACTTAATATTTTCGACCTTGTAGTTATGCAAATTATGATTTAATATTTTCGACCTTGTAGTTATGAAAATTATGAATATAGATAGATTGGTGAAATTTGGCCTAACATTTTAATAATTCCAAACTTCAGTAACATTTGGAATGAATTCTCATCCTTGTCATACAAACAGTTTGTTTGTATGACTTTGTTTTTCCAGCTGTCATACAAACAGCTAGGTCCTATAGGCTATAGTTCTCTTAGCTTTTTCCAGCTAAATCAAACAGTTAACTGTGATTGTCTCTCACCTAATTCAAACAATTTGTTTTTATTAGTGTTACTCATATCACCAATTGCGTATCATCACTATCTTATTAGTTGGAGGTACTTCCCAACCCCCCTCAAACACCAAGACCAAACCCTACATCATGCTTGCATTACCTTTCAATTGATGGGATAAAATAAATTCTATAGAAATGTGGTTGAGTTCTTTCTGTAAAGTATATGAAATCAACCCATGATAAGGTCCTATGATTAAAGTTGTCAAACCCGGAATTGATAAGTTTTTTGACACTTTTTTATTTATTTTATTTTTACAGATTTGTAAAAAACGAAAAGGTCACAAGTTTTAACTAGACCAAAGAATATTTTATTTGTAAAGGGAAAATTTGAAAAAATACTCCAAAAATAGGGATCATTTTAGAAACTTGTCCTGAATTCTCAGATTTTAAGAAAATATCTAATTTTGTTAGTTTTTCTTTCAAGTCAGTTATCTAGTCAACTTTGGACGTTTTAACCCTTCAACGGAGTGAGAAATTTAAAAATCACCCTTACCTACTGTCTCTCTTTTAATTAATAATGGCCAACACATGGGGACATCTGGACCGTAGACACTCTTGGCACATGTCCGGGTTGGTTAACCCATCTGTCACTATCCACACGGGTGGAACTTCACACGTATACCTTCTTCTCTATCGATTTTAGAAGAAGAAAAAAAAAACTGTTGCTAGCTTGCTCTGAGAAGATGCAAAGAGAGATGATTAAGGAGTTTCATCATCGAGATGATTAGCTGCTGCTGTTATAGATTAAATAGGTATGATTTGGAAGGATATCTACTTGATTTGGAGATCAAGGAAGACACAAGAGAATTAAAACCAATCACATACAGAAATCACGATCGATCCATTGATCTGAATGATTTAGAGCTCGCAAACAAGTAAGTATTGAAACCCAAATATTATTCTTGCTCAAATCACAAGTATCATCAGTTTGGAATTGAAGTATTTACATGTTGGAATTTTAGGGTTTACATTAAATTTGGGGGTTTGCTGTTAATTTGATAAATTAGGATTGAAATTATACGAATTATTCACATGAATTGTTGATTATATTGGGGGTTTGCTGTTAATTTTGGTGGCAATGCTGAAGACAATTAATGGTGTGATTATAAGATAATGTACTTGTATCAATGGTGCAATTATAAGATACAGTTACTTCCTATTATGTATTTTCTCACTGATTTCTCACTCTCTCTTACCCTAAATCAAAAAGTATCTATGGCAGTAATCTTTATTACACATATACATATATCATATTCAGGTATGTGCATATACACTTACCCTCTGGGTTCAACCATGACAGCCAATTGACTCGTCATCCATGATTCTGAATTTGGTTGGAACTTGATTGTATCGATATGTTGGGAAGAAGATGACCGTTTAAAACTGTCGAGATCTATGTCCGTTCGTCTGGATAGATTGCTGCAAGTCGTAATCACGTTCCGTTACGACTCTTAGATTTTTCCAATATGTCCGCGTGTAGCAATCTCCCCAGTTAGGACATGCTAGTAATGTATAGCAAAGAAAATATGTTTTTTTAGTACTTTGCATATAAACACGTGAGTCACATGTGACGGACACAGATATGTTGGATTCTCGAACACATGGCAGCAACTAGTTTGGGGTATTTGTGTCTTTTTTTTACACGTGTAAATTCACGTGTGTTTCAAATTAATTAGATAACTGATTTGGATGGAAAAACTAATAGAACGAAGTATTTCTTCAAAATCTGAAAATTCAGGGCACATTTCCAAAGTGATCTCTGATTTTAGGGTATTTTTCCAAGTTTTCCTTTATAAAGTGGGTGCTCTAAGATAAATGTGAGTATGTATATCTTTCAAAGTGGATCAACTAAAGTCATGTTTGGGTGAGTAGATGTAGACTAAGTATTTGAGAAGGATCACCAAATAAACACACATGTAATGTCTAGTTATGTTTGCTTCCAATTTTGTATTGACTAGTTCTTAGTCTATATAAGAGGAAGAGATTAAGTTGGTTTTCTTGTTTTAGCAACTAGTCAACTACCACTGTTTATGGTGCAACTAAGAGTAAGTTTTATAGTAGAATCTAAATTATTACAAACTTAGAAAAAACGTAGAATGTCAAGTTTTATGGTTTTTACATAGTTTTATTTCACATTTTTTCCAAACTCTTTTCCGTGAAATCGTGGAAGGAAACTTGGATCCCAAGAGAAAGCGATATTCCAAATTGTGTTAAACGCAATTCGGAATCGCGTAAAATCTATCAGAAACGTTATTCGAATTGGCGTACAACGCCAATCCGAATAGCATTTTATTTGTTCTTGTTTGACCTTTTTTAATGTTACACTTTTTTTACACCATATCCAAAATGAATTATTTCTTTTTAACACCATGTTTACACTTGTTTTAATTTATTTTTTGATTTTTTAAAAAAACCAAAATTAATAATTAATCTATTTAAATTCGTCCAAATAATAAGTAAAAGACTACTTGAAATTTTAGAAAAAATAATTCAATTGCATTAATCAAAATACTTGAAACATAGAAGAATTAAATAACTAAATTCTATTTAAGAATATTAAAAATTACATTATTAAACTATAAACTACATTAAAAGCAATAAAACATCTCTTAAGCTTCATTATCGGAAGGATCACGGGGTTGTGGTGCCAGATTAAATTGGGGAATATCATCCTTAAGGATTTGGTAGACTTGATCAAATCAGAATACTCTATTCTTATTCTCAAAGTATAAATTTTTGTCATGCGCTTCCTACAAACAAATAAAAATAATTTCGGCTAGTATTTATATTTAGAAGATCAATAATTTTAAGATATGTATGTAGTTGAAAAATACTTACAACTTCTCCAACAGTCCATCGGAAGGCAAATTTCTATAAATTGAATTTAGGATGCCTACTGTAAAACCCCTTATCCTAGAACAACTTATCCTATATCGTCTGACTTAGGTTAGTTGGTCGGCTAATGACTCCCACGCGGTTATGAACGTGGGTTTAGTTAGGAATTCGTGGGAGGAAAAATCCGAGTAATTATAAGAAGTCTAGTTAAGAGTTTTGAGAGGTTAGGGTTTTGTTCTGTGGGAGAAAAAAAAAGGAAGTTAGGAGAAGAAGGGAGGCAAAGTTAGGAAAAAGATAATTGAAGTTCATAAGGAAACCTTCGCAGCGTCGAAACAAGTAGGTTCTCTAACTTTTATATTCTTTATGGATTAGTTTAAAAAGAGAAAGAGAAAGATTTAAGGTATATTATGTATTTTATTCGTTCTTGTTGATTAACTATGAATGTGGACAACCGTGATAAATTTTTCATGTATACAATAGGTGTTATAATGATTTGATTCGAATGCATACTCATCACTTGAGATCAATCAAGTAGGACAATCAATCAGATGAATGGTCTTATGGGTTAGATAATATCTTTAGTGCTTAATAGGTACAAATACATACTTAACGAATAGCTAAGTTTTATGGACTCCATGAAATTGATTGGTGTTTAGTTGGGTTTTGAATGATTACTTATAGTTGAGATTTTTAGTTCATACAGGCGAGTGTATTTTATTGGTTAGTTTCATATGTAATGTAGACTGGATGTATGCTCATATATAGGCTTTTGATTGTCATGAACTAAAATGCTTTTAGTTAATTAGTGCCATTGAATCTTGTGTTTCAAGTGTTAACGTAAATCCCAGGCTTAATCCTTACGTTACAGTTATAAAATTGAAGATACAATTATAAAACTTTATGGTCTAATTAACTTAGTTAATTATGAACTACACATTATGATATGTTGTTTGTTAAAGTATAGGCTGCCATGAAAATCCTCAAGTATACAGGTGGAAACAAAATAGAACAGATGAAGCGTCGCAAATTATTTTTGTCATAATGTTTCGCTTCTCAATGCGTAAGTAAAAAAAATGCGATTGCTGACTTTTAGAGATGAGGCCCGAGGGAATGTCCCCTCTTTGGCTGAGCTAGTTTTCTCCGTATGTTACATGTGAAACTGATGGTATATACTAATTGACTGTAATCAGAATGCACTTCTGATGGAGCTGATGCGTCATAGTACTGCTTACTGTAGTTGAACGTTGCTCGTAAGCGTTTGATGGCCATTTACACTTTATACTCTGGATGCTTAGATTTTGCTTATAAGCATTTGATGGTCCTGTATACTTCTTAGTCCTGCTTACCGTAACTGACTGTGGCTTATAAGGATTTGATGGCCCTGTACACTTCATACTCTGGTTGTTTGAGGTTGTGTTTGATGGCCCTGTACACTTCATACTCTGGTTGTGTAAGATTGTGAAGGGATGAATTAATTCTTGTTGTGGATCTGTAGATTTCGGTGTATATATGAGAGTATATGTATGTACCTGCTATAGATGATGTTATACAGTGGATATTCAGTATCCAACAGGTTAACGCTAATTAAAAAAGATATTATTGATGTGTGTACATCTGTTTGAGACTCGTAGTTGGCTCGACTCCCAGAGGCTGTTGGGCGATGACCGAGGGGTCTCCTAGAAGATATGGATCTATTATCTTGAATGGGGTCGACAACACTTAACTTCCTACGCACTATAATGAATTAAGTGGACAACGCAAGAGTCGATATGTGTCGTCGCACAGTTAGAGAATGAAACTATAGAGAGGGGAAGTCGATTAGTTTCGTGGGTGGAAAACTTTTTTTCGTTTCTTTTATATACAACTGTTTTGTGAGCCTA
Organism: Papaver californicum; assembly: GCA_023531435.1. NCBI lineage: Eukaryota > Viridiplantae > Streptophyta > Magnoliopsida > Ranunculales > Papaveraceae > Papaver > Papaver californicum. The sequence goes on along the minus strand of JAJJMC010020031.1, from coordinate 3,254,833 downwards.
TGTGTTTTCCTGAATTCTATAAAGTTTAATACTTTTATTTAGGTCGTCGACCTTACTACATTCAGAGAGATACTCCTATAAACTATTTTTCACCTTACGAAGTCATTTCGTGAACCTTGGTTTGCTAGTTTATTGTAAAGGGCATAAGGGTGCGAGAACCTACTTTAAGTTGGGGTCTGACCCAACTTACTATTATTTTTCAGGGAACAGTGGCCGCGGAGCAACCTAACTAGTAGAACGACTTTTTGTTCCGGAAAGCTACATCATCTTTGTCTTCAAGGTGCTTAAACAACTAAATGTTTTTATATTTTATTTTTTGTCTAGACTTCTTTATTTGAAGTAAGATTCTTATCGTTTAACTTATATAACCGACCTGCGTGTCGAGGATAGACTTTTGTTTTAAAGACTTTCTTTTTACTAGATTTTTTTTATAACTCTCATCATTTATAAATAAGATTTTTTTAAACCTATTATTTTCAAGAGTCCACACGATAGCCGGATCTCCATTTGTTGGCTTGAAGGTTTGAGTGTGTAAAATGTTTCATGAGTATGCCGCACTTCTATTTTTAGGGCGTCCGACCTAGAATTATGAGGTGGGGCTTTACAAAGTGGTATCAGAGTAATTGGTTACCGAAAATCCTTGGGAGCGGGTGTAGGGTCTTCTTGTTTCACATAGGCAAAAGTTATTTCTAGGAGCATAGTGATTTTTTTTTTTGATGAAACTGTGTGTTGATTGTTGATTGTTTTCTTTGTCTTTAACTGAATGGATGGAGATAGCAACAATGGGACTCGAGGTCGCGGTAGACTTAGAGGTGCTACTGGGCGAGGTCATAGCCGAGGCCGTGGGCAAGATGAGAATCTTACTGAGACTTCCGTTAAAGAGAGTGTTGAGTATCCTCATTATGGGGGAAACCATAGTTCTAGGGATGATACGAGGTCTGGTAGTAGGACTAGGTCCTTTGGTAGTTCCAGGACGATTCGGGTTGACGGAGGTGAAGCCGAACCTCAGGTAATAACTCTAGAGAATCTCCAGACAATGATGAACAATGCGATTACAACAGCGCTGGATCAGAGGCTTGGACCACGTGAAGGCAGGGAGAATGTAGAGACCGCAACAAGGAATGAACCACTCCCCAGTGAGAGACACCAAAATGGGAAGTCTTGGGTTCAGTATTACCAGGAGTTTCTGAAGATCAAACCACCTACATTCAGTAATGGTGCAACAAAATGGACAAGATAATATCTCAATTTGACTGCTCAGGAGCATTTAAGCAGAGAATGGCTGCGTTTTAACTGGAAGAAAATGCAGCAACCTGGTGGGAGTCCATGAGTAGGACAATTGATCCTATGGAGTGCCAGTGGATAGTTTTCAAACAGTTTTTCCTTGAGCATTATTTCCCTCCCGTCGAGCGTCAGGAGATGATCAGACAATTCGAGAACCTACGACAAAGATAAGATCAGACGGTTGTGGAGTATGAGTGTGAGTTTGACCGACTTTCCTTATCTTCTGCTCACCTCATCCTTATGGAAGCAAATCGAATTACGAGGTTTTTGAGTGGTTTGAACGGTGGGATTGCTCGTCATATCATTACAAACCCTATTTTTGATACATATGCCAAGGTTGTGAATTGTTCTAGGGCACATTGCTTGAGGATTCACGAGGAAAAGAAGAATAAAACTAGCAGAGTTGATACTAAGGGTAAGAAAAAAAGGGAGAATAAGTATGGGAATGATAGTGGTCAGAAACGTCATTTCCACCAGGGTAATCAGGGTTGGAAGAAACCACGAGCAGACGAGGGAAATAGTAATACTGGTGCCATAGTCCGAACCCCTCAACCAATGAAAACAGAGGGATACGTATTTATGGGACCATGTTATCAGTGCCAAGAAAAAGGACACAAGGCTCGTGATTGTCCAAAACAGGGAAAAACTCTAGCGGAAGATGAACGACATCAAGGACAGAACCAGCCACAGGGACGAGGGCCTCAGCCTCGATTGAATGCTGTCATGCCTCAGAATGGTGAGGGACCGGTGGTAATGCTGGAAGGTACCTTCTTTATTCACACTCGTCATGGTAGAGTATTGTTGGACACTGGAGCTACCCATTCTTTTATATTTGTTACGTTTTTGAAAACGTTGCATGTTTTGTGAGAGAAGTGTTCTTATGTTGTTTCATCACCGATGGGTGGTTCAGCATCTATCGATCACATGTTTAGGTCATGCATTATTCGTATGGGCACTATAGATTTTGCTGCAGACTTTTTTGTTATGAATTTAGATGTGTACGATATGGTCTTAGGCATAGACTGGCTTGCGGCTCATCATGCTAGGTTAGACTGTTATGCTAAGACAATCACTTTTATTATTCCTGAGGAGGGTGAGATTGTCGTGTCCGACTTGATGGAGAGTTCACAACAGACCAGTAGGTTGTAGTGTTTTACTGTAGGGGTCATCATCAGAGACTTCACCTTTGGAGTCTATCGAAGTGGTATGTCTGTATCCAGAGGTGTTTGGGGAGATACCTGGTTTGCCACAGCAGAGGGAGGTAGATTTTTGTATTGAACTGGAATTAGGCATTGCACCTATATCCAAAGCCCCATACCTTATGACACAGGTGGAGATGAGCGAACTGAAGAAACAAGTGGAGGAATTGCTAGGTCAAGGCTTCATTAGACGAAGCAGTTCTTCATGGGGTGCACCAGTGTTGTTTGTAGCGAAGAAGGACGGTTCGTTGAGAATGTGTATTGACTATGGAAAGTTAAATGAGGTTACAATAAAGAACAAGTATCCTTTACCAAGGATAGACGATTTATTTGATCAACTAAATGGTGCAAAATGGTTTTCCAAGATTGATCTGAGGTCTGGGTATCATCAGGTAAGAGTTCGTGAAATTAATATTCCCAAGACAGCTTTTGTGACTCGTTATGGTTCATTTGAATTTTTGGTGATGCCTTTTGGGTTGACAAATGCACCAGCAGTATTCATGGATTTGATGAACCGTGTGTTTCGTGAATTTCTGGATAGTTTCGTGATTGTGTTCATTGATGATATACTGATTTACTCTAAGACTTCCGAAGATCACGAAAATCATCTTCATCATGTACTTAAGACTTTGAAAGTGCATCAGTTGTATGCCAAGTTCGAGAAGTGTGAGTTCTGGAAGAAAGAAGTGAAATTTTTGGGTCATGTAGTATCAGGTTCTGGCATATCCGTTGATTCCTTTAAGGTTCAAGTCGTATCGGACTGGAAGCAACCCAGAACAGTGACTGAGATCCGTAGCTTCTTGGGGTTGGATGGTTATTACCGTAGGTTTATTCAGGGATTTTCAGTTCTGGCTGGTCCCTTGACGAACCCGACGAAGAAGGATGTTCCTTTCAAGTGGAGTGTTGAGTGTGAGCGGGCTTTTTGTGAACTTAAAAGCAAGGTGACTTCTGTACCGGTTTTGATCATTCCGGAGAGTGGAGTGAAGAAGGTAATTTTTACTGATGCTTCGATTCATGGGTTGAGATGTGTGTTGATGCATAATGACAGGGTAGTTGCCTACGCTTCGTGACAGTTGAGACATCATGAGCGAAACTACCCTACACATGACCTTGAGTTGGCCGCTGTGGTGTTTGCGCTTAAGATTTGGAGACATTATTTGTATGGTGAGAAGTTTGAGCTCTTTTCTGACCACAAGAGTCTCAAGTATCTATTCTCTCAGAAAGAGTTGAATATGCGTCAGAGGAGATGGATGGAGTTAATAAAAGATTACAACTTCAAGTTGGAATTTCATCCAGGGAAAGCTAACATGGTGGATGACGCTCTGAGCCGACAGCCAATGGGAATAGTAGCTTTGTTGATGGTACAACATTGGAGTATGTTAGAAGAGGTAGCTTGTTTTGATTTTGACATGGGTACGACTAAAGGTCAAGACTTTTTCTTTGGTAGTATGGTTATCGGTCCATCTCTATTGCGTCGTATTATGGAAGCTCAAGATGAAGATGAGTGATGTAAGAGTCAACTAGAGAAAATACAGGAAATAACAGATAAGAGCTTTGTTGTTGGTCAAGATGGTGGGTTGAGGTATCGTGAAAGGTTATACGTACTAGATGTTAAGGATTTGAGACGAACAATTTTAGGTGAAGCACACCGAAACAAGTATACTATACATCCTGGTGTTTAATAAGATGTATAAGGATTTGAAACGGCAATATTGGTGGTATTGGATGAAGCGTGATGTAGCAGACCACGTCCGAAAGTGTCTGACTTGTCAGCAAGTAAAGATCGAACACCAAAACCCAGCTGGTAAGTTGCATCCTTTACCTATTCCGGAGTGGAAGTGGGAAAACATATCCATGGATTTTATTACTGGGTTACCGCGATCGAGTAAGGGTCCCGACGCAATCTGGGTGATAGTAGATAGATTGACGAAATCAGCACATTTCTTACCGGTCAAGACAAATGATTCTGGTGACAAGTTAGCTCAGTTGTACATGGGTGAGATAGTTAAGCTTCATGGTGTCCCAGTATCTATCGTTTCTGACAGAGATTCATCTTTTATATCACGGTTCTGGAGGAGTTTTCAGACATCTTTAGGTTCTTCGTTCTTTAGCACAACATTTCATCCTCAAACTGATGGACAAACCAAACGTGTGAACCAAGTACTTGAGGATATGTTGAGGTGCACTATTATTGATCTCGGAGGTAGTTGGATGAATCACTTACCTTTAATGGAGTTTGCATACAACAATAGTTACCATTCTAGCATTGGCATGGCTCCATTTGAGGCGTTGTATGGCAGACTTTGTCGTTCACCTTTATGTTGGAAAGAAATTGGAGAATCCAAACTCATGGGTCCAGAAATTATTCATGAGACGTCCGAAAAGATTGCACTGATTAGAGAAAGGTCGCGTGCAGCACATAGTAGATAAAAGAGTTATGCGGACAAGAAACGTCAGGATCGAGAATATGATGTTGGAGACCTATTACTTCTCAAAGTATCCCCCATGAAGGGTGTGTTACGTTTTGGTAAAAAGGGAAAACTTGCTCCTCGGTTAATAAGACCATTTCCTATTGTGGAAAGGATTGGGAAAATGGCTTATCGTCTTGCTCTACCAGAAGTGTTATCTGGGGTTCATAATGTTTTTCACGTATCTATGCTTAGAAAGAATGTATGGGACGCAGATCAACACTCAGTAATAGAATATCAGGACCTGGAATTACAAAAGGATGTATCTTATGAAGAAAAGCCGTATAAAATCATTGATCGCCGAGAGCATGTCCTTCGAAGGAAGACCATTCCTATGGTTAAGGTTCAATGGCACCATCACAATAACAAGGAAGTCACCTGGGAACGTGAGGAGGACATGGTGACTCATTACCTTGAATTCTTCAACAATCTGGTAAGTACAGTTTCATTTCGAGGACGAAAACTTTTCTTTTTAGGGGGGGGGGGGGGGGAGATTGTAAAACCCCTTATCCTAGAACAACTTATCCTATAGTGTCTGACTTAGGTTAGTTGGTAGGCTAATGACTCCCACACGGTTAGGAACGTGGGAGGAAAAATCCGAGTAATTATAAGAAGTCTAGTTAAGAGTTTTGAGAGGTTAGGGTTTTGTTATGTGAGAGAAAAAAAAGGAAGTTAGGAGAAGAAGGGAGGCAAAGTTAGGAAAAAGATAATTGAAGTTCATAAGGAAACCTTCGCAGCGTCGAAAAAAGTAGGTTCTCTAACTCTTATATTCTTTATGGATTAGTTTAAAAAGATAAATAGAAAGATTTAAGGTATAATATATATTTTATTCGTTCTTGTTGATTAACTATTAATGTGGACTACCTTGATAAAATTTTCATGTATACAATAGGTGTTATACTGATTTGATTCGAATGCATACTCATCACTTGAGATCAATCAAGTAGGACAATCAATCAGATGAATGGTCTTATGGGTTAGATAATATCTTTAGTGCTTAATAGGTACAAATACATACTTAACGAATGGCTAAGTTTTATGGACTCCATGAAATTGATTGGTGTTTAGTTGGGTTTTGAATGATTACTTATAGTTGAGATTTTTAGTTCATACAAGCGAATGTATTTTACTGGTTAGTTTCATATGTACTGTAGACTGGATGTATGCTCACATATAGACTTTTGATTGTCATGAACTAAAATGCTTTTAGTTAATTAGTGCCACTGAATCTTGTGTTTCAAGTGTTAACGTAAATCCCAGGCTTAATCCTTACGTTACAGTTATAAACTTGAAGATACAATTATAAAACTTTATGGTCTAATTAACTTAGTTAATTATGAACTATACATTATGATATGTTGTTTGTTAAAGTATAGGTTGCCATGAAAATCCTCAAGTATACTGGTGGAAACAAAATAGAACAGATGAACCGTCGCAGATTTTATTTTTGTCATAATGTTTCGCTTCTCAATGCGTAAGTAAAAAAAAATGTGATTGCTGACTTTTAGAGATGAGGCCCGAGCGCATGTCCCCTCTTTGGCTGAGCTAGTTTTCTCCGTATGTTACATGTGAAACTGATGGTATATACTAATTGACTGTAATCAGAATGCACTTCTGATGGAGTTGATGCGTCATAGTCCTGCTTACTGTAGTTGAACGTTGCTCGTAAGCGTTTGATGGCCATTTACATTTTATACTCTGGATGCTTAGATTTTGCTTATTAGCATTTGATGGTCCTTTATACTTCTTAGTCTTGCTTACCGTAACTGACTGTGGCTTATAAGCATTTGATGGCTCTGTACACTTCATACTCTGGTTGTGTGAGATTGTGTTTGATGGCCCTGTACACTTCATACTCTGGTTGTGTAAGATTGTGAAGGGATGAATTAATTCTTGTTGTGGATCTGTAGATTTCGGTGTATATATATGAGAGATATGTATGTACCTGCTATAGATGATGTTATACAGTGGATATTCAGTATCCAACAGGTTAACGCTAATTAGAAAAGATATTATTGGTGTGTGTACATCCGTTTGAGACTCGTAGTTGGCTCGACTCCCAGAGGATGTTGGGCGATGACCGAGGGGTCTCCTAGAAGATATGGATCTATTATCTTGAATGGGGTCGACAACACTTAACTTCCTACGCACTATAATGAATTAAGTGGACTACGCAAGAGTCAATATGTGTCGTCGCACAGTTAGAGAATGAAACTATAGAGAGGGGAAGTCGATTAGTTTCGTGGGTGGGAAACTTGTTTTTGTTTCTTCTATATACAACTGTTTTGTGAGCCTATGTGTTTTCCTGGATTCTATAAAGTTTAATACTTCTGTTTAGGTCGTTGACCTTACTACATTCAAAGAGATACTCCTATAAACTATTTTTCACCTTACGAAGTCATTTCATGAACCTTGGTTTGCTAGTTTATTTGTAAAGGGCATAAGGGCGCGAGAACCTACTTTAAGTTGGGGTCTGACCCAACTTACTATTATTTTTCAGGGAACAGTGGCCGCGGAGCAACCTAACTAGTAGAACGACTTTTTGTTCCGGAAAGCTACATCATCTTTGTCTTCAAGGTGCTTAAACAACTAAATGTTTTTATATTTTATATTTTGTCTAGACTTCTTTATTTTAAGTAAGATTCTTGTCGTTTAACTTATATAACCGACCTGCGTGTCGAGGATAGACTTTTGTTTTAAAGACTTTCTTTTATAACTCTCGTCATTTTTAAATAAGATTTTTTTAAACCTATTATTTTTAAGTCCACACGATAGCTGGATCTCCATTTGTTGGCTTGAAGGTTTGAGTGTGTAAAGTGTTCCATGAGTATGCCACACTTCTATTTTTAGGGCGTCCGACCTAGAATTATAAGGTGGGGCGTTACACCTACATATATTTGCATTTCTCTTTTGATAAATGTAAACCTATTTTGTATCTTATGCATTGTTCTTCCATTTCCATTTTCAAAATCTTCTACATAAACTTGAAAAACTCTCTCCCAAAAATTATTTATTGTAGCATTTTTTCTGATAATTGGATCAACACTAACATTCAACCAAGCTCTTGCTATAGATAAATCTTCATCTATACTAAAATCTTCAACCGAAGGAAATTGTGGTCCAAATCGCGAAGTGTTGTCATACGGAGACCTTGATGGATATATTGGATGGACCTGATTCATAACAAATGTTGGATCTTGAGTACTTGCATCTCCAACTTCATCCCTATTGTCTTGACGTTGCATTTGTGGAAGTAAAGTTCCAATAGATCTTCTTTTCTACCAAGACATATGTTGGATCTCATCAACAAATACATAATATTCTCTTGCTACCACATTAACAGTTTCCGGAATAATGGTAAAATCTCTCATAGGTTTACGTGGATTCACTGGAATGACTATTTGTCCCATCATTTGCCTTAAAAACCGTTCACCTAGATAAAGTATACTAGTTTCATGTTCCGGATCATAAAAGGTCACTCTTTACATAAAGAGTATATGAGCACGCCTTATATCAGAATGTCCATCAAACTGACTACCCATCCAAGGATTCCATTACGTTCCAACGATTGTCTCAACTCAATTTGTTGGCGAGCTGTAGTAAGAGAGTGTTGCGCGATATCTTGTTGCCTCCTTGCTAGATTTTCACGTCTAAATACCATAACTGCAGACCACTCATCGAGGCAAATACCTTCTCTGAGCAAAGGTATCAAAGTACGAAAAATAAATATAAAACCAATACTCTAGAAGCATCCACATTCTACCCATGTTTTTACCCCCGGAAACAACCGAATTCATGTCCCGATACAAACGACTGAAACAAGCCGAACCCCAATCATATCTTCCAATTGTATTCAAATCACACAAGGTTTCCAACTATCCTTTGCTCATTTTAGTAGAAGAACGTGTCATCAAGACTTTCCCTAACCCATAATAAGAAATATCTAGTAACATGCACTCAATGTTCTTCTCCAATAGGAATTTCCTTAAACTTCAAAATATATCTTGAGAGACAACTAAGAGAAAGATCCGTTTTATACTTATGATAATTTGGAGATTCACCCAAAGGAAACATGAATTCATTAAGTATTTCATCATACTTTTCCCGATTCCATCCATTTGTAGGGTTGTGGTGAATACTTTGACGACCATTTCCAATAGGAATGCCGGATAATCTAACTAAATCTAAAGGGGTGAAACCTATCTCAAATTTAGGGAAATGAAATAAATGAGTGGTAAACCACCACCTCTCTAGAATTCCAAAGGATAATTGTTGATCACTTCTTTTCATTTTGATTTCAAATAATCTTTCAAGCCCGTACTTTGAAAGAACAACCCTAGCATTATCATGTTTTACCACAATCTCATACAAATCGTCGAGTTGATCCAATCCACTTTTAAATGTAATGTTATCGGTTGTACCTTCGACAACGACACTTTGACTAATATGTTTCTCTGACCAACCTTTCCGCTCAAATCGATAAATTGATCCATAATCTATATTGAAAAATGCTTATTGGGTAAAACATTCATACTCTAATTTGATAATCTACTAAAAATTGATAATCTAATTCATACAATACAAATCCATGCTCTAAACTTGATAATCTAACTAAAACATGCTTTATTCATGGCAATTTGTTAACCTAAACAGGCATACTAAAACACCAAAATCGAAGTGGGAGAAGAGATACTAACACAGTCATATATAACTCATGGATGAGATTATCTAATCATATCTAACACCATCAAGATCAAACAATCAAATATTTTAATCAAATCATAAAAAAATATAAAAAAACAAAAAAATAATAAAATAACTTACCTCTTGTCAATGAAATTGATGAAAAAAAGTATCAACAAATTCCTTATCAACCCAATAGCAAACCCTTTAAAGTATTCAAACCAATTTTATCATGAGGTTAGGAAAAAATCGAAAGGGGATCTAGGTTTTTCTTTTGTTTAGAGGAGAAGAAGAAGTGAGAAGAAAGAAAGAAGAAGTGATAAGAAGAAGGGAAACTCGAGGAGTTTTCTGTATAGAAATTTTGTAAAACGTAATTCTGAATGACCTTTATCTTCATACATAATTTTGAATTGCGTTTTTTCAGAAAGCAATTTGGAATTACAGCTTACAGTATTCAGAATAACGTTTCTATGAATTCCATCATTAGACTTGTACTTCCATGATGTATTCCAAGTGGTGAGGTGATACTGAACTTGGAAGATAAAATTCTTCCACCATAAGACTTACTCTAATGTAAAAACTATTTTGTATAAGTTTTATAAAAAATTAAGTTGTTTATGTCATAAATTTGGGTAAATGAATCCATATATACGAGAGTTAATTTGAGAGTTACAAGACATTCTTCAAATCCAAGCTACACGCCTATACCTTTTCACATGGCTTTCTTAACCAACTTCTTTGAACCGTTCTTTGTTATGGTGATTTTTTTGTGTTTTGTCACCTTCACATGCTCCAAATCAGGTTAGACATTAATGTATTATCTACTACCTATTGAAAACATTTCTTATGTAAATGTTAGTGCTGATCAAGTTTACTCGGCAGATTATTATGATCAAGATGTGGGAGATCAATATCAAGTTATCTATAGAGCATTGGTTTGTTTCAATAATAACTTCGTAACTGTGCCCACTGCCATCAATGTTCGCGCCCTAAACATTCAAACCTATCATGCTTATATGTACATGCATATCTTAAAACTTTAAAAGGCGAAACTTGAACACAGTTTAATGCTGGAGTTTGTTAGAATGTCGCGCTAATGATCTGAAACATACATCACTAGATTTTCAGCAGTTGTGCGGCAAATAACAGATTGACCCAGACCGGACTTATCAATGTTCCACCAGAAAACGAATGACAACTGTAACGGACCATGCCTAGCCGAGACGAAATTGGTTCTCAATTGCATTGATAATATCTATCCAATTTCTTGTTCTACAACAAACCCACGGTAAAAGACAAAGACCTAGTCTTAGAACTGGATGTGGATTTTCCAATGAAAGAGGTAAGAGTAATTAACTGAACCGCCTAACTTTTGCTATGATCATTATTAGGATAACAAGAAAGATTTAATCAATCTTATACGATGGACATATTTAATGCAGGAAATTTCAATGTAGCAGGGACTTGGATATTGGAACCATGCAAGTAGTCGAGTTTCATCGCTCAATTATCCCATGTACCTGTTAATGTACGTAGTAATATTAGGATTTGTTTACTTATGATGAAAAATGCTTGTTGAACCGTCATGAAGAAAACTGATTACTGAGATCAGCAATTGTTTTGTCTGTGGGTTGTGCAATTTTTGTCTCCGACCAACCGTATGTTCTGCATCATGTAGTCTAGCCCGATTTTCTCTGGCCCTACGTTTATATAGCTCAACTGATTTTTTATTTTGTTGTTGAGTCATTGCGATGCACAATATGATATTGTACTCTTCTTATATACGAAATACCTTTGTAGTACTCTCCTCGTCCCTATTTCGATGAAGGAAAATGTGTGTTCATATAAATTAAAAAAAAAAACTAAAAACTTTTTAAAAATATCCTCAATTATATTTTCTATTGCTCCTAGTGTTTAGTTCCGGTCTTTAATGTAGAGTTATAAAATTATTTTAATTGTAAATAAATATTATTTTTTAAATAGAGATTTTAAAAATATCATTTAGGATTTTGAGCTTACACTATTTCCTAAGTCAGTGTATAATATTGAGATAGGATAAACCAGATAAATTTAGGAGAAAATATAAAAATCTTCATTTAATATGAGACTGGTAAAATATCATAAATTTAGGACGAAAGGATTATAAAATTCCAACAGGATTTGGGGTGGCTTTCTGTATCCAACATGATAAAATTCCAGGAAAACAAATATCACTCGAAATATGTTATATATGTTCGAAGTGTCGTTGAGGGAGGCAAAAATACGACATCCATGGATTTGAGTTCAGAACCATGGTTTCTCATTTTCTCTGCATATATAGCTTAATGGGCTTAGGCTGCCAAATAATATGGAACTATAGAGAGGTCAATAGATATGGTAATATGTGCTTTATCATTGTGAGCTGTCTTAAGGGATGCAAAGATTTGGAAAGGGATGCATTAAGATTATATTTTATACTAGGAAATAACCCATGCTATGCACGGTAGTTGTCTTTTTCTATTAAAACTCATCTTTTTTTTTATGGCATCCACTGAGTTAACGTTTTCATAGGTGATTCTAATATTTAATATCTTAGAAAAATGGAGCACCTAACAACGCATCTTCACAGACCAAGAACTACGAGATCACCCCAGAATGAAAGGGGTGACGGAGGGATCGTACCATTCGAGCCTTTTTTTCATGCTTTTCCTGACAGGTTTGAAAAAGGATCCTAGAGTGTCTAGGGTTGGGCCAGGAGGGTCTCTTAACGCCTTCTTTTTTCTTCTCGTCGGAGTTATTTCACAAAGACTTGCCATGGGAAGGAAGAAGGGGGAACAAGCACACTTAGAGAGCGCAGTACAACAGAGAGTTGTATGCTGCGTTCGGGAAGGATGAATCGCTCCTATAGTGGTGTGGCCAAACCAAAAAATAAAGACTAAAAAATTTGATCTTTACTCCATCATAAATGCAACGGGAAGGGATTAAAATTTGATCGGGCGTAAGTCTAACCTAACACATGGCGTTGGGCGCATATACAAGTATATGTCTGTTGAAATTGTGTTTTACGGGAGTACGCCTGTGAAAACGCTTGGTTGGGACGAACGCTGAATAAACGCTCGGTGGGAGACGCATCCCAAAAGAACGTCTGATGATAGACGCACGCTTAGCGGTACGCCCCATCGACATGCATGTGTTTAGCCGAACGCCTGATGGGGCGTTATCCTAGCAACACACCCGATCACTTTTCTACTCGTGTAGCTGATACGTGTTTCAAAGAAGACGGGCGCTCACTTAAGATTACATTTGACTCATTAGGCGCTTCCCTAGCCATACACGCGTCTCACCTGGCGTTTGTCTGGGTGAACGCCTGATGGGCGAAGCCTTTTATGTTCGTTCTTCTCTCTTCTCCTCTCCATATTTTCCAGACTATACTGAAAACCTCCAACAGACGCATTCCCCTCAAGCGCCTACCACACCACTTCTAGCTAAACCGAATTCTCCTCCACTTCAAGCTTAACCTCTTTTTAAATTTGCAAAAGCTAGTAAAACCGTGGCAGATTTGATACAAAGTAATCTAAGTTAGGTTTATTTCAAGGAAAGGTAATAAAATCAAAATTTTATATAAATTTTAATGGATTTCATAGGTTTAGATTATGATTTATTGTTATGTTTTGTTAATTATATATATGTTTAAAGATTAAACATATGATTATGAAATAGACATATTAGGTTTTACAAATTGTAGTTTTGCAATTGGGTATAATTCTAGGGTTTTGGAAGTTTAAATTGGGTATAAGAAATTGATGAGCATTAATTGATTTGAATTTAGAATTGATTAAGTTGTTGGTTAATTTGAGTTGGGTTGTGGTTAATTCCAAGTTCTTGATTAATTGATTTGATATGATTGTTTACGAAATTTAGGAATTATGAATGTTTATGTTCCTTTATAATGAATGTTTATGGAATTATAAAATTAGGGAATTATGATGAATTTTTGTAAAGTTGATGCTTTGATTAGTAGTGGACTATTTTGTGAATCATGAATTTTGTATTTTGGATGATTTATGAATGTCTGTACATTTGATTATCTAATTAGAGGATTATTTTTTTAATGATGAAATTTGTATTTTTGTGGATTTATGGATTAATGTAGAGTTTTATATTTGTACCGTTTGCACAGATGTTGAGCAATGTCACGACGAGATTCGTTGGTCGAAAACAGAGGAACACGAAAGATAAAACTGTTGAGGATCCAGAAGTAGACCCTGCTACTGAAGATATGGTCGATGTTCCCGGGTTGGCGAACTACAGTGTCGTGGAAGATGCTCAGAGTCACACTTCGACAAATATTACATATTGAACCGATTCAAAATTCAAGTATTTACATCGTGGTTCCCTCAAATCGGTCATTCAGACTTATGCAGGTACTACAAAACACAATCCTAGGGTTAAATACATTATTGAAAAGGAAGGATAGTACCGTTTATTGACCATGGATGTAGTAGATTCGTCACATGTATTGATTGACTACATTGTTGAGTTTTTTTGGGATACTACGAACACTTTTCACTTCTCATTTGGTGAGAAGGGGTTCACACCGCTTGATTGACACTGATATTGGACGGAAAGCATCAGAGATCTCAGATAAAAGAGTTATATTTTCTTAGCTAGGTACTGTGAGTTGATAATTTATTTTGATAGAACTGTTATTTATTTTCTTATATTTTTGGATAGTTAATTAGTTAAATTGTTGATAGTTATTTTCTTTGCACAACATAACATGTACCTCAGAGAACGGTGTTGGAGGCAAAACCATTATACTTTTGGCGTTTCCAAGAACCCACCTACTCGTATTAGCAACCTCCACAATGATGAAGCTAATGAGCTGAGGGAAAACGATTTGGTCTCTGCAACTGAATTAGTGCATGTTGTTACGTATGATTTGTATATGGAGTATCGGAGACATATAACTAACTTGCAGAAATATGCCACCAAAGTCGATTGGCAGGTTGAAACATACGGGTATGCTAGTGACCGTATTAAACACAACATCCAAGAACCTGATGAACATGTACCCATTCCGCCTCAACAACAATTTTCATACGTAAGTATACAACAAACCTTATTTTTTTGAGTATATAAAAATGCGTGAGCATGTGATTTTTTTTTTTCATAACAGGTCGAAGCTTATGGTCTGGTTCAACAATATGCTGATTTTACGCATGAGTTTCGTAAGTTTACGTTAAATGAAACGAAGGAGAGGATGGAGTTTATCATGGCAAAAGATGAAAAAATACGTGGTCAACAAAATCACATCAACAATTTGGAGTTACAATTGGCCCATTTTCGTACGCAACAACCACCCCTTGGGTTTGGCACTTTTTCTCAAACCATGCCACCACAAATGTGGAATACTATGGGTCAGGGATCATCATCAACAGTACAATCAGTTAATTACGCATCGAGATCATCTTTGCCTCCTTTTTTTGCCATCGCACTCGGCACCTGGAAATCAAGATACAGATGGGTAATCTTTCATTTGCATTGTATTGTCATTCGAACATACATTTATTATTATTGATTTATCTTTTATCTGATTGGAATTGTCATTTAAAAGACTTTTCTTATCTTTGCTTTGTCTTTTACCTGCTTTGTATTGTCATCTGCAGAGATATTTTTAATCTTTGCTTTGTCCTTTATATCTGCTTTGTATTGTCATTTTAAAAAGATATTTAATTTTTCCTTTGTCTTTTTTTCTGCTGGGTCTTGTCATCTCAACCGACACTTCTTACGTTTGATGCGTCTATTCACCCCACTTGCCTCAACTCAGTTAATTTTTAAAATACCAACAATGTGTAGTCATATCAACACTCAAAGACTTATCTTAATATGCCTATAAATTGAACACTCGATTCTCCAATTATACAAACCAAAACTTTAAACATCACCAACCAATGGCATACTATGAGAATAACAATCATTATTATGCTTTTTGTTCTTCTATTCCTCCTTCTTCTTGTTGTTCTTCTTCTTCTTCTTCTTCTTCTTCTTCTTCATCTGTTGATGATGATAATAATAGTTTGTAATCATCAGACGAAGATTTAGTTACATTGAGCTAAAATAACCAAGTAGTCACTTTGGGATTGATCGTTTCAATATGAACTGGCCATATACTCGTATCCAAATACCAAGAGAACGTGATGTCGGTGCAAAACTTCTTTGGAAAAAGTACTTTTGCAGAAACCCGACGTTTTCACCTACTGTATTTCGTAGAAGATTTAGAATGCGGCAAGAATTGTTCAATCATATATTGGGAGATGTCGTAGCTACAAATAATTATTTTGTTCAAAAAAAGATACTTGTGGCGTTCCTGGATTAACCCCTTATTTTCCCTCCCAGTGGGTTTCTGATGCAATTACAGTTGCATTTTTGAGCATATATTTTGAGCCACGAACGTTGGTTGCGGCTAACGATGATAGCATACTTGCCGAGAGAGTGGCCAGAGCCTTTTGTATGTATGTTTTGGGACAATTTTTCTTTTCCAATGCAAAAAACTATATTGATGCTGGATGGTTAGCTGCTTTTGAGGATCTAAATGCAGTTGTCAATTTTGACTGGGGTAGTGTTGCTTTTGCGAAATTGTATTCCGGAGTCGCATTGCATCTAGCAGGGGACAAAAGTCATTAGTCGGACCCTTCCAATTATTGGAGGTAAATTTCTTAGTCTTATTTATGTTTCTTTTAAATTTTATTTGTTGCTAATTTATTTATTTCGTGGGTTGTCTTCACATTCTAGTTTTGGGGGTACAAATATCTGGGCATATGTCGACCAAAGAACCCAACAAGTGAAAGTAAAGCAGTGTGGCCTAGAAGTTCTCGGTGGAAGGGTACACGAAGGAAGAGTATTGATATTGTTCGTTCAAAGACTTTTCTTAATCAATTGACTGTTGATGATGTGACCTGGAAACTCTGGGATTCCGTGATATTAGTCCTTGAAACTGATATTGGACAGAAAGCAATATAGCTCTCAAAGAAAAGGGTTATATTCACTTGGCTAGGCAATCTGAGCTGATAATTTATTTCCATATGATTATTTTTTATTTTCTTTGAATTTCGATTAGTTGATTGGTTTATTTGTTGATAGTTATTTTCTTTTCACAGAATAACGTGTAGATCGGAGAACGATGTTGGAGGCAATACCATTCTACATGGGGCATTCCCAGCAACCCGCATACTCGTATTAGCAACCTGAACAATGACGAAGCTAACGAGATGAGGGAAAACGAAGTGGTCCCTGCAAGTCAATTAATACATGTTGTTACATATGATTTGTATATGGAGTATTGACGACATGTAACTAACTTGCAAAAATATGCCACCAAAGTCGATTGGGATGTTGAAACATACGGTTATGCTGGTCACCGTATTAAACACAACATCCAAGAACCTGATGAACATGTACCTATTCCGCCTCAACAACAATTGTCATACGCAAGTATACAACAAACCACTGTTTTTTTTTAGTATATAAAAATGGGTGAGAATGTGATTTAATTTTTTTCATAACAGATCGAAGCTTATGGTTTGGTTCAACAATATGCTGATTTTACGCAAGAGTTTCGTATGTTTACGTTAAATGAAACGAAGGAGAGGATGAAGTTTATCATGGCAAAAGATGAAGAAAATACGGGGTCAACAAACTCACATCAACAATTTGGAGTTACAACTGGCCAATTTTCGTCAACAACAACCATCCATTGGGTTTGGCACTTTTTCTCAAACTTTACCACCTCAAATGTGGAATACCATGGGTCAAGAATCATCATCAAAAATGCAATCAAGTAACTACACAAAAAGAATGTACATTCCTAATTTTTTCATGTTGTTTTAGGTTTACAAAAAGAATGACATAAATGACCACATCGTTGGTTTGAAGGGGTGATCGACCGCCAAGTCAAAAGGTTGTAGAAGATATAAACGGAGATACAATAAAAGAGAGTGATATGGATAATGATATTCATGAAGCACAAAGTGATGAGAATTATGGTAAGGATAATGAAGAGTTCAATAGTTATCAGAAAAAAACACAAGAAGTGACTCGTTTAGTTATATACGTTTTTGCTTTAGGGATTTGAATTCTAATGACAAATATGTTTTTTTCTTCTCTTATTGGCTTTGGTCATAAAGTATTCACTTAATACTCGGCTACCAGAGTGACCGAGAACAAATATGTCAAGTTTTTTAAATTTTCTAGGCTTGTGTCGGGAATTTCTATTGTAATTACTTTGAAAATATGAAAAATTAGGGTGTTGTTCAACTAATTTTGATAAGTGAATTTATTTTAAAGTTGGTTATTATCAGTTCATTTTGCATTCAAAGACACCAGTTTAAGGTTTGTTATATTTTATATACCATTTGTTAAGTACCCACGAGACCAAAAAAAATTAGGAATTTTTTTTTCACAAAGGCTTTGCTGATCGAGTATTCCAAGAATTCTCGACTACCAGAGCCATCAAGACCAAAAAAAGTCAGGATTTTTTTTCTTCACATAGGCTCTGGTGATCGAGTATTCAATAAATTCTCGACTACCAGAGCCATCGAGAAAAAAAAAGTCAGAGTTTTTTTTCACGGTCTGGTGATCGAGTATTCAATGAATTCTCTATTAATAGAGTCACCGAGAACAAAAAAACTCAGAAAAAAAACACGTTGCTTCTCAACCGCAACTCCATTCACTGTTAGGTAACACTTCGTCTTCATGAGTTTCACTTATTTTAGAAGCATATCATCTGCTAAGAGCCGCCATCTCAGTCTCCCTTACAGTTCATCCATAATGTTTTTTGTGACTTTCATAATGTCAGTATAACAAAACTAAAATAAAATGATTATAATAATTTTAATTACCTTCAACATTCAGGTACACAAAAAGGAATGCGTTCTTCAGAATATGGGCGCTCAAGAAAATCTCACCTACTTAAGAAATATCTGAGCATCTAGAGATACAACGTGTGCAAGCCAATATATTCTCAATAGCCGTGTCTTTTTGCTTTTGTAGAGCATTAAAATGCTCTTCCCCGATACCATTCATTAGACACTTATATCCTGATCTGATGAAAATTACCATCTCTTTCAAACATGATGATTTCTAAAGCATACATTTCACAAATCCCATTTCATTATTTAGGCCTTGAAAGTTCTTTATATCAATTTTCATATGATGAGTTACACAGTCGGAAGGAAGTAAATATGATTCCAAAACTGTTCCTTTATCCTTATTATAAACTAAGGCAATTATTTGCATCTTTCCATTGCTCTTGTCATTTGAGTACTTTTTTCTATTGATTTTTTTTTTGAATTCCTGGTGTCTTCTCTATTGGTATATTCTCTTCTTTATGCACATCCAAGTTTTCATCATCTCCACTTCTTATGAAAACTCCCTCTGACTCTTTGGCAGATACTCCATCTGCTACAACTAATGGAACATGACGGACCATAAAGTCTATTATTTCCTCGCGTAAGTTTTACCTTAAACGACTCAAAGGCCATCCTTTATAAGGAATTGTTATTTGCTTTTGACTTCTTAGGTAACCAGGGGATTATTGAGTTTCTAAACTAAACTAAACTAAATTAAAATCAAAGTGAATAAAGGTTGTGAACAAGAATACAACATATTGGTTAGAGGTTTCATCTTCCGTCACCAAACAAGTTCTTCAATCGATTAAAATAAACATCTACTCTCTCTTTATACCAATAACCCTAAAGTATCCCCAATTAGTGTAATACTTCGTTACGCCTCCATATGTCAACATATACTGCAATTTCTAATATATGAATTATGTTTCAACAAATAACCTAATGCTTTATCGCTAAGAGATTCAATTTGAAAAAAGCTTTAAATTCCATGAGACGGGTTATTCATAGGTAATATAAATACAATCGTAGTATATTCAACCTAGGTCAAGATTTACTTGTGATTTTCTTCACGATTTGCACCGCTAGTAATAAAAAATTACTACTAGTTATTAGTGTTCTTGATAAAATTACATAAGATTCCTAATTAACTACGAGTAGGTTATTAAGGATATTTAATTCGCAATTTTAAACATACCAAACAACCAATCGTATTACATGAACACAATCACATAATTGTTATACGTAGTAAAACATGAACGATAAAAAAGAGATAATGAAAATTAAAACTAACCAGCCAGATTGATTCCCATGTTTAGAACTTCCGACTACATCTCCAACCAATAGAAGAATTAGCTTCTCATGGGTTTACTAAAACCCATGAATAATATAGAAGAAAAGAATAAAGGGGGAGAAGAAGAGAAAATATCCTAGTCCCCCCCCTTTAAAGGGGTAAACCAAAAATTACTCTCTTTTCAATGGAGAAGTTGTCTAGAAAATTGTAACTAGGCTCCCCTTTATATAAGCTTTGGTAACCTTCTCTTGATGTCTATTCAACTAGGAAACCTAATCTCATTAAACTCTTCCACCTCCTTTTGATCCTTATCCAATTAGGAGACTTAGAGCATCCACAGTAGAACGACTAGACCAAACGACCAAAGAGTAAAAATTTTACTCTTTAGTCCGCCTGAAACGTAACAGTGCAGGAGTAAAATTTGATCTGGCAGTTGTCTAATCTAGCGCCTGGAGTTGGGCACACGGCTAGGTATACGTCTGTTGAAACGTGCGTACTCCTATGAAAACGCTTGGATGGGGCGGACATTTGATAAACGTTCGATGGGAGGCGTAACCCAAAAGAACGCCTGATTATAGACGCAACCCTAGATGCACGCCCCAGAGCTAGACGCTCTCTTAGCCGAACGCCTGATATGGAGGAATCATAGCCAAACGCCCAGTCATTTTTCTACACGTGCAGCTGGTTCGTGTTTCAGCTGAGACGGGCGCACGCTTAGACATCCGCTTGAATCATCATGTGTTTCCCTAGCCGAACGCGCGTCTCACCAGGTGGATGGCTGGGTGAGCGCCTGATGGGGCGGACCAATACATTCCCGCACAACTCTCTTCTCCCACTATACAGTTTCGTTTTCTCCTGAAGAATTCACAAACACAAACAAACACACTCCAATCTAGTCGCCTACCACTCAAACCATTTCTCCCTCCAAATCAAGATCAACCTCTTTTCAAATTTGCAAAAGCTTGGCAGATTGGATACCAAGTAATCTAAAAGGATTATTTCAAATCAAGCAAGGTAATAAACTTAAACTTTGATATAAACTGTAATTGATTTCATAGGTTTAGATTATGATTTATTATAATGTTTTGTTAATTAAATTTGTATATATATTTTTAAAGATTAAACATATGATTATGAAATAGACATATTAGGTTTTAGAAATTATAATTTTGGAATTGGGTATATTTCTAGGGTTTATGGAAGTTGTAAATTGGGTATAAAAATTGATGAAGATTTGTTGAATTAAAGTTAGAATTGATTAAGTTGTTGGTTAATTTGAGTTGAGTTGTGGTTAATTTTATGATTAATTGACTTGATTAACTTTGAAATTTGGGAATTATGGATGTTTATGTTTTATAATGAATGTTTATGGAATTATAGAATTGGGGAATTATGATGACTTTTGGTACAATTGATGATTTGATTAGTTGTGGACTATTTTGTGAATCATTAATTTTGTAATTTGGTTGATTTATGTATGTTTGTACATTTGATTATCTAATTATCTAATTATCTAATTACTTTTGTAATAATGAAATCAGTATTTTTGTTGATTTATGGATTAATGTAGAGTTTTATATTTGTGCATTGTGATGATTACTCTTGATTTTGAAACTTGTATGTACTATTTGCACAGATGTTGAGCAATGTCACATCGAGATCCGTTGGTCGAAAAAAGAGGAACAAGAAAGATAAAACTGTTGAGGATCCAGAAGTAGACCCTAGTACTGAAGAAATGGTCGATGTCCCCAGGTTGGCGAACTATACTGTTGTGGAAGATGCTCAGGGTCACGCATCGACGAATGTTACATATTCAACCGATTCAAAATTCAAGTATTTACATCGTGGTTCCCTTAAATCGGTCATTCATATCTGTGCAGGTATTACTAAACACATCCCTAGGGTTAAATACATTATCGGAAAGGCAGAATGGGACCGTTTATTGACCATGGATGTAGTAGATTCGTCACATGCATTGATTGACTACATTGTTGAGCGTTTTTGGGATACCACGAACACGTTTCACTTCTCCTTTGGTGATATTGGTTCACACCGCTTTCAAGTTCTTACTTCACTAATATAGATTAGAGTATAGCAATAAGAACAAGTTCGTTCCCACAGAGAGGCAGGTGATTGTTAATTACTTTCAATTACTTATGTAAACAAGAAGGGGGGGGGGGGGGT
>JAJJMC010020031.1:3170307-3232436 GCA_023531435.1 Papaver californicum | reverse complement strand
GTTGGTTGTGATTATAACTAAATTATACTAAA
Source organism: Papaver californicum (assembly GCA_023531435.1). Taxonomy (NCBI): domain Eukaryota; kingdom Viridiplantae; phylum Streptophyta; class Magnoliopsida; order Ranunculales; family Papaveraceae; genus Papaver; species Papaver californicum. The sequence continues at coordinate 3,232,404 of JAJJMC010020031.1, read as the reverse complement.
GCAAATAGATTAAACGAATATCAGAGATAAATAACAATGGTTAGAGAGTTCATCTTCCATCTTCCAACATGTTATCAATCAAATCATACTCAACATTCATGCACTCTCAATATCAATAACCCTAAAGCATCCTATCGCAGGCTTACTCCGGCAAAACTCCTATTATCATCAAAGGCGCAAGCGTCACTCTTTGAATCCTTTTCACCGAATAACTTGGCGCAAGAGCCACTCAAGTTTAACCCAATGAGAGCAATGGTCTTTGTGAGTTGAGGTTATTCTAAGCAATCCAGCGCAAGTGCCACTCGGATTTAACCTAGGTCATGCTTCTACACATAATTGTATGGCAACATACCGTCGTTAACAACTATGTTATACTACTCGTAACAAGGGTCCTTCGACAATTCCGGATCGAAAACCCTAGTTTAGCTATAGATGTCAATACATGCTCATCTAAGTTGCAACTTAAACAAACAAGCAATCCATCATACAAAGCGTTATTAACGGTAGAACATAAGCGATATTGAAGAGATTATGAACATATGAGAATGAGCCATTCAATTAATAAACATGTTTTCCAACTTAGGACTACATCCCTAACCAATAAGAAAGGTTTAGTTCATCATGGATTTCTCAAAATCCATGGAAAATAAACAAGAAAACAAGTAAAGCAAACCCTCGGTATTGTGATGATCAATTGCTCTCCAAGCCATTCTCCTTGTGTTCTTCTTGTTTAAAAGATCCCTTCTTAATGTCTTGGATGTATCTTTTTATAGTATCCACGAAATATAGGTTTTTAATGCTTCCGGGACCATGTTTTCCATGTTTTAGAAGCCCACACACGTGCCAAAACTCACCCTTTTACGGTTGGGTTCGAGCCAATAACCGAACCGTAACTCTGGCACAAAAATATCACCCCAAAACACCCAGTTTTACGGTTGGGTTCGAGACAAGAAACCCAACCGTAAAACTGTCACAAAAATTCGCTCCCAAAACTCTCCAGGTTTACGGTTGGGTTCGAGCCAAGAACCCAACCGTAATTCCTCATGGATACTTTTTTACACTTCACCATTTTGATCATATCTCCCTGATCCGGTGTCCGATTGACCTCATTCTTTTGGGTTGCCTTCGTCTTTAAATTCTCTACAAGATCGAAGTGACAAAATCTTCATGATTTTTCGACCAATTTTATGGTTGGGTTTGAGAGTCTAGACCCAACCGTAAATCTTTATGAAATTTGCCTTCAAAATCAACTTCTTTTATGGTTGGTTTTGGGGTACTTTCCCAACCGTAAATATTCTTGGAACTCTTGTTTTAAAGTTGTGTTTCCATCCTATAACCTCTTCTTTTTATGCCGGAATGAACTCCTTTCCTCTTCTTTGGTTGAATATACTTCAAAACTCCTTAGAAACTCATAAACAAACAAAATCAAAGCATAATGATATAAAAACTAACAAGAAATCAATGAATTAGAGTATCCAAATAGTGCAAATAATGCACCTATTAAATTCCCCCACAATTGCCTTTTGCTAGTCCTCGAGCAAACTACAAATCTAAACTAACCTAAACTACAACAACTCCATTTCGTTGAGGATACAATTACACTTAGCATGTGTAACAAGCCTTTAAACCCCTAGGTGTCTCTAGTGGACGAGTTATAGTCTCATGAGGGTTTACAAGAGGTATACCCAGAAAACCTAATTTCCAACTTCAAAACATTCAAGAGCACATGCATCCAAAGAGCTACGAAGGCGTAAAATTTTTACACACTAACAATAAGAAGTTAGAAGTATAAAGAACATTATTCTCATGCTTAACCCTTGAGTTAGGAGAAAACCACCATGTGAAAGGATCCAGGTTCGAGAGTTACCGAATGTTTCTTCCTCACCAACAAGATTTTTTGAATTTGACACTCAAAAGATGCACTTTTCCTCACATGTGTGCAGGCAAGAATGAAGATAGAAATCCTACACACGTTGAATGGTAGGAAGGAATGGTAACCTTCCGAATCATATGAAGATGTTATCCCATAGAACGTGGGACGAAAAAGAACCCTTTTTTGTTTTTCTAGTGACCTCTAATAAAGTAAATCAACCACTATAGGAGGATGAGAATGCTTACTTACCTTCTCATCCGATCGGCAATCAACACCACTGTCACAACATCCAGTAGAAACATCTTCGGTCTTCAACTATTGATGATGAACTTTTGAACTTCGTAAAACCTTGACACTTTGTAATTCTTTTCTTCAATTTCTTGTTGTTTGAAACTTCTCTATAGAATTAATCTTCCCCACGGCCTTATTGAGTGAATACCAATAACAAATATACACTAAAGCAATGATAATTTTCTCTTTTTTTTATGAGAATGAAAAATAAATAATGAAACTACTATGGCCGTGGGATAAAGACTTTACCACTTGATTCTTTACAACATGTATTGCCTTGATATCATGAACTTCACCAACTCACATCTTTTGATTTCTTTCGCCTTTGTACATAAGTCTTCAACATGTTAATTGTATTGTTGCTTTACTTGAATATGATATTTTCTCTTTCTAAATGGTTGCTTGTACACCTTGACTGTCTTCAACTTTTCTTCAAATTTTTGATGTTCTTCTTGTTGATGATAATATGTTTTTATGGACCTGTTGTTGTCGAGAGAATGTGCCAACTGCAAACAAGAGTACAAGATAGAGTTAGCAATTCTGATGACACCCTCATGATTGATAGAAATATCACTCAAGAGATCAAAAAATAGTGCTGAAATTGGTGCGAGGTTAGGTAGCTCATCATTCTAGGAGTTTGCGGCAGATGAAACACTCTGGACGTATAATTGAAGGTTTGATGCCTCACTCATGGGTATTTAATGATCAACAACTCTAATATTGTATTCTCTACCGACAGTTTAAGTCCATTTTTGTCAGCTATAGCCTCTCAACAACTAAGCACTCCGAATATAGTTCTCTAATACTTCTAAGTTCAGTTGTTTCGATTAGAACTCTGTATGTAAACGTAGCTAGAAGTATACTAAGTGACTCTAAAATCTCTAAAAGTTGAAGGTTTTCATGCAAACATGTACAAAAGTTTAAAAATTCTACCTATTAAAAATTCTACCTAAAAACTCTATATGCTTAATTACTCCCCCACACTTAAACTTTACATTATCCTCAATGTAAATTGATTCCTCCAATGTAAAATTAAGATGGGAAATCCTAACATGATATGAAAAGCAATCAAAAGATAAAGATAGAAATACAAAACCAATGGGTTGCCTCCCATTTAGCGTTTAGTTTAACGTCTTCAGCCCGACTTTTTGGTTGTCCATAGACCAACAATCTGAAAATTTGGGGATCCACCCATAGAACAATCTGCATTGCAAATATTAACTTCACACAAAAATTAGTACAAGAAAATAATAGTGAAGTTATAACTCGATAGAAGTTTCCCCCACACTTAGTCTTTTCTACACTCGGAAGTGGATAAAAAGCATAAAATTCGGGAACTTCTATAGACTCCTCTTTTCCCACTACATGCGTTAATCCAGCTGAACACCTAATACATGCATTATTCCAGCCGAACGCTTGTTACCAGGCATTCTTCTGGCGTTACGCCTGATGGGGCATCCTCTTGGGTGAACGCCTGATGGGACAGACTTCTGGTTCACACCCGTATGATGAAACACACGTCTAGATAAACGCCTTTCACCAGACGGAGAGCCAGCATAGCGCCTGGCAAATGGGACAGACTTCTGGTTCACGCCCGTATGATGAAACACACGTCTAGATAAACGCCTGTCACCAGATGGTCGTGTCGTCAATCAACCAAAATAATTCAAGTTCTTACTTCACTAATATAGATTAGAGTATAGCAATAAGAACAAGTTCGTTCCCACAAAGAGGCAGGTGATTGTTAATTACTTTCGATTACTTATGTAAACAGAAGGGGGGGGGGGGGTGTTGGTTGTGATTATAACTAAATTATACTAAAGCAAATAGATTAAACGAATATCAGAGATAAAGAACATTGGTTAGAGAGTTCATCTTCCATCTTCCAACATGTTATCAATCAAATCATACTCAACATTCATGCACTCTCAATATCAATAACCCTAAAGCATCCTATCGCAGGCTTACTCCGGCAAAACTCCTATTATCATCAAAGGCGCAAACGCCACTCTTTGAATCCTTTTCACCGAATAACTTGGCGCAAGAGCCACTTAAGTTTAACCCAATGAATGCAATGGTCTTTGTGATTTGAGGTTATTCTAAGAAATCCGGCGCAAGTGCCACTCGGATTTAACCTAGGTCACGCTTCTACACATAATTGCATGGCAATATCCCGTCGTTAACAACTATGTTATACTACTCGTAACAAGGGTCCTTCGACAATTTCGGATCGAAAACCCTAGTTTATCTATAGATGTCAATACATGCTCATCTAAGTTGCAACTTAAACAAACAAGCAATCCATCATACAAGACGTTATTAACGGTAGAACATAAGCGATATTGAAGAGATTATGAACATATGAGAATGAGCCATTCAATTAATAAACATGTTTTCCAACTTAGGACTACATCCTAACCAATAAGAAAGGTTTAGTTCATCATGGATTTCTCAAAATCCATGGAAAATAAACAAGAAAGCAAGTAAAGCAAACCCTCGGTATTGTGATGATCAATTGCTCTCTAAGCCGTTCTCCTTGTGTTCTTATTGTTTAAAAGATCCCTTCTTAATGTCTTGGATGTATCTTTTTATAGTATCCAAGAAATATAGGTTTTTAATGCTTCCGGGACCATGTTTTCCATGTTTTAGAAGCCCACACACGTGCCAAAACTCACCCTTTTACGGTTGGGTTCGAGCCAATAACCCAACCGTAACTCTGGCACAAAAATATCACCAAAAAACACCCAGTTTTACAGTTGGGTTCGAGCCAAGAAACCCAACCGTAAAACTGTCACAAAAATTCGCTCCCAGAACTCTCCAGGTTTACGGTTGGGTTCGAGCCAAGAACCCAACCGTAATTCCTCCTGGATACTTTTTTGCACTTCATTATTTTGATCATATTTCCCTCATCCGGTGTCCGATTGACCTCATTCTTTTTGGGTTGCCTTCGTCTTTCAATTCTCTACAAGATGGAAGTGACAAAATCTTCATGATTTTTAAACCAATTTTACGGTTGGGTTTGAGAGTCTAGACCCAACCGTAAATCTTTCTGGAATTTGCCTTCAAAATCAACTTCTTTTACGGTTGGGTTTTGGGGTACTTTCCCAACCGTAAATCTTCATGGAACTCTTGTTTCAAAGTTGTGTTTACATCCTTTAACCTCTTCTTTTTATGCCGGAATGAACTCCTTTCCTCTTCTTTGGTTGAATATACTTCAAAACTCCTAAGAAACTCATAAACAAATAAAATCAAAGCATAATGATATGAAAACTAACAAGAAATCAATGAATTAGAGTATCCAAATAGTGCAAATAGTGCACCTATCACCAGACGGAGAGCCATCATAACGCCTGAAAAGGGGCATATGTCTAGGTTAACCCTCCACTCTATTTGAGTTTGGTCCAGTTCTTGGATCATTTTTGATCCCGAACAGTAAAAATTCCGGACCATAACTCATTTTTGCTCGCCCCACTACGCTTGGTTTTGGACGGACCAAAGACCAAATTTGGGTTTGGTCCATCTTTTACTCCCACCACTGTGGAAGCTCTTAACCTCCTTAAAAACCAACAAAAACCCTAATTTTCATGTCAAAGGCAAGCCCAAACCGCATCTCTTCTTTGTCTTCCCGCGCATGCCTAATAAGGCCCAACAAAAACCAAATCCAAGTTAGTTTCACAGTTTTGCTTATAAATTCTTCATATGAACTCAGAATGATTTCATTCTTTTTGCGTTGGCTTCCTCTTTCAATTATCTACAAGATAATAATAGGAAATCCTGGATTTTAAGGAGTTTCAGTTTTTATTTAATTTTCTTCACTTGTAGCACTTCACTCCATCAACACTTTTAAAGCCGTTTCCACTTCTTTTGATTGAATCGTCCTAACATGAGAAACAAAATAGAAAAAAAGTGTAATACAAGGTAGAATCCAAGAACCGTAACTAAACAAATATGTATTTGACACTAAAACCATGTAGATTATGCGCCTTATAGTATAAATAGGAAAGGTGTGTAAGAGTTTTGGGGAGGCTGGCTTCTGCCAGATTGAGAGAAAAATCGAGAAAAAAGAGAGGGTTAATTGATGTTTGGTACTCTGGTTTTGACCAGATTTAGTCTTTGGTCTTTTAAAACACTTACACATCTTGCTAACAACACGAAGGGGTGTTCAAAACGAATTCTTTTGATCGACTTGCCGGCTCTAGTGAGAGCTTTGTAACATGTTGTTTGAATGCTGACACCATTTTTTCTTTCATGTTTTCAGCATTTTTGCTGCATTCATCTTCAGTTTCAGCTATGGAGTTGTAGTGAAAGAATTCTCCAGTCTCATTATCAAAAGCTAGCAATATCCAGCAGTACAACTTTTCACCACTTTTTGTGAGCAATTGAACAAATATAAATTCTGGACTAATCCATGTTGTCGATGAAAGCTTCAAATGCGGAGCGACAATTTTGCCCGATTGAGTGTAATGTCTGAAATTCAGTAAAAATCAAAAATCAAGTTCTAATTTGATTTCAGAAAAACACTTGCATAAGAGAATTTAGAGGAAACTTATATAGACATGTGCTTAGAAAAACTGCTATTTTGTACTTAAGAGTACCATCTGGTTTCAACTCTTTCTTTAATATATTCTTTTGAATTTCATCATGTAGAATTTAATCATATCTCCGGCGACGTCACCCTTTCTTATCAAGTTATTCATATTCCTTCCAGTTATGTACAATCCAAACTCTTTTTTCTCCCATGCCATGTCACTATTGTTAAATTGTTGAAAAAAAAATTAATGATCAAAGAAGAGGAAAATAAATTGAAAAAAATGTATTCTAATCAATGATCAAAGAAGAAAAAAAGAAAATTATATGTTGAAACTCATTTTGGTTTCAACGCTGAAATTATGAAACTAAAAAACAAAAAAGTATGAATGCCACTTACCTTTCATCATGCATTTTGAAATATATGCACACGAGTGGTTTCTGATTTGAATCGAGTACCTGCATAATCTTCAAGTTTTCAACTGCTTTCAACTTCACCTCTTTTTTCTCCATTTATTTCTCCTCCTTTGACTTGTTAGATTGTTTTCTGCTAACACAATGACTCTTGTTTCTTTTTTTCTTCTTAACTTCCCTAGGTGTGTAATCCTGCATCTTAACAGGTGCTTGCATCTTCCTTTTGTTTTCCCTCATTCTTGATATTATGTCACTCACCTTTTGTTCGGGTGTGACATCTTCATGCTCACTATCTTCTTTGTCTCTGTCACTTTGCGTCAATCCCAAACTAAAATGAGGCATATTATCATCTAAATCAATTACATCATTTTCCATGTGTATAACTAAGTAATAACACATACCTTGACTCTCTGGCTTTGATGTAGAACCTTTTTTTGTATATTCATCTTCCATTTTTTGAATAACACTTTCATCAATTGAGTAGTTGACACTTCAAACTCGATTTCTGGCTTTGACGAAGAACTTTTCTTGGCTTCCAATTCTACCCGCTCAGCCACCTTGATATCTTCTAGTGCGTTTGGAATTAATTCAGAAACTTCTTCTATTACACTCTTCAATTCAGTCTTCGATAAAAAAGATTCTACTTGTTCATCCACCTTGATATCTTCAGTTGTGTTTGGAGTTATCTCCAAACCTCTTCTTCGCTTTGTTGTCTTCAGATTCAACTTGCTCAGCTACTTTCAATTCTTCAATTGTATTCAGAGTTAACTCCAAAACCTCTTCAAGCTGCTGAACTTTTCCTTCAGATGATGAAACCTTTTCTGGTTCTATTACTTGTTTCTCCTGGACTTTGCCTTCAGATGATGACATTTTTTCTGGTTCCAACAAAAAACCTTCAAAATCTTTAACAAACCTTGAATCTGAACTTCATGTGATGAAACCTTTTCTGGTTCCATTGCATTATCTTGTTGTGTTTCTTCAGGCAGATTCATTACCTACAAGATTTATTGAGTTCAAAAAAACCATTTCACATACTTTGTAAAAAATCAGATTCATTGCCAACAAACAAATCAAATCAAAGTAAATTATTACCTCAACATTATCTTCGAAAACAACATTGTCATACTTTTGCTCTTGTTCACCATCTTCAACTAATAAATCCTTTTTTGGTTCAATCACAACATCGCCAGCATCTTGTTGTGTTTCTTCATGCAGCGAAACCCTTTCTTTTTCTATCATGTCATCCACTATTATTATAGTTTTACTTATAATAACCTACAATATTAACATATCTAACTCAATGTAATCTCAAATGAACTTTTTCTGGTTTTATTATAATAGAAATTCATACCAATCTATAGAATTGCTCGAAATCAAGGTTTTACATATGTAGTTAATAATTTTAATAATATGTTCAAATGGAACTATCGTAAACCCAACACACACAGTAACGAGTCCTAATAAACAAGATCATATTTAACATATCACCTCCACATGTTCTTCCCGGTTTGAAACTATTTCGGGTACTGTTTCTTCACGGTTCGAAACCGTTTCTATTTCAGGTACCATCGTAACATCAACTTGATCTCTTTTACGTTTCTGTCTCACTAAGTCTCCTTCACTGGTTGTAGCCTCTCCTCAGCATCATATTTGGCAAGTATTGACTGATCTTCTTCAGAAATCCCATTGTTACCAACGGTTGCAAGGTTTTCAATCAAAATTCTCGCCAACTGATATTTAGCCTTGTAAGCGTTATATTAATTTCTAGTTCCAACATTCTCTTTATTTTGCGCAGGCTCTTCATTGCTAGCACCAACATTCTCTTCACTTGCAGTACGCTCGTCATTGCCATCACCAACCTGCAGTTCATGATCAATATACTCTTCAACAGGAATATCCTTTTCCTCTATGCGCTGGACCAAGCGTATTTCTTGTTCATTATATGGAAGCAAGAATAATCCCTTACGGTGACCCACATTCATCTGCAGAACACAAGAAAAATTGGTTTTCAGTTAAAAATTTTGATGTAACCAAAAATTGGTTTCATTAAAAGAAAACCATAGAATTATCAGCTTTGGTTTTGTTAACCACTATTCGACGAAAAAAATATGCAACCAAACATTGTTCCCGCAAATTTGAACCACATATCATCATTAAAAAGTATAAACAAACAAGAACTATTTGTTGCTTTTACCTTTGAGTAAATTTATGGTTTTTTACAAAGATCCTCGAAATTATCCATTACTTTCTTGCATATTCCATCTAGGTTCCATGTAGCGAACCTTGCGTACAGGTCGTGCCCAACCTTTCTTAAGGTGATGTTTGACATCTCGGCAAACCAATATTGAAAAAAAGAAGAAACAACATTCAAATTAGTAATCAAACTCAGAAAAATAAAAAACAAACAACTTATGAATCAAAAGAAATAAAAATTAACTTACCAATGGGTAAATGACACAACCCGATACATCATTAACTTCTTCGACTTTTATTATCGACTCAATTAGATACTCATGAAAAATATCTGTCCAACACACCTTATTCATCTCAAATACTTGGTACAAGTATTTTGAAGTCAGATTCTGCCCACCTTTGTTTGGGACAAATATTGAAACCAAAAGGTAAAAAACAAATAACTTGACAAAGTCTTCAGCTTTGGTTTCATTTGATGCAGTTTCCATCATAGCTTTCACAATATCAATTTTCCTCATCTTCTTATCTCCCTTAAAGTACTCAACTGATGCGTCGGAAAGCCAACTTTGTCTTACCGCAAGCGCCCAATATCGAAACATGTAGACAAGAGCAAATACGGTTCGTTCCCAAGAGGAGTGTGTATGACTTATACTAATTAATTCAAGTAACTTTCAGGACAAAAGATGTTTTTCTGATTTTTAAAAAGAATTAAACTAATGAATAAATTCAAACTATTTAATAAAGATTGAAATCAATAATAGAAAAACGTTAAGGTTTTGGGAATCCGTTGTAGATTAGGGTTTACTTGCACACATCCATTGTGTAAAATAGAAAATATAGCTACTAATACACAAAAGATATTTCGTTTAAGAATCGAAGAGAAATTTTTTCAAAAAGAATTGTTTGTTCTCAACCTAAGGTAGAATTTCGAAGTACTAGGTATACATGGCATAAAATAGTCAAAGAATACTCATAAAACGATTATAGCGAAAGGGTTAACGAGTTCTTATACTAATCAAACGATGAACTATTCATGACATAGAACATGAAAAATCATTGAGAAAGTAAAACATTGAAAGAGAGACAAAACACTGACATTAAGATTTAATAGTTGAAAACCCTAGTTTTGAAACACAAGTAAATCAAATTCTATAAGTTCATCATTTCACCCTAACAAAGAGTTTAGCTAGACATGGCTTTCATAAAAGCCATTAAAAATTGATTAAGAAAATAATAAATATAATTAAAATCGAAAAAGAAATAACTAAACCCTTAAAAAAAGGTGAGCGTAATTTATGTTGAGAGTAGATATCTCTCGGTTGGTGTTGTGCCCCTCAATTTTTAGCTTTCTACCTTTTACAAATCCTAGGAGTAGAATGCAAATCTAAATCACACGCTAGAACGTAGCCCATTCACTCTAAGCCGAATCAGGTTCATAAGAAGCCCATAACTCAAAGGACCAAACATATTCTAAACCAATTAAGCCTGTCAGTCTTGTGGAACTGACAGGCAAGTTTAATCATTCTTCACCTCACGACTGTCTCATTGAAGTAATTTCACAAGCACTTTATGTGCGTTTTCTGGCAGTGATGCCAATATGTGAATTTGGTGATTTCAATCACCAATTCTCTCCTCCCCTGCAATAATCAATCATTCACAAACAAACCCTTGCATTCATTCATATCATCCAATAAACATCAGTTCATTATCAATCACTCTTCTTCAAGGCAATAGTTCAGGCAACCCACTAGCTCCACTGTCTCCTCGAACCCATTCTTCCTCTCTTCTCTCGCTGGTAGTTAGGAGTTAGGGTCTTCTCTGCTTTCTTGATTACTTTCGAATAAGACCCACGATAGATTCATATCCTTAGCATCACAACCATGGATGGAAAACATCGTCAGTCTTCTTCTATTCTCTAACCACCAACCGAACTCCAACTTCTCTGCAATTATCTCGGAGCAAATACTAACAAGAACCCAATTTTCTCAAATGTTTCCTTCTTTGATTTCTCGTCTTGAATTCCATCTTGAATCAGATTCATATCCCATCTTCTATATCTTAGATTCACCACTTCTTTTGCTTGAATATTATGCCAGCGTATTTCTCCAACTCGACTCAGATTCAAATCCCATCTGTGTTTCCCTTGTGACTTCGATTCTCTCTTCTAAACCTTCCCATTCACTTACCAAGACCATGACAGAGAACCACCAGTAGACTCGAGGAGAAAAATGTTTCAGACCATCTTCTTTCCATGTTTATTATTTCTTGGTATAAAATCGTGTCCTAATCCTTTACTACTTCAATCTGGTCGAAACCCAAGAATCAAAACCCATTTTGTTGGCAAAAGCGAACCCATGTTTCCTCCACCATCTTGTTTATTCAATCTGAAAATCTTCTTCTATTCTCGGTTGCACCTAATTCTTCTCTTATCCCCTTTTCAGGTTCACGACAAGTAGGAATATGGTCGTGATCTAACTCTGATTTTAATTGGAAATAAAAAGTGGTGGCCCTTATCGGCTTCGCATCTGCCTTTATAAACAAGTATTTGACTCCCTTTAGCATACCTTTATAAGATAGTGGATTTCTTACTAGCTCTATTTGCTTTGTAAACTTGGATGCCCCCCTTGTGATTTCCAGCTTTCAACACAATTGAGAATGATGTTCCTTCTAGATTTTTAATTCCGCCATCACCCAAAGTTTCCAAATGATGCCATGAGCCTCTATTTCCCTTCTTTTGCTTCTCGTGACTCCAATGTACCTATAAAATCTAAAACAAGCGTAATATACACAAAATACAAGAGAAATAACTAAGAGAAGCATAAGAAATTGATATCCAAATTATGTAAATTATACACTATCAAATTCCGCCACACTTAACTTTTGCTAGTCCTCGAGCAAACTAAACTAAACTAATCCTAAAATATACAACTCCCTTTCATTGAAGAAACAGTTATACTTAGCATGTGTAACATGCCTTTAAACCCCTAGGTGTCCCTAGTGGATGAGTTATAGTCTCATGAGGGTTTACAAGAGGTATACCCACAAAACCTACTCTAATTCTCTAATATTTCAAAATCGTAAGCATCCAAAGAGCTACGAGGATATAAAGTTTCTGTACACTAATAATAAAAAGTTAGATGTATCAAAGAACATTATTCTCATGCTTAACTCTTGAGTTAGTAAAAAACCACCATATGAAAGAATTCAGGATCGAGAGCGACCGAATGTTTCTGCCTCACCAATATGGTTTTATGAATTTAACACTCAAAAGACGCACTTTATGGTTCTCATGTGTGCAGGCAGGAATGGAGATAGAAATCCTGCACACGTTGAATGGTGGGAAGGAAAATCCTTCTGAATTGTATCTGAATATCCCATAGAAACGTGGGAAAAAAATACCTGTTTTCTGATGATCCCTACAAAAGAAAATCAACCACTATGCGAGGATGTGAATGCTCACTCACCTTCTCATCCAATCTACAATCAGCACCACTCTCACAGCGTCCCATAGAAATGACTTCGACTTCAACTGTAGATGATGAACTTTTGAACTTCGTAGAACTCTGACAATTTCTAACTATTTACTTCTCAAATTCTTGTTTTTTTAAACTTCCCTATAGATTTTTTCTTACCCAGGGCCTTATTGAATGAATACAAAAAGAAATATACATTAAAACAATAAAAACAAATATATGTTTTTCTTTTCTTCCTTTTTTTGTTTTTTTTGGTTTTTCTATATATATTTTCCTTTTTTTTTTGTCAAAGAATATGAAAAACACATGAAATGATAACAAAGAAACTAATATGGCCATGGGATAAGGACTTTATCACTTGAATCTTCACAACTCATATTGTCTCGGTATCATAAACTTCATAAAAATCCACTTCTCTTGAAATTTTTTCCGCTCTTATACTTAGTCTTCAACTATGATATAAAATTTTGTTCCTTATATTGTTTCTTCACTTTGAATTTGAATTTTTCCCATTAGTGTTGGCTATAAACCTTGAACATCTTTAACTTTCTTCAAATTTGTAACGATCCGCTTGTTGATGATGATATGTTTCTATGTACCTGTTTTTATCGAGAGAAAAATAGAGTGGTGCGAACTGCAAATCAAACTACAAGGTAAGGTTTTTTCGCAATTCTGATGTCACCCTCATGATTGATTGAATTAGCACTCAAGATACAAAAAAGTAGTGCTGAAATGGTGCCAGGTTGGATAGCTCATCATTCTACCCGGAATTTGCGCAGATGAAAAACTCTAAACGGACAATTGAAGGTTTGGTGCCTCACTCGGGGTATTGAATGATCAGCTTCTCTAATAATGAACTCACCACCGGCGGTTTAAGTTCTTTTTTGTCAGCTCTAGCCTCTCAACAACTAAGCACCCCGAATACAGTTCTCTAATACTTCTAAGTTTAATTATTTCGATAAGAACTCCGTATGTAAATGTACCTAGAAGTATACTAAGTGACTCTAAAATATCTAAAAGTAGGAGGTTTCATGCAAATAATTACGAAAAAGTTTAAAGTTGAAAATTTTCTGCCTAAAAAGTGAATACTTAAGAATCCTATATGCTTAACACTCCCCCACACTTAAACTTTACATTGTCCTCAATGTAAACTGACTCATCCAATGTAAAATCAAGGTGGTAAATCCTAAAATGATATAAAAAAAGCAATCAAAAACTAAAAAGATAAGATGAAGGAAACAAATATGATGCGTTGACTCCCATGAAGCAAATGATACTTGTTTCCATGTCCCAAACAAAATGATAATGGTACCAAAAAGTCATCTGCCAAGCATAAATATAAAGTCTGAAAAGTTGGGGATCATCCCAATATATAAGTTTTGCTACAAATATGAACCTGCAAATACTAGATTTATTGATACCAATAAAGCTAAATAAAGTGAATTCAACCTTAAGGTTCAAAAGAGCAAACTTCCGAATTTTACATTTATTCATAGTAATATAAAAATCAGACTCACAGATTGGAAAGGAAGATTGTTGAGATATTTCAACACTTTTTGTGTACCCTAAATCAGGTTCTAAGTCCGCGGAAATAACTTCCATGGTTATGTTGTCTTCATCAAGCATTCGAGGACGCAATGCATTGACAATGTCAATAAGCATCGCATCATCGGAATCTGCAAATTGAGCTAAACATACATCCAGTGGTTCAATGTTAGCAAAATCAATAGTTTGGACAATATCAATCTCATCATCATTCATACAAGCATTTATAAAAGCACTAGATGGATCAGTGAAACAATCATTCAATGCAACATCAGTTTCATGAATAATAGGATCATTATCATCTTGTTCTAGGTAACCGGTAGGAATCTCAGAATTTACATGATTAGAAGGTATATGAATTTGCATATCCACTGTCCCTGAGTCATTAAACTCGACAATAATATCCCATGTATAAACAGGTTCTTCTAAATCATCATCATCATCTGAATAATTAGTCGAATAATCATCAGTATAATCTAGAGTGGAAAGAGATACACCGAATTCAGATGTCATAACAATATCTCTATTCCTATAATCACAAGTGTTGAGTTCATCATCATTCTAAAAACACAAAGATTCATCATTTATAACAGTTTCATTATTAATATCATGAGAATTATAAAAATCAGAACTTGAAGCATTATATAGAGGACAATCATCTGCTCGCTGTAAAAGTTCAACAATTCTTTTATTAAATTGAGAAGATCTTTCATCCATTTTAGTCGCAAATAACTCACTATATTTGACCATATCATGACAACACCGTTCAGTCCTAGATAAGAATGATGCAGATGGTTCACAATATGATTGATCATCTCTTTCGTACTGTGAATTACACGTGTGTGAAAAATAATTAGAATTAGTATAATGTGACTGATAACCTGGGTAAGGTTGGTAATAATCATAACCGTTAAAAGGTCCGGAATGATCATACCCATGAGAATAATTCCAATCATTATTTACACACTCTTCTCTCCTAGGTTCCTGATAATAAGAAGGCATATATGCATATTCCCCAAGTGAACTATTAGATGACTCATCTTTCTCGTCTCTTTTGGAAAGATTCCAAAATGCAATAAAAGAAGCCAAATCACCAGAATCCATATTACAAAGCAAAATTTACCTAATAACTCACCTTGTAAAAGCTTTGCGAGAATATCAAATATTACTTGCTTTTCACTCGTGAATGATTCCAATGGCACTCTTCAAACTAAGAATGGTACCAGACGGAAAACTTGGAAAGGAATTCTAAAAAATCACAAGCAAGGATGATTCAACCAAATCAAACCTATTTAATCTAGCAAACAAAAAGCATGATGTCTACACTTAGATTGTTTCTAGACCAGCTTCTCTTCTTTCAAAAGACAACTAGTTACATTTTTAGCAAACCTCTTAGAACGATCCGAATTAAATTAAGTCGAATAGAAACATGATAATCTCTAAGGAGCTTTGATAACCCTGTCTCTTTGGCAACGTTTTCTTGGGTCACTAGGCGGCTCGAATCTCCTTAAAATAATCTTCTTGAACTTTGAGTTAGGCTAACAGAGTAACCAATTCAGTCCTTTTGAATGACTTTCCTATAAGCTCGTTACCCTATCGGTCTATTTCTAATCAAAATTTTAAGCTTAGGTTCGCGTTTGGTAACGTGTTCCTAAAGCGGGCAAGAAGGAAACGATGATAAAATCCGATTCCTTATCTTGTATGGCCAGTTCTTGCACTTTGCTAGAAAATAAATATGTATTCAGTCCTCAATATATATGCATCACGAAGGAATACAGAAAATCCACTTGCAGGGGTTTTGTGGATGAATAGAGTTTTACCTCCCGTACCTGACGGGCGATGAAATGTTGAAGTCGACTCGGGCCATTGACTTCTGTGTCAGTGTACGAACCCAAGAGGATGAGACAGTATCGTAATTGTCGTCCTTCCCTGTGCAGTTTATATTTAATACTACCCTTCCGTAGGGTTTAAAAATAAATACAAAGTCCAAAATATCCAAAAATAATTATTTTTTTACAAAAACAATTAAAGATTTCTAATACAGTTTTTTCTAAATTAAAATAACAAATAAAAACCCTAAAAAGTAAAAATTAAATAAGAATAAACTCTTTGTCTTCTTTTCCTTTTTTAGCTTTAACTTTACTCCAAGTCTTTTAATCACCAAAATCTTTGGCTCAATTTCTTTTCGTTTTCGTTCCAAAATCTGTAGCAAAAGAGAAACACCAAAAAACACGTAAAATAGAACAAAATAATAAAAACCTAAAAATAAAACTAATATTAAAATCAAAACTTAAAGAACAAATAACTTGACAAAGTCTTCAGCTTTGGTTTCATCTTCTGCAGTTTCCATCATAGCTCTCAAAATATCAGTTTTCGTCATCTTCTTATCTCCCTTAAAGTACTCAACTGATGCGTCGGAAAACCGACTTTGTTTTACCGCAAGCGAACAATGTCGAAAGATGTATACAAGATCAAATACGATTCGTTCCCAAGAGGAGTGTGTATTACTTATACTAATTAATTCAATTAACTTTCAGGTCAGAATATGTTTATCAGATTTTTAAAAAGAATTAAACTAATGAATGAATTCAAACTATTTAATAAAGATTGAAATCATAAATAGAAAAACGTTAAGGTTTCGGGAATCCGTTGTAGATTGGGTTTACTTGCACTCATCTGTTGCGAAAAATAGAAAATCTAGCTACTAATACACAGAAGATATTTCGTTTAAGAATCGAAGAATTTTTTTTCAAAAATAATTGTTTGTTCTCAACCTAAGGTAGAATTTCGAAGTACTAGGTATACGTGGCATAAAATAGTCAAAGAATACTCATAAAACGATTATAGCGAAAGGGTCAACGAGTTCTTCTAATAATCAAACGATGAACTATTCATGACATAGAACATGAAAAATCATTAAAAAAGTAAAACATTGAAAGAAAGACAAAACATTGACATAAAGTTTTAGTAGTTGAAAACCCTAGTTTTGAAACACAAGTAAATCAAATTCAACAAGTTCATCCTTTCACCCTAACAAAGAGTTTAGCTAGACATGGTTTTCTTAAAAGCCATTAAAAATTGATTAAGAGAATAATAAATATAATTGAAATCGAAAACGAAAAAGAAAAAGAAATAGCTAAACCCTTAATTGAAAGTGAGCGTAACTTGTGTTGAGAGGAGATATCTCTCGGTTGGTGCTGTGCTCCTTAATTTTGAACTTTCTACCTTGCACAAACCCTAAGAGTAGAATCCCTTTCCTAAAACAAGTCCACTTCTCCGAATTCCAAATCTAAATCACATGCCAGAACATTGCCCATTCACTCCAAGCCGAATAAGATTCATAAGAAGCCCATAGATCAAAGGCCCAAACAGATTCTAAACCAATTAAGCCTGTCACTCTTGTGGAACTGACATGCAAGTTTAATCATTCTTCACCTCACGGCTATCTCACTGAAGCAATTTCACAAGCACTTTATGTGCGTTTTCTGGCAGTGATGCCAACATGTGAATTTGGTGATTTCAATCAATAATTAATAATTCACAAACAAACCCTTGCATTCATTCATATCATCCAACAAACATCAGTTTATTATCAATCACTCTTCTTTACGGGCAATAGTTCAGGAAACCACCAGCTCCACTGTCTCCTCGAACCCATTCTTCATCTCTTCTCTTGCTGGTAGTTAGGAGTTAGGGTCTTCTCTGCTTTCTTGCTTACTTTCGAATGAGACCCACGATAGATTAATACCCTTAGCATCACAACCATGGATGGACAACATCGTCAGTCTTCTTATATTCTCTAACCACCAACATAACCCAACTTTTCTAGAATTATCTCGGAGCAAATACTAACAAGAACCCAATTTTCTAAAATGTTTCCTTCTTTGATTTCTCGGCTCAAATTCCATCTTGAATCAGATTCATATCCCATCTTCTACATCTCAGATTCACCACTTCTTTTGCTTGAATACTATGCCACCGTACTTCTCCAACTTGACTCACATTCAAATCCCATATGTGTTTCCCTTGTGACTTTGATGATCTTTTCTAAACCTTCCCATTCACTTACCAAGACCATGGCAGAGAACCACCAGCAGACTCGAGCAACAAAATGTTTCAGACCATCTTCTTTCTTTGTTTATTAATTCTTGGTCTCAAATCATGTCCTAATCCTTTACTACTTCAATCTGGTCGAAACCCAAGAATTAAAACCCATTATGTTGTCAACAACGAACCCTTGTTTCCTTCACCATCCCTTTTGATCAATCCGAAATCCTCTTCTTTTCTCATATGCACCCAATTCCTCTCTTAACTCCTTCTCAGGTTCACGACAAGGAGGAATATGGTCGTGACCTAGCTCTGATTTTAATTGGAAATAGAAAGTGGTGGCCCTTATCAGCTTCACATCTTCCTTTATAAATAAACATTTGACTCCCTTCAGCACACCTTTATAAGATAATGGATTTCTTACTAGTTATGTATGCGTTGTAAACTTGGCTTCCCCTTAGTGATTTCCAGTTTTCAACATAATTTAAAATGATGTTCATTCTAGCTTTTTGATTCCGTCATCACCCAAAGTTGCCAAACGATGCCATGAGCCTCTATTTTTCTTCTTTTGCTTCTCGTGACTCCAATGTACCTATAAAATCTAAAACAAGCATAATATATACAAAATACAAGAGAAATAACTAAGAAAAGCATAAGAAATTGAAATCCAAATCATGTAAATTATACACTTATCATCAACCGCGAACATGTTTACCTTTATCTTTAGCTCCTTATCTTTCTCTATATATACTTCCTTCATCATTTATAGACTGAAAATCACAGCGAATTGTTGTGTGGTCTGCACTATCATATTCTTTGCTCTCATTACCTTGAAACAATTTGGTTTCACACGTTCGCTTCTCTTATAATATGAACCTAACATCAACTTAATTTTTTTCGTCATTTTCTTCAATTCTTCCTCTTGCAGTGTACCTTCATAGAACGGTTTGAAGAAACGGAAAAATGCACAAGCAACAAGGGCCTTCATGTGTTGTTCCTTTTTTTGTATCAAAGCTTTTATGGAAGGTGCCTCCGTACACATATGATGCAACGATCACCTATACGGTTCTGTAAGTCATTTTTTCCCTGTTGTTAAATCATAAGTAAACCATAAGCACAAACAGAATTGGTCCCAACTATAAGTGAAAATGATGAAACCAATTTTAGTTCCATCAAATTAGCCATTAAGTAGAAACACCAACAAAGTTGGTTTCAACCATACAATGAAAATTATGAAACCAAAATTGGGTTGTCAACTTACAATAAATATCTCTGACAATGTTGAAAACTGATTTTTGCATTGAAATGTCGACGGTGTATTGTCAATTCCTTTCTTTGCCTTGTCAAGTTACCAAAAATATGTCTGACAATGTTGAAAACTGATTTTTGCATTGAAATATCGACGATGTATTGTCAATTCCTTTCATTGTCTTGTCAACTTACAATTAATATCTCTGACAATGTGCAAAGCTGATTTTTCCATTGAAATGTGGACCGGGTCTGGTCATATCAATATTCAAAATTGAATTTTCCTCTTCTATTATAAATTACTGCACTGCTTCTCCATCAATACAAACCAAGAATATCATTATCTCTTACTCAAAGTTTTGCAAAAACAAAAATATGGCAAACTCTCAAAATAACATAGACCACTATGGTTCCTCTTCTAGTTTTTCTCATTATGTTTCTTTTACTTCTTCTTCTTCTGCTTCATTAGACGATGATGATAACATTAGTTATTACTCATCAGATGAAAGTTCAGTTGCATTGAATTGTAATAACCTAGCAGTCAGTGCTGGTTTAATGGTTTCAAATATGAATGCTCCACATACACGTACACAAATACCAAGACAACGTGATGTGCCAAAGGTATATGGAGAGATTATTTTTGCATAAAACCGACGTTTCCGCAAAATGTATTTCGTAGAAGATTCAGAATGCGTCGAGAATTATTCAACCGTATTTTGGGTGATGTTCTGGCCGTAAATGGTTATTTTGTTCAAAAAAGAGATGCTTGTGGTGTTCTAGGATTAACCCCGCACCAAAAAATTACTGCAGCAATTCGAATGTTAGCTTACGGATGTGTGTCGGATGCAATCGATGAGTATTTATGTATTGGGGAAACTACAGTTTTGGAAGTAACTCGTAGATTTTGCAGGGTGATAGTCCAATTGTACGAGGCTGAATATTTGCGGACACCAACTCAGCCTGATGTTGAACTCCTTCTTGATTAGAACCAAAAAAGGGGATTTCCAGGGATGCTTGGTAGTGTTGATTATATGCATTGGAAATGGGACAAATGCCCTTCGGATGAATCAGGGGCTTATACCGCGTACAAGGGTAGCGAAAGTATTATCCTAGAGGCAGTGCTGTCGTATGATCTTTGGTTTTGGCATGCATTTTTTGGTATGTCGGGTTCAAACAATGATATCAATATGATGAACCGTGCGTATATCTTCAAAAATCTTATCAATGGTAAAGCACCGGCTGTAAAATTTTCAGTCAATGGAAATCAATACAATATGGGGTATTATCTTGGGGATGGAATATATCCACAGACGTCAACTATTCTGACTACGATTAAACATCCAGATTCCCAAAAGAAACAGAAATTTTCAGCTATGCAGGAAGGTTGTCGAAAAGATGTAGAACGGGGGTTCGGGTTACTACAAAATCAATTTGCAATCATCAAACAACCCGCAAGAATTGTGGAATCCGGAAGTGTTAGCATATATAATGAAAACTGTCATTATTCTACATAATATGATAGTGGAGGATGAACGTATACCCGGTGATTGGCCGCATGAGTATGAGCAACGCAACCACGGTGATCCAGTTGTTATTTGAAGGGACAACACTGCTCAACTTTCTAGAATGGTGAAGGACCAACGCAGACGTGCAGTATTCGATAAACAAACTGGGGTTCGTTTGAGAAATGACTTGGTCGAACACATATGGTCATCTGTTGGGAAAGAGTGAACTTTTGTATGTGCTTTGGGGGTAAATCTGTTGTTAGTGTACCCGCGATTAAAGCGAGAATCATCTTATCTTTACTTATTAGTCGCGTTATATTTTAATTATTTTTTCGAGTCCATCTAGTATTTGAAGTAATTTTAAAAAATAATTCTAAATTTAATTTTTAATTTAAATTAGGAGACGTTAAAAACATAAATATTTATTGATTAAAAACTAAACTGAAAATTCTAAATAAATTCATCAAAATTCAAAATAAATTTTTCCTTCCCCTTTGTCTTCTGTCGTTTCGCCTCTTTTTTCCCCATCGGACGGATTAATGTGTTAGGGATATCTCCAAGGTCTTCATAGGCACTTGGACCATCTAGGCTTAAGTCTGAGGAATCCTGTACGTCCAGAGATTCGTTGTCGTAATCAGACTCTGCTTGTGATGAATCGAAAACAGCTTTCGACCTTCGGGAATATTTAATATTATCTTACATAACTGTGTAGCAATCTTCATGCTTAAAACTTCGACCAATTGCTTCATTGAAAATCCTACGTACTTATGCAATGTGGTGTTTCAATTCAATTTGTTAAAGGATATACAATCATATAGATTAATGTAATCAACATAATTAATTGAGTAGTTACCTTATTTTCGGGGCCCCATCCAGTATGATGTTCCCTTTCTACTTCAGCCTCTTTGCATACATAAGCGCCACATCTTTACTTATAATTTGAAATCGTTTCTGAAGGGAGGTCCAAGTACGTGCTGGCACAGAAGGTATAACTTCTTTCATTCGACATAGTATACGTGACCATAATTGTTCTTCACATTGATCGGTACCAATGCTACAATCTTGAGAAATTGACAAATGAATTGTACACATCGTAACATCTTCAAAAGACGAAAAACTTGGACCTCGTGGTTTTGATGGCGCCATAATTCTAATCGATTTCCAAACTTATTAAATAAGAACGAACTTTAGAATTTTCAAATACACAATGAATGAGTTTAGTAAAATGCCATTGGTCTAGTATCCCATATATATAGGGTAAAAATATAGCCGTTATACTACTCAACGGTAACATATCAACGACAACATATTAACGGTCAATTGATTTATGGACTCAGCGATGCCTTGCACTCTCGCCCAACTCCAAGCGATGCTTTAGCATCTCGCCCAACTCCAAGCGACGCCTTAGCATCTCGCCTAACTCCAAGCGATGCCTTAGCATCTCGTCCAACTCCAAGCCACGCCTTAGCATCTCGCCCAACTCCAAGCGACGCCGTGCACTGTCGCCCGTGTTCAGTAGTTTTGGGAGAAATATTAGCTATTCTCTTATGTGTATGCGAGCTGCTGGGTTCTCGTCGCAGCAAGCGAAACATTAGTATCCCGCTTGAGTTGGCGAAATGTCTACTCTTCGCCCGTGTTTTTAAGCGAAATGTTGGTCCGTCGTTTGTTCACTAGCGAGACAGTAGAGTTTCGCTCGACTATAACTTTTACTCGTCGATCAGCGATCACTTTTAATCCTGAACAGTGATTTTCGTCGATTAAATCCTATATCTAATCGCACGGCTGTGGGACGAATTCACCGATCATCGATCAAATTTAATCTTTAATCTGGGATTTAATCGATGTCTGCAGTTGCTCTTAGCTCATGATGAAACCTAATTATGCAAATTCATTGATGAAACCAAAATTGTGAAACCAAAAATAATTGATGCATGTTGATTTTGAACCCTCAATAATCACTAAAGAACAATGAAACTTTGATTTACCTTTTGGAAAATCTCGACAATATTCTTAAGCTTTTTGTTGATCTTTTCATCTTTCTTTACTGTTTTTTTAAGTTTTTTATTGATCTTTTCATCTTTCTTTTTCTCTTGTTTGTTAACCATTTTTAATTTTAGTCAGTGATTTGTTTCGATTTAGGTTAGATTTCTTTTTATTGAGTTTGTAAAATTGGTTTCAGATCTGGTTTTTTTGAAATAAGAAGAAGAGAAGGGAGATTCAAAATTGAAAAGTGTTTCAGATGTGAGATTTTGGTTTTTGAAAGAAGAGAAGAAGGTTTAAGGAAAAAAAATGCCGTTACGAAGTGATAAATGAGAGGCAATTATTTTCTCTCTCTGAAATTTACGGAAGGGTAGTTTAGACAGTTAATGACAAATGGGTTTTTTGTGGTAGTTTTCTTTTATTGGGTTTTTTTGTTGATGGATAATGACAATTATATGTACTTGAAAAAAATAAATTACACGATAAAAATGTATAAATTAAGTGCCCATCATTTATATCTAATAAATGTGGAAGAAAACACATTTTAGAGAAACTAATGAGTCGATCTAGTGGGTTGTACCTTACTACTATTCAAATTATTGAATCTCATGTCGTTATTAACGATATGCTGTTTAATAATGACTCATACAAGCTTTGGAATGATCGCTTAGGACACCCAGGTCGTGATATGATGATCCGAGTTTTAAAGAACTCACACAACATACTTTTTTTTCGAAAGAAAAAAAAAGAGACAAAAGACTATTAAAGTATAAAGTAACAACATCTACCATTCAATAACTGGTCAAAGTGTTTTAACATAATATTTGCCTTCTCAAGCAACTGATGCGCAACCTCTCTCCCGTTTTGCTTCGTTGACTATGTTGAAAGCACATTGTTCATTTTACAAAGCTTGTTCTTTGACAAAAACATGATCGAGACCATCATATGCTAAAGATACTAAACGAGACATCCCATTTTTATAGAGGATACAAGGTGATATTTGTGGACCTATACATCCGGAGTGCGGACCATTAAGGTATTTTACGGTTCTGGTAGATGCTTTGACATGTTGGTCATACGTTGTATTATTGTCCGCAAGAAATGCTACATTTGCAAAGCTCATAACACAAGTTATACGCTTAAGGGATCACCACCCTGAATGCACTATCTGGTCTATCATACTTGACAATGTTAGAGAATTCACATCAAAAGGATTTGATGATTACTGTATAGAATAGACGTAGAACATCCCGTACCCCATATTCACACTCAAAATGGTCTCGCATAAGCTACCATCAAAAGATTACAGATGATAGGTAGAGAATTGGTTATTGTTATGCATATAAATCTGCATATTACTACTTGGGGATACGCCATATTGCATTCAACTTTACTTATTCGCTGTAGACCCACTGCTAGCCAACCATTTTCTGCGTACCAGTTGGTAACTTGATACGAGCCTGAAATTTCACATTTACACATATTTGTTTATGCTTTATATGTGCTTATTACTCCCCCACATCGTACTAAAATGGGTCCACAAATATGATTAGGTATTTATGTTAGATATAAATCCCCAACAATTATCTGCTATTTAGAACCTTTTACAGGCAACCTCTTTACCGCTGGATTTGCGATTGTCACTTTGATTAGACAAAATTCTCGTCGTTAGGGGGAGATACAAAAAAAGAATTTCTAAGGAAATGACAGAAATTGTCGTGGTGTGTTCCCACGTTGTTTCACCTTGATCCCGCACTTCACAATGTGAAAGTGAAGTGAAAAGAACTATCGATCTTAAAAATATAGAAGATTCAGTGCCTGATGCATTTACTGATATCGCTGAAGTGACGAGATCACACATACCAACTGCAAACGTTCCTGCAAGGTTAGCAATACCTAATAAGGGATAAAGTACCTTAGATAGAGGTTCCAAGCCTACACTTGGTGCAAGTGCAGCTAATGACGTGGCCCCGTAAAGGAAAATTAAGGGGAAGATGATAAGTGCGTATTTTACATATTTAAAGTGTCAATTTCATGCTAGTATTTTCTAGGTTTCTTGTAAATTTTTGTATATTACGTTTATTTTTGCTTAGTTATCTTTTAGTAGGTGGAATCATCCAAAAGAAGTGAATCGACGCTTAATTGTGCAAGAAAAGAAGCACTAGAAAGGGAGAAAGGCCAAATACCAGGTGGATCTTGTACAAATCCAGGGTTTCTTGTCATCATCTTTTAGAGGACGAAGAAACGAAGCCAACAATGAAAGAATGAGGTCATTCTGACCTCGTATGAAGAAGTTATGGGAGAAACAAGAATTCAAGCTTGTCGATTCCCCGGAACTAACAGTTCAATGAGTTGAACAGATAAATTGCTAAAGCACTTGCACTTCTTCTAGGGGCTTCCATGAATTTAAAATTGATAAAGGCGCCTGCCTTTCTATTACGGGCAACCGGAACTTCCCCAAATTGAATTTCAGAAATATTTAGGGTTCTTCCCTATTTATCCAGTTGAGACTCGAATGTTGGAGCTAGGTTATTGCTATTGATGGAGAAGACGATGAAAAATAGCAGTAATGGCAGAGAGGCAATTAAGATGGAGTTTCCGGCGCTCGTGATTGATAAACTGAAGGTGACAATAGTCTTTTATCGTGACTCTGTGGAAGATGAGAAAGTCTGTGAAGTGCTGTTATTGGAAGAGAATGATGAAAGTGCCGCTGTCGAGAGTTTATTGATCATGGTAGTGAGTCTGGTGACATGAAGAAAAACTCAAAAGTGCATGGAAGCTGTGACTGATGAGTTGATCGAGATAGCAATTACAACAGAGAGAGAATGGGTTTTGAGTAAACAAGAGAAGGTTGTAGAATTTGATAGTTTATGTTGATAGAGTTGCAGTCGATGATGAGTTGCTGTTCTCGGTGAAACTGATAGCGGCGTGAGATGATTGAGTTCTCGATGATGTGGTGCTGTTGATTTGTCGTTGGAATTTCTGTTGGCAGTGGTGATCGAGAATAATGGTGATGATGGAGCCTGTGATATTTATATTTGGTTAGAAACTGAATTTGAATAGAGAATAAGAAATGGAAATCACGACAGTGACGAGTATGTGATGGTGGATGAAGTTTATATTAAAACAGCGAACTTGAATGAGAGAATAAATGGCAGGGTTCGAATGAGGAGTTTCTGTGACGGCAGTAATGGACGGAAATCAATAGTTGTTGTGGTGTTGAAGCTAGTGGCAGTGAATGCTGATGGGAGTGAGGTCGTGAAGCAGTATTAATAAGAGAACTCGGGCTATGGAAGTATGCTGATGGTATTTGAAGTAGAGACTCTCAGTGATGATGAGTGATGGCTCGATCTTGGTTTGAGTGATGATGGGTTTTGCTGTGAAGTAAATGAATATTTTCGAGAGATAGTTACGGCAGAGAAGGAACTAGGGACGAGATAAGACAGAGAGAAAGTCAGTTAGGACACGAAATTAGTGATATGAATTGGAAAGAGGTTTAGATCGAGAAAATACTAGTTGAAGCCATGTTTCAGAGTTTGTATGGAGTTAGAAGACTTGGGTCCTTAGCCGATTAGATATTACAAGGATTAAAACCTATAAAAGTAGGCACAGACATTGAGAGGACATACCTACCCTTTATGCCTGCTACCACCTCCAACAGAGAGAGGAGCTTATGCTCCTCTCCAATATCACCAGCCACCTCTCCAAACCCTAGCACCACCACCATTATATTCTCTCCGAACCTACTGTCCAGTACCTAGCAGCACCACCACTATCCATCTCACCATTCCCTGCAGTCAAGAGAAGACAAGAAAACTAAATTTATACCTTACTTGTTGGCGTCAACAGAAAGGAACAGTGAAGCCATATAAAAGAGAACCACCGGCAGCTTGGCTTGCTGTTGTGGTTTGATTTTGAATATCTTTATTTTAAAAAAATTCTTTATCTTTATTCTTTGATTGCCATGAACTCCATTAGCTAATTTTTATTTGATTACATATGATTTTTATGTTCCAAGCGTAAGACTTAGTTAGTAATATCAATTTATTTTGAGTTTTAATTATTTATCGATTGTCTTTATTATATCTAATGTTTATGGGAATTCTTAGACTGTTTGGGATCCTACTAAATTAATATCTTAATTATTCTATCGCTTGTAGAGAGTTGAGTGATCCGTAATTGTCGAGCATCTCCTACACAACTAGAAAACGTGAGACCTTGCATATGGATTCTGTGGAGCAATTGTGTGTGAAGCCAACTCCAATAAGTGAACCGAGCGTACTGAGTTGAACTACTGGGATCAAACCTAAATACACAAACCTTAAAGCCTTCGATTGAGTTATATCTTGTAAGCGAACCTCAAGGTGGTTCAGTTGGATAGAACCCGTGACTAAGTGTACTTGTTATCCGGTGATATAAGGAGTTTTGGAGATAGCTAAGTGTACCTGCTATTCTACGGTTGGTGATGAGTGATTCTAACGAAATCTAGATAAATATACTGATTCAGTTAACGTTTGGTAACGGCGAAGGACTCCCTAATCATATCTCTTTCTTATTATTTTATTTATTGTTATTTTTAATTAACTAACTAACAAACCCCCTTTTTAGTATTTATTCTAGTTTTGCTAATCAAAATAACATCTCAATTACACAGCTCTCTTTGGGAACGATCCTTAATACCGCTATATTACTAGTTAACTAGTGAGAAATATATTAATTAATTTATTGCACTTACGACATGCATCAGAAGATCACCTGGTTAGATAGATACTCACTAAGGAAGAAAAAAGTGAGTAAGGCACAACCCGATCCATTTATCATCAATACAGATAATTTCTCTCATGAGGTTGTCTCTGATTATAGTTATGTCCATGAATCAATACTAGAAGATGCTTCGATGTTTGAAATCATCCCAGAGAACAAAAAAAATATCTATAGATTATGAGAGTGCATACATGTCGATAGAAAGATCTTCTACGCATGTTGATGATATATTTTCATATACAATTGCTTAAGGAAATAGAGCACGACGAGATCAAACCATCCTTAATACCGCTATATTACTAGTTAATTTATGAGAAATAATTTAATTAATTTGTTGGACTTAAGACATGCATCAGAAGGCCACCAGGTTCAATCGATACTCACCAAGGAAGAAAAAAGTAAGTAAGGCACAACCCCGTCCATTTATCATCAACATAGATAATTCCTCTCATGAGATTGTCTCTGATTATAGTTATGTCCATGAATCAATACTGGAAGATGCTTCGATGTTTGAAATGATTCCAGAGAACAAAAAAATATCTATGGATTATGAGAGTGCGTACATTTCGATGGAAAGATCTTATGCGCATGTTGATGATATATTTTCATATATAGTTGCTTAAGGAAATAGAGCACGACGAGATCGAACCATGCTCCTTGTCTCTTAATGTCCACAAGAGCATATTTGGCCTATACAATCCAGGTAGAACTTGGTTCTTTGATAAATATACAAGTATTTGGTCTGAAAGTGCTAACCCGTCAAGTATAAAGCCTGTGGGATATATATGATTATTTGTCAAAAAAAATAGTGAGAATAATGAAGTTTTAAGGTATAAGGTTCTCCTTCTGGAGCAAGGTTTTTCACAAAGCCCTGGTATTGATTATGAATAAATGTATTCTCATGTGATAGGCGTTATAACTTTCCGCTACTCAGTTAGCTTGGTAGTTTCAAGTGATCTTCATTCAGAGATATACATGAAAGTGCCTGATGGCCTTCTATTGCCTGATTCAAGTAACTCTAAACCACAGCATGCGTTTGCAGTTAAGGTGAAACACTCACTTTACAGATTAAAGCAATCCGGGCGAATATGGTGTACCCGTTTAAGTAATTATTTAATTGGAAGGGTATATACAAATAATAAACTAGGCCTCTACATTTTTATAAAGAAAACAAGTTCCAGATTTGCAATTATAGAAGTTTATGTTTATGATATGAACATAATAGTTACTCTTGATGAAATAAGAGAAACCACAAGCTATTTGAAATCTGAATTTGAGATGAAAGATCTTGAGAAAACTCAGTTTTTTCTAGGACTTGAACTAGAACACCGAGCTTGTGGTATATTAACTCACCATTCTGCATATATCCAAAAGATACTCAGGCAATTTAATATGGACAAAGTGCACCTTGATAGCACTCTCATGATTGTTCGAAGCTTAATTAGATATAAATAAGGATCCATTTCGTCCCAAAGAAGATGACAAAGAAGTATTATGAGATGAAATTCCTTAACTAAGTGTAATAGGGGCATTATTGTACTTAACACAATATACTCGACCATACATTTCATTCTCAGTAAACTTGTTAGCTAGATATAGCTCAGCGGCGACGCATCGTCATTGGAATGGTATAAATAATGTATTTATATACCTTAAAGGATTCATTGACATGGGTCTAATTTATCCCTATTAGGATATAAAGAGGACTGCTAAGGCAACCCCCTACATTGAAACCCCAAATAAGTTTTGGTTGGTTTTGCTGATGATGGATACTTCTCCGACCCACATAAAGCTCGATCCCAAACTGGTTATGTATTCACTACAGGGAACACAACAATATCTTGGAGATTTACCAAACAAACTCTAGTAGCTACCTCGACGAACCACTATGAGATCATTTCCCTACATGAGGCAATTCATGAGTGTATATGGTTAAGGTCTATCATTACGCATATTCGTGGGACAAGTAGTTTAAGTTCTGATGGACACATTTTTGTCTCCGATTTGTTCTCAATCTTCTATATTGTTAGTGTTCAATTTTGTACTTATTGTGTTAATTTATGTGTTTGTAGGTGTTTCTGGGAAATAAACTTTTGTGAAAAAATCGGCTCAAAATGTAATAAAGGCACCCATAAAAATTGATAAAGGCACCCAAAAAATTGTTAAAGGCACCCAAGAAATTGATAAAGGTACCCTTTCTCTTGAATTCAAATCCGAAATTTGTGAGAAAAAATTCTTACGCGTGACAGTAATCTGAGTTGGTTTCGGGAGCGGGATTTATGGGTTAAAAGAAATTTTCGATATGCTTAACTTGAAGAAACTCTCAACACTTGCTTATACACGTCTACAGTGAGAGTTTTACGCCGTGAAAATGGTTGGAGAATCAACGCTGCTGCCGTGAACCTGTTTTATCATGAGATTTGGATTAACATGATTTGGAGTTTGTTGTGGAGAGATTTTCTATTCCTTATCGAATAAAGAAAGCTTATTAGGATTTACTAAGCCTATATAAAGCAAAAAGATCGAGAAAATATGATCCATAATCGAGAGAAAAAAATCGGGGAGAAAATAGCTTTCTGCTCGTAAAGAAAAAGAAGAAGAACATTAGGCAGTTCAAAATAGTCGCAGATAAAACGGTTACCTCTTCTTAGTGTTTGTTGCGCCTATAAGATGTCGTTTATTTGACAGCGTTTTCTTTCTCTTTAGCGTCACAGAACACACTGATTGAAACAATTATATCCGTATCAAGTGTTCTGTGTTATTTTATTTTTTCTTCTTGTAAACACTTTGACCTATGAATAATTATTTTGAGAGAGTGATTACTATGAGGAGCTAAACCATTTATAAGGCAATGGAGGAAGCCATTTTTCCAATAATAAAGTGGGAATTTCTTATTTAACTAATTTTGCAATTTTTTTATGATTTTTACATTGAATTAAAATTGAATATGATTTTTATTAATTAGTTGTGATTTTTTTTGATGGTTCATGCTTAGTCTAGGGCTTTTAATGTTCCATGCTTCTGATTTACAACTATTATTTTGAAAATCTACTTATTGGCAATATTTTAGAATCAAATTGAATGTTTAAGTTGCATGATTATTTTTGTTAATTGAATCACTTAAAAATTGGTTAATGATGGAATCCTTAGTCTCAATTTTCTATATATTCTTGAAATCAACTTTTAATTGAGTTTTCTATTTTAGTATTAGAGTTTAGGTCTAAACAAATCTTCACTGATAATCGCATAATTCATACATTTTTGCCATATAAATTATATTTTCTAGTACTTTGAATTATATTAATTTTGTTATTTTAATTGTTTTAATAGGTGGCTCGCATAAATCCAAAGTTATAAACTAAATTTCACAAAATAGACAAATTTACATTGAAGTATGAAACCCAACCCCATTAGGAGTTGTCTGGACTATGGCACCTATTTATAAGTCTTCTCTGCACAAAATAATGGCTCGGTTGGTAAAGGAGATGGAGTTAACGTCAGGTGACGGAGATGAACAACATGAGGTGCGTCAGGCAGCTTTTGGTGGTCGGACAGGCAAAACAGGCTAGAAAGTGAGAAGAAGTTGGTGATGCAGTTTGATAGCGACGTGAAGAGATGAAGGCAGGCTATTCTTGGGAGTAGGCTAGGCTGAAAATAGGATATCAAGTGGGATTGGGAACAAAAGAAAGAAAAGTTTGCATGTGACCGACTAGTGAAGGGAGTAGAGTTGGCTTAGGTGTTGGTGTGAAAGAAAAGTTGGCTTAGTTGCTAGGCTTTTGAGTTGTTCTTGAAGTAGGGGACAGTTAGGCTATAGCTAGGCGTGAAAGTGAGAGGACATGAGCCAATGAGGAAGCACGTGAAGAAGAAATGTTGGAGTAGGGAATGATGAGAGATAGGCTGGTACGGCTAGAGTAATGGGTAGGCTTTTCTTTTGGATTTTGGGTTTTGGACAAAGTACAAATGGATTAGAGAGAGAGACTATAAAAGAGGAAAGAGAAAGAAGAAAAGGGGATTCTTTTCGGCGGAGACGGAGTCTGTAGAGAGTTCTGTTGGGGAGATACGGAGGCCTGTACAGGAGTTCTGTTTGAAGTCTGCGGCTGGGATAGAAACGGACGAACTGTACCTGGAAGAGGAGGCGTTGCCTAGTTTGTTTTAATCTTTTCCCTTTTTACTTTGTTAATGATTTTTATGGGTTTTAAGAAATCCATCTCCATGTCTAGCTAATTAATTTGTAACTAGGGTTCTATGTTGAAACCACTTTTAGTACAAGACTAATTAAATTGAATTATTAAGTAATAGACCATTATGATTTGAATAGATTAATTACATGATTTTGTTTATTGATTTAAATCCAAATTAGTTGTCCTTTCACCGGTTCTGTACAATACAGTAACCTATGCGCAGAATCAATAGGATAATAAATATGTTTGTCTACTTTTTAGATATTCCATGCTTTGGGTTAAATCTTTAGATGGGGTATGCTTTTTAGAGCCAGATATTATTTATGAACCTATAATTAGCTTCGTATTATTTTCTCGCTAACGCAATTAGATGGTGTATGCTTTAGACTAGGGCTTTTGATGCGCCATGCTTAGGGCGTCCCAGTGATATTTGCGACTCTAATAGATATAATAGGTGATGTCGATAGAACGAACAATAAATAAATATTCATGAGTTATGTTTCACTTCAGTAATTAAATAGAAATAGTGGTGGATACTGAAAACCCTGGTTACCGACTCTCCTATTAGATTTATTTTTATTAGTTTAGTTTTTTTTATTATTTTATTAATTAATCTAAAAATCCAAAAATATTATCCTTGATTAGTTGATTAGAGATATTAATTGCAGTATTTCCCCGCTCTCTGTGGGTTCGACCCGTACTTGTCGTTGTCTACTAGTTAGACGCCGTGCGATTGCTGTTATTTATATTGGGTAATTCCAAATCATATCATTCACACGTCTTAGTGAACTAATTTTATTTACCACTTTTCTGAAACGATCAGTTCTACCACCAAAGAGACGACTTGCATTTATGAAGATAATGCAGCTTGTATCGAACAAATGAAGCAAGGGTATATCAAGGGTGATAATAAGAAACATATTTCACCAAAAGTTCTTTTACAATAATAAGCAACAACAGTTTCTCCTAAACATTCAAGTCATCCAAGTAAAGTCTGATATATGAGAATGTGGTAGACTTATTTATTAAGTCACTTCCTAAGTCCTTATTTGAAAAGCATGTGAATAATATATGACTAAGGAAATTATATGAACTCCCTGAGCCAATCAAGGAGAGATGTTGACATCAGGGGGTATCTAATAATATCACGTCGACATCTAGCTAGATGTGTTGAAATCTTTTTCCCTTCACCGAAATTATCTTTTCTCACTGGGTTTTGTTACTTGACAAGGTTTTAATGAGACAAAACCAAAATTAGAATTTCTCGATTGAGGTTTTTCTTTTCCCACAAGGTTTTTGTATTTTAGAATTTTTGAAGCAATAAGAGGAGTAGTCAGCTTTAACGGAGTAACTTTACAAGGACTTAATACGTTGTACTCTTTTTCCTTTGTCAAGATTTTGTCCCATTGGGTTTTACCTTGTCAAAGGTTTTAACGAGGCAACACATTTGAAGTTTTGTTATGAAACCGCACAAGAGAGAATGTTATAGGGCCTACGGCCCATGAATGTGCGGTCCATCTAGATGGCTAGGGTTTCCCTTATATGTATATAAAGAATATTATACCTCTTTTACTCTGTGTTTTACAACTTTACTTATATTTCTACTTAAACATAACACTAATTAAATTGGGGGATTACTGCCATTATAATTTTTTTTGATGGATATTGGGCTTTGTCCTTTTATATTCAATGACCCTATTTTAGAATCTTGTTTTTGGGCATACGGATTTATTAGTGGGCATACCATATAGAGACAAAACAGGGTCACTAGGAGTAATTCTTAAAGCCCCATATCCACCCATTTTTAATAATACCCACATTACCCTTATATAATTAGTTTTAATATTAATCATTAGTATTTAAAAATAATGATTAGCCTTATAGTTAATTATTAGTGGTTAATTATAATGATTAGTAGTTAATGTAATCATTGATATTAAAAGTTATAATTAGTGAGGGGAAAAGTTATTTCGGGAAAAACTTTGTTTAAGAGAAGTAGAAGAAGAAGTGAATAAAAACCTAGGGTTTTAGAGAAAATGCATGATTGGAATGAGGAGGGAAAATCTTCATCACATAAAGCTCATAAAATACACATCAACTACGATGGAGATCCTGATATGGATGATTTTTTCGATTATAAGAATGATTTTTCTCAAACTCAAACATAAACTTAAGTTGAAGCTCAAAATGATGATTTTTATGAGCCAAATCCCGAAGATGAATACATGGTTGAGGAACCCATTTCTAATAACACTCAGGTATGGTCTTAGATAATGTTTAATCTCGTTTTTGTAGATTCAATTCGTCGAAAGATGTTTTTTTTAAAGAGTTCGGCTTACCAGGTTATAGTTCGGCTGAAACTATAATAGCCAAACCACATGCCGAAGAACAGTTCGGCTGGTTCGATGAGATTGAAATATTAGCCGACCTTCGTATTTGTAATTTGGCGCCAAGAGACAATTTTTAGTTTAGATGATAATTGGTTCCGAAATTCACCCAAACATTTGGAAAGTTTTTTTCATTGGCATCAGTGAATTGTTCGGCTAATTCTTTTTCAGCCGAACCTTCTAGTTAAAATTATTTGAAAACACAATTATCTTAATTCGGATGAAAATTTAAATATCGAATCAGCCGAACTTTCTAAAACTAAATGTTTGGCTGAAATATTGAATATCAAATCAGCCGAACTCATATGTAAAATTGGTTTTTGGTCATCTAACCTCGCAATATTCTTGTAGATCGTTATTGCACAACCTGTACCAATGGACGATCAACCTCCGACAAACTTCATTATTCACGAAGATAATAAAGATCACTTTCAAAATAACTTGGTAACTAACAAATTGATTTTGGACTTTATTTTGTAAGTTTAAGTAAGTGAAACCTTTGCTAACTTTATTCTTGATATTACAACTATGTAGACATGGAAATCTAAACCAGAAGCAAGGTCTTGGGATGAGGAACATGGAATCAAAATTAATTGTGTGTTAGTTTGCGGACCAAGCCGAGATGACCGGTTTGAATTGGTTTGTGAGAGAAGTGGGATAAGCGCAAGTAAGGTTAAAAAGGCTTTTGTGTATAAGCCTAAAACCGGGAGAAAAAAATAAGAGTAAAAAAAAGAAAACCAATTGCCCCTTCAAGATCTTTTTCAATTACAAAAAACAAGAACAACACTGGAGTATGAATAAGAAGATGGATTATCGTCATAACCACCCATGTCCACAAGATCTTCACGAGCATGCCAAAGTCGCAAGGTTAAAGCCGAAAGAACTCGTGGAAGTAGATAAAATATCGTGGACACGTACGGCACTGATTAATATTCTTGGAAAATTAAAGGCGGATAATGAGAATAACAAGTCTACCATACGAACTATCTACAAAGAAAGAAATCTTTTGAGTAAAAATGATTTGCAAGGTAGGTTGGTGATGCAACAAGTGATGTAGTTGGAGACGAACAACAATTACATGGTTCAAAAGAAATTGGATGAGTTTAGACAAGTGACACATCTTTTCATTGCCCACCCGGAATGCGTACGATTAGCTCTATGCTTTCCGCAAGTTCTTATAATTGATTGTACCTACAAGACCAACAAATATAAGA
Organism: Papaver californicum; assembly: GCA_023531435.1. NCBI lineage: Eukaryota > Viridiplantae > Streptophyta > Magnoliopsida > Ranunculales > Papaveraceae > Papaver > Papaver californicum. The sequence goes on along the minus strand of JAJJMC010020031.1, from coordinate 3,196,762 downwards.
TGTCGTTGATGAACATAGTAGGACATACGTCGACCAAGGCACCATTCAACGTTAGGTTTTTCTTTTTGAAAGACGAGAAGAAAGTACATATGGGGGTTCGAACAATACAAGATAATATTCCGGGAGGATGCCTTTCCTAAAGCGATCGTAACCGACCAAGAGGAAGCATTGATGTATGCTATAAGAATAGTATTTCCGGATGCATATAACTTTCTTTGTACGTTTCGTGTTTGGAACAATGTGAAGAAAAATTGTCAACCGAAAATTCAGCCGCTTAAGTTGAAAGACTTAGAGAAGCTTTCTAAGCTACTGGAGGAAGAAAGAGTAAAGAAAAAGGAAGAATTCAAGAAAGAATATGAAGCTAATGAAAGTTTGTAGGCTTGTTTCTCTAACGAATGAGATGCTTTGACATGGTCAGTTAGTGAAGACGTGTACCAAGAGAATCTTTAAATCCTTATTGCGTATTAGGGTCCTAAATACCCAAGTGGTATTACCTAGTTGCGTAAGGATTTATTGGAACCTCACAAAAAAAGGTTTGTGTGTGCATTCACAAATCAACAAAAACACTTCGGAAACCAATCTACAAGTATGGTAGAGTCGGCTCATCATCGATTGAAAAAGAACATATTTGGTTGTGTTAACACGTTTGTGACGGTGTTTCACGCGATGGATGATTATTTCAAAACCGATCTTATAAGAATTAAAGCAGCATCCAAACATAACCTTATGTTTAAAAACATAGGTTACAAGGATAATTCGTGGCTCCGCGGATTAACATATAGGGTCTCCCATTTGTGTATTGAGAAACTAATGGTTGAAGTGAATTTGATGGAAGTTTGGACCATTCAACCGTATGAAGAATGTTTGTATAAAATAAAAGAATCTAAGGGACTTCCCTGTCGCCACTATATAGCCGGGTAATATGAAATCATACCTTTTGATGATATTGATCCTTTTTGGAAACAATTAAGTTTTGACCCTCCCCCATCCGAAGAGCCCGACGATGAAGAGATTTGGGAGACAAGCTATGGGAAAAAACTTGCTGAGATGTACCGAGGGATGTACCGAGCTCAAAAACAAATCATAATGCACAAATTGAGTCCAATCCTCTATCCTTTAACCGATGAGAATTTCTTTGAACCGGAAAAAGGGAAACCCAAAGGTAGACTAAGCAATAAACTTAACCGGGAAAAGACTAGGAAAACCGCCAAGATAGCCGCAACACAAAGGGATCCATCCGGAGTTGAGTACCATGATGCAAGGTTGTTAGTACCTAAAAATTGATTCCAGGAAAAACAATATACTGTAGAAGTACTTTATTTAGATTCAAAGATCAAAACCGTACATAGCAAGCCTAAACTACGATAGTAGCCGTTCCGCCCTGCATCGGTCATGATGAAAGGAAATGGATTGATCTTGGGGTGCGAAGCAGAGAAAATTAAAGGAATTTTGTGTGTTCAATTATGTGTAGAGTTGTAGAACTATTGAAAGAAATCACAGAGCTTATGAGAATTGTAATCTTGTTGTGTTTCTAAAATGGGATAAGTAGCCTATTTATAATAGTAAAGAGTGCACACGTTTCCTTGTAAAGTTGTGGAGATAGTGAAGAGATGGAGATGTGGGAATTGTAGGGTTAATGGCTTAATCGCCTTGGAATCTTCGGGAAACCATTACTCCATTACTCCATTAACTACTTCACATCTACCACGACTTTGTAACTTATTTATCATGGGATGTCGTTATACCCATGTTGTTATAACTGCCAGACCAAAACCCCATGTTTTACCCCCCCCCCCCCCATTATGGTTTGATTTTTCGTAGAGTTAGTGGAGTCGTTGACTCAAAACACATGAGTTTGTTATAAATAAAGCTATTGATGAGTTTGTGTCAACACAATATGATTACGGCCAAGTATTAGTGCCAATAGCAAGGGAGAAGGTTGACACGAGCATAGGTGCAAGAGTGAAGAGCTAAAATACGCGCAAAGGGTAAAGAGGAGTAAGGATTGACACTAGTGTTGCGTTGCTAGTAGCGCTAACTAGTTAGCGCCTGTGCTAGAAAGGTTACTAGCGCCACCGGCAGCGCTAACTAGTCAGCGCCTGTACTATCAAGGCTACTAGCGCCACCGAAAGTACTAACTAGTCAGCGGTTGTGCTAGAAAGGATACTAGTGCCACCAACAATGCAAACTAGTTAGTGCAGGCGTTAGCACTGCTAACCCATTTCTTCCCCTTAGCGTATTTGCTATATTGACCTTTTTTGGCCTTTTAGCACACATATGTGCTACTTATTTGTGTTAGGGGTGTGGATATGGCTTTTCCAATGCTGGTACTTTCTAATGCCATGGTTATTGCTTATATACCACTAGCCTTGACATTTATTAATGTCGTGGCCATTTTTATGGCCTATTTAGAGTTTCTTAGTCGTATGAGATTTTAATGTTAGCATTATGCTTAACTTTTATGCAGTACATACAAAACATATTCAAGAGATTCATCCGTGGAAGTTTACAACTTGATCTTATGCTTGATGCGATTTTGCAATTAGATCGTATGCATCTAATTAGCTTTTTTATTCAGATATGGCTTAGCCTCTATTCTCAATGTTTGTAATTTGTATAATCAGTAGATTCTGTTTTATATAAAATAGTTTGCATGGATGCATATGAAATAACAAGGATTCAGTTGAGTCAAGCTCTGAAATTTCTATGGCGCATATATATGCAAAAGAGTTATAGAGCTAATTTATCCATGAGCTGAGTATGCATTCTCAGTTCTCTTGCGGAATGTAAGACAACAATATGTATTTATAATTCTGATGTCGGGTCAGAAATTTATGCATATATATTTCATGCTTTTGCAGCTAGGCGAAAAGTAATATTACAATTTCTTTTGTAAAAAATCCACCATCAAGAAAGGTATGAAGATGAAAAAAGGGAAATAGAAAAGGCGGAAAATAAGGAAGAAGCGAATCTTTCAAGGAAGTGTGGATGACCGAGTAAGGATAAAGGCGAAGCAATCAACCAAGAATTCATGGAAAACAATGGATATTCGTGTCCATCCCCGCCAAAAGATATTTAAAAATACGTCAAGTTCAAGGGTAAGATGTATCCTTCACAAAAAAAGGAAAACCCCGAGCAAAAGGAGACCATACATGCAAGGGGTAACATTAAAGTTCTTAAAAAGGATAAGTTCGGTAACATTTGCCGACCAACCAATATGATTTATGATAACTACTTAGAGTTCCTACCTGAAGTAATTCATGAGCATATAATAACAATGGGGAACGTCGAAGGGGATGTGAATTGTGGTTATCATGTCACTCCGGAACAATTAGGACCATTTGAAGAAGCAAACAATGAGGAGTTCAACGGGGACCAAGTCAAGTATATAAAGTATAGGTTATTACAAACACTAAGCCGAAACCGGGACTTCTACAAAACAATGATGAGATATGGGCCAAGAGGAGACCAAGGGGTACTATAAGAGTTTGTTAAATTTGAATTTCGTTTACATGGGGATATGGTTATCATTAGGGAACATTGGATGCAAATGCCTATTTGTGGGTGGTTAATAGCCGAAACTTTTCATTATGTGGTTCATTTGCTCTCATGGTATGAGTTTATAATTCGCGCCACCAACAATACCTTGCACTGAGAATATAAAGGATATGAGACTTGTCATTAGACATATTGAAAAATGTCATTATATCGGCCTCAAATTACATCCCGAATGCCCATTACCTCATTTGGATAAAAATTCCTTTTGGAAAAAATTCAAAGAAAATTACTCTTTAGATTGGTGTGCGCAATATATGACGGCAATGGACCTTTGGAATGTAATGCATATGTCATTCAGAATCCAACATATAACTATATTGACGGATAATGAGAAAGACAAAAGTGACTATGATGAAACAAGGTTAAGTGAGTATGCAGTAAAATTAGAATTTCCATGAAATGAAATGTAATAGTTTAACTTGTTTGGTTTTGGTGGACCGTTCGAAACTCACCCTATGAATGAAATTTTTTGTCATTATTTATTTATTTTTTGTTGCTGCACTATTGTCTTATGAATTGAATAGACACACTAGGCTTGGATGGTAAGTTATGGGAATATATACAACATAACCTTTTTTTTCCATAATGTTGTCAGGTTCGGCTGGTAATTACATTTCCGCTATCAGCCAAACCTGACAGCCTGATAAAAATCCAGGTTTTTATCAGGTTCGGCTGAAAAGTTATAATGCCAGTTTCAGCCGAACAACACTCTGATGCCCATAAAAATTCAATTTGAAATGTTCGGCTAACTCCAATTCCGTCGTGCATTTACTCCAACCAAGAGTTTCTTCAGCCAATACATAGATATGGTCCCAATTCATTTCATAGTAGTCGGCATCGACACTTTTCCCGGTAACTTGGAGGCCATTAATGTTCTTTACATCATTAGGAATGATTTCCATCTTGCCGAATGTGAGATGAAAGGTGTAGGTCTCTAGGAAGGATCTTTCACAAAACAAGGATGCTGTAACTGAATCACATTCACTATGTGCATAGTGAATAGACGACGATAAAACCGATGCATGTACTATAGTCACCACCTTGTCAACTTCTCCCATTAGATCCCAATTATCATCCCTGTAGTGTCTCAAAATTCTTTTGGCATCCCGGTGATCACGAGTCTCATAGATTTTCTTCGCCCAAGACTCGACGTAACCAATCAAGACCTCTCCTTCATATTTCGGAATCCCATGGGGTAGGTTGTCCTTCCGAGGACGTATGAGTTTCTTCTCACTCGGAATGCGACGCCCCTTATCCCTCCTTGTAGCAAGGACATTCTCTTTCCCTTTTTGTTGTTCTGGTTCAAGGAACTTCTTTTTTCCTTTTCGTTGTTGTGGTTCATCTTCTTGTTCATTATCACCATCATCATCTCCTCCTTCTACTCCTACTTGTGGTATTTCTTCTTCCTTGTCTTCTGAATCTTCTTCTTCTTCTCTTTGAATCTCCGGTTGTGGTTCACGAATTAGAAGCGTAGTTCCCCTCTTACCGGATCCTAATTTTTTGACGCAGCCTCCTCGTGGCTCGGGAGTTTTTGAAGAATAAGGAGTTACCTCCATGTGTTTTCTTTTATCTTTACCTCGGTTCCTAGCACACACCAAATTTTCATTGAAAAATTATAAGTTTCGTCTAATATTTGATAGAAAATATAAAACCAATATAACAAGGTTCGGCTAATTAAGGCCTCAAACACCAAATTTTGATTAGAAAATTATAAGTTTCGTCTAATATTTGATAGGAAATATAAAACCAATATTACAAGGTTCATCTAATGTTGCAAGAATCAAAAAATTCGGCTGTCCCGAGCTTTTGTTTTTTCAGCCGAACATTTATACTAGTGAAATTTTGAAGGGCACTTACATTGTTCGGCTGAAATTAGAATCATCGAATCACCCGAACTTTTAACTTAACATATATTAGTGGACACAGTGAAAAGTTCGGTTGATTTTTCAAATTTCAATTTTCAGCCGAACTTCTACTTAACAAATATTAATGGCATCAGTGAAATGTTCGGCTGATTTTTGAAATTCCAATTTTCAGCCGAACTGTTCTTCGGCAGTTTCAGAATAAGGAACTTTAAATGTTCGACTAATAGTTCTATTCAACACATACAAAAACATTTAGCCGAACTCACCATGGAAACCGAAAAACCCTAACTTTTTTTTCTCGATTTAACCCCTAAATCTCAATCAAATGCAAGGAAATAAAAAATGGGTTAGTGGGAAATACCTTCGAATGTACATGTTGAGGTTTGGTTCTCCCTCTCCACCTTCTCCTTCTTCTCCTAATTCAATTTCGGGTTCCAGTCTTTCAACTTCTTATTGTTCTTCTTCACTTCGATTCTTCGATTTCTTATGGCCGGTAGGATTCTTTGTACGAGTCATCTTGTAGGTTTTTAGTTGTGTATAATCTACGATTAAAGTTTTACGAATCGACGATTAATTGACGGCGATGAAAATCGAATCGGTTTTTTTTCTTGTTCAAATAGAAAAGAGAAGAAAAAGAAGTGAAGAAAAAGAGAAGAATAAGAAAAGAAGTTATTAAGGATTTAATTTTGTAATTGATTTTTTTATTGTTTTGATTAGGATTTAATTTTATAACTGATTTATTTAGGGTTAATTATGAGTAGAGAATATTTTAGTAATTCCAATAATTAAAAGATATCTTAGTAATTAACCCACTACTTATAACCCATCAGTGATAGCCTAAGTGTTCCGTATGCCTACTAAGAAAATCTGTACGTCCAAAAGCAGGGTTCCGATTTTAACTTATCTAGCAGAACACATGATTTGTGTATGGCCCCAAAACAGGCGAACCCCACAACAGGGTTCGCCTCAAGAGTCAAGATTTCAAGTAATAAATTCTGAATGACCTTGACAGATTAGTAAAAACAAAAACCCAACTTTCTCTGTTTAAGAAACAACAAGAAAAAAACAACTAAAATTAGAACCTTTTTGAACTACATTTAGAAACTCCCTCTCAAATTCCTTCCCATCTCTTCACCCTCAACAACAGCTGTAACAAAAAAACTCTCAAAAAACCTGATATATAATCTTCATCAAATGAGTATTCTTCTCAAGAACATGCAGTCTCTGCTCATGGAGGTATCAAGAAACATATCATGGCCGTTTTCAAGATCAAGAACCCATGTTTTTCTTGTTTCTTTGTTTCTTCTTTGTTTCTTCTTGGTTTAGTTTCTTACTTGTCTGCAAGAAATTCACCTACTGTTGCTGGTGGTGGTATAACAACAATTACTTCTTCTACCAGAATTCTTTTCTCAAATATCATCTCTGCTAAGTTCATCTTTAATTACTCTCAGAATAATCAAACTATTTCTTTTGAATATACTCATCAAAATCAACCCACAATAGTTCAATCCCTGTTGAAGAAACCCAAAAAAATTCAACCAATTCTGTTCAGTTGAAGCCTCAGAATTTAGCGATGGCAAACTTTTCTTCCGTTCAATTGAAGCCCCATAATTCAACTGCAAATAGAAAGTTTAGTTTGATTGAGAATCTGAAATATTGTGATATTTTTAATGGAAGATGGGTTCTTGATGATTCGAAGCATAACCCAGCAGCTTATGAACCTGGGTCTTGTCCATTTCTTGATGATGCTTTCAACTGTTTCAAGAATGGAAGACCTGATTCTGATTACTTGAGACTACGGTGGAAGCCCCATGGTTGTCAGATTCCAAGGTAAATAAACTATACACTCTGTTTTCCCTTTTTCTTACTTTGTTTCTCTGTGTCAGCCATTTTATTGAACACCTTAAAGGCAAGGTCAATCTTCTTTACTTGTTTTGATGATTTTTTTTCTTTATTTAGGTTGAAAGGACAAGATATGTTGGAGATGTTGAGAGGAAAAAGACTGGTTTTTGTTGGATATTCATTGAATAGGAATATGTGGGAATCACTTGTTTGTACTTTGAGAAATTCATTGACGGATAAAAACGAAGTCTTTGAAGTTTCAGGAAAATGTGAATTCAGAACTCAAGGATTCTATTCATTCAGGTTTCAAGTAAGTTTTACTTACACAAGTAAACAATACTAATTCTTATTTAAATTACTGGATTTCATCAAGTCAAATTCCGGCCACATTTTTGGTAATGCACTGTAAGATCTCCGGCTCTGAAATTTTCTTCAATGGCTGAAATTTTCTAGGATTATAACTGTTCTGTCGAGTTCATTCGATCACCATTCCTTGTCCAAAAGTGGAAAATGCCTGATGTGGTCGGTGGTCGTAAAGAGACCCTTCGACTGGACCTACTCCAAAAATCATCTCTGAAGTACCAGGATGCTGATATAATCGCCTTCAATACCGCTCACTGGTGGACACACGAAAAACTTCTCGAGGGTAAGTGATTAGAAAGTAAGTCAATCATAAATAAATTTCTGTTTGCAGTTGTGTATGGACTAATTTTGTGTGTTAAATTATGCAGGAAAGATTATTACCAGGTAGGCAACCATGTATACCACAAGCTAGACCTGGCAGAAGCATATACAAAAGCTTTAAGAACATGGGCTAGATGGGTAGACTCAGATATCGATTCACGTCGCACTCGAGTCTTTTTTCACATATACTCTGCTTCTCACTTCAAGTAAACATAAGAAATTTGAAACTGTAAACATTAACCTGTTCAACCTTGTAATTAGTTTTTACGAATATTGATCACCTTCTGTTTTCGTCTGGGTTTGCAGAGGAGGGCAGTGGAATGCAGGAGGGAGTTGTGATGGGGAAACTCAACCGATAGAAAATGACAACTACCTAGTACCTTACCCAAAGATGATGGGTATACTTGAAACAGTGATGAAGGAAATGAAAACACCCGTTTTCTATCTCAACATCACTAGAGTGACTGACTACAGGAAAGATGCTCATCCTTCTATTTTCAAACAGCCTGCAATTCAGAGAAAGCCTGGTATGTTCCAGGATTGTAGCCATTGGTGTCTTCCTGGTGTGCCAGATACATGGAATGAGCTCCTCTACGCCTCACTTCTGAAGTCAGGATTTTCAACTTGAACAATTCACCAAGCAAGAACACAAGCAACCAAGATTGTAGCAATTGGTGTCTTCCTGGTGTACCAGATACGTGGAATGAACTCCTCCGTGCTGCACAGCACTTTCAAAGTCAGCAATGCTGAAACGTTTGATTCAGTAAGCAAGCGAGTAACCACATATGATTTTGCTGGTGTTACAATATTAACTGTATATCTTTTAATGTTTTGTTTAGAATCTTCCCTGTTTAGATGGGAACTCATATAAGAAATTATATGGAGTTTTAGGGTTACTTTCTACTCAGAACTGTATCGCACGGTATACTTTAGTCAGCTGTGTGAATCTACCCTTTCCTTGATACGTGAAAGGTCTCCAATATCTCAATACTATGTCAAATTTCACTGGTAATCAGAGTTTCAGCTATGTAAAGTTGGTTTATATGCATAATCTTACATTCCTTTCTTAGGATTAACACAACAGTTTTGCCTCTTTAAGTGTCGCGCTCTTGTAGAGCAACAGCTTCTTTCACCAAACCTTAAACTTAAAAAGGCTAAATCCATCCTTAAAACATCCATAAAATACAAATTATTTAGCTGCTTAAATTCAGAAAAAGACAAGCTATAGTTTGATTACCTACTTTAGAGCATCCACAGTGGAACGATTCAATCCCAGACCAAATCCAAATTTGATCTTTGGTCCATCCAAAATGGATCACAGTGGTGCGATCAAATTTGGGTTTTGGTCCACTTTTGTTACTGTTTCGGATCATTTTTGATCCCATAACTGGACCAAAGTAGAATATGGTGGAGCGTGCAGCTAACCGCGCGTCTCGTGCCAGGCTTGACGCTGGCTCTCCGTCTCGTGCAAGGCGTAATGCTAGACATTTGTTTCATTGATCCAGGCGTGAACCAGATTGCCGCCTGATGAAGCGTTCACCCAAGAGCACGTCCAGCGGGGCGTAAGGCCAGAAGCACGCTTGGTATTCATGCGTTCGCTTAGAGTAACGCTCATGTTGGACGTCTGGTTAAGACAACGCTTGTTGTGGGCGTGTGTCTAAGGTAACGCCTATTTGTAAGAGTTATCTAAACTAACGCCTGTGTGTGGGGCGTGATTCTAAGCGAGCGCCTCTTCTAGTAACCGTTGAGATAACCGTTGAAATTTATTGAGATTTGTAACCGTTGATTTCTTACCGTTGTAACAGCTATCTTTTGGTATACTTATATAAATGAGTTAATTGATTGAGTATTTCATATACTACTAACCATTTCATTTGTATACGAGAAACATCTCACTAAATATTTTTTTTGTCAAAATAACAAAATTTCCATGATTTTTTGAGATTTGTCGAAGGATTTTAGCATATATTTGTCTTCCAGATCAGTTAGAATTATGGCACCAAACCACAAGGTCCAAATTTTTCTACATTTGAAGATGTGACGATGTGTAGAATTCATTTAACAATATCTCAAGATTGTAGTCTTGGTTCCGATCAATCAGAAGAAAAATTATGGTCTCACATCTTAAGTGGGATGAAAGAAGTCCTACCTACAATGCCGGGGCGCACTTGGACCTCCATTCAGAAACGATTTCAGGGAATAAGTAAAGATGTGGCGCTTTACTTATGCAAAAGAGGCGGAAGTGGAACATGAACACCATACTGGATGGGCCCCCGAAACAAAGGTAAGTACTCGTTTAATTTTCGTCCCGTACATTATTGTTATGAATTATATATCGTCCACTAAACTTTTTTTTTTAAAATAACAGATTGAAGAAGTAAGGAAGCTTTTCAAGGAAGCTAATGGTGGCAAAATATTTAAGCATGAGCAGGTTGAGAAGATGAAGGAGTGAAGGTTGAAGGGGTAGGCGTTCTCTTCTGTATGCGTCTGAAGTCTAGAAGAGAAGAGGAGTGGAGAAGGAGAGGAGAACAGGAGAAAATACTCCTGATGAGGACGGGCGTTCACTTAGAGTAACGCCTGATGGGGACGGACGTTCTTCTAGCACACCGCTTGATGGAGCAGGCGTTACTCTACACACGCGCCAGTCTTCATTATCCACACGAACCACCTGCAGGTGTAGAAGGTTAACGGGCGTATGGCTAGTTTCACGCCCCATCAGACGTTCGCCTACACACACGCCTGTAAATGAGGCGTGATGCTAAACATACGACTATCATCAGACGTTCTTCTGGGTAGCGTCTCCCACCGAGCGTTCATCCTGCTTCCGGTCCAACCATACGTTATCACTTGCATACGCCAGTATAACACAATTCCAATAGACGGATACTTGTGTATACACTCAACGACAGGCGTTAGCTTACTCTTACACCCGATCAAATTTTACTCGTTGCCCGTTGTGTTTCAGGCGGAGTAAACCTAATTTTTTTTTGTTTTTATTCTCCGGGTTTGGTCGCACCACTGTGGATGCTCTTAGAAACCATACCAACCAAAATGTAAAAAAACTTGCTTTTTGTATAGCTATTGGTTCTGTAGCTGCAATCTTGAGGCAGTGGTCATTTAATCTCTCCCAGGACTGACTACTCTGCTCGAAAAGTAGTAGATACAGAATTAAGCTTTAATCATGCTACACATACTCTTTCTGCAAGATGGGTAATTTGTTGCCACTGTTGAGAAAAATTCCATAGTGATACGAAGATAATCTATCTATTTGACTTATGCTGGTATCAGACTAAGTTATAGTGTCTAGGTTCAAAAATACGCATATAACAATTCTGCTCAAAGAAGCTACAATAGTAGAGACAGATTGTTTTTCAAAATAGAAGTTGTATTATAGAATAACTCTTGATATTCTCTTCAAATTGTCAAACAATATTTTATTACATAAGCCATGATGAATACTTCCACCCAAGTCGATCCGACCCTAAACTTAAAATCCACTAAAACCTGCAAAGGGCGTCTGTTATACTGACTCAAGGGATAGTGTGAATAACCTTTTATTCACCATTTTCAATTAAGATGCGCCATTTGGAAAAAGAAAATTAGCTTCTGCAAAATATCACTGCTTCGGACTTCATCCAAGGATTCACTAGAAGAAATGTTCTAAAGATATTCTGAATGATGGAAAGATCTTTCCAACTACAACATCTGAGAACTCAAAAGTGCACGCACACAAACAAAAGTGCAGCTAAGAAGCCACTATTTTTAAACTTAATAGCATCTGCTTAACGCATCATTCACTATACAACCAATTACAGATGCAGTATGATCAAGTTCCCAAAATATAAAGAAAAGAGACATTTTCCATAAAGATGTTAGTGAGCTCCATAGAAACTTAAAACGTTCTAGAAACGAACAGTTAAAAACACCCTAGAGAACCTGCAGAAGATAGGGGGAACGGTATCATAATCATTAACTCCTTCCCTTTCTAGAAAAATATTATTATCATTTTTTCAACTTAATCTATTTTTAGGCTAAATTAAAAAAATAATAGTAAAATTTTTATATAAACAAAGGAAATATTATGTTACGTAAAAAATAATCTACATAAAACCACAACAGTAAAACAAAAATAGAATTGCTGGTGACAGGAAGCAGGTTCACCTGAAAATCCAAACAGAGAAGGTAAAAGAAGATGTCCTAACTTATTACGCGACGCATGTGGCTGTTAAATCTTTTGTAAGTTGGAAATGCTGCGATGTGAATAGGTTAAGTAATAAGGATCCAAGTTTGTTAGGTATTTAATATTTTAATGTTTCTAGAGAATGGTAATGGGAACTGAATCTACAATCTACATAGCTACTTACTGTATTTTAACGCCATTTCCTATTCTTATCAAAAGAACATAATTTTTTTTTACAGGAATAGTAAAGAGATCCACAGACCTTTTGTACAAAGCCTTCACACATCTTCACCTTAAGGAAGGTCTATCTCAGAACAAATAATCCAAGTCCTTCGTATTGACTTCTTCCATTACAAAGTCATGGTAACCACAAATCAAGCTCCACTCAAACCACATCTTCGAAATCAACTCCTTGCGGAAGCATGTATAGTGGTATTCCTCTTCGGACGAGTTTGCTGCCACCAACCTATAGGCATATACCTTGTTTGTTTGACCAGGTTGGAATGCACGATCAACTGCCTGTCAGGTAATCGAGGGATTGAGATGAATATCGATAATCACCAAGCTGGATGCCCCCATTAGGGATATCCGTTCCCAACATGCTTTTATTTGAACCAAAGAAGACTTTTGCATCTTTAGAATTGTTAAGACGTTCCATTGATATTTCCTCTGCTCCTGGCTTGAGTCGCCTGAGATGACTAATATTTCCTTCTCCAGGCTTCAACCACTAGCTTCTCCAAAAATTTCAATGGGGGGAGGAGATATTAACTGAAAACTAACATCTTCAACCCAGCAGATTCATAAAGCGCCAATATAGTCAAATTTTGTTGTGCTTTCACCCCACCAGTGATGTCTACTTTGTTAAGAAGCTCATCAATCTTGGCTTCATTAATGTGTCCTTTGTCTCCTGTGGTTCAACTCTCTGTATTCTTTCAAGTGAGGATGAACATAGACTGAGCTCCTCATGGAACATCTCTTGAACTTATCCAATTTTCTCGTTTTCTCTACTGCATTTTTCTGTTTGGGGCTAAGAGTGAGAAGTACAGTCAGATCAATTTGAGTCCTGGAAATTTTTCCAGAAAATTACCTTTATAGTGGTGTAATACCTTGCCTGTCATCTCACAAAGGTTTTGTATCACCGTGATTTTCCTTCAGAAATCTTGATCATTTTGTAGAGTCACTTCAACTAAATCATAGAACATTGTGTCTGCCTCACTCTTAATCTGCTTCCTGACAGCAATCTGCACCCTACTCATGACTCTCCTGACAGCATCCTTTGATGTATCTAACTTCAGAAATTTTGCACAAGATTCAAAATGTTGAAAACCTCTTTCACATGATTCTGCAACAAGGTTCCATATAATACTACCTTCTAAGGAATTTGAACCTGTGAAAGGGAGTAGAGTACATCTGTGGTTCCGTTTCTAGGCCTGTGACCTTCATCCAAATTAAGTATAGTAGGAACTGTAAGAAGAATATCATGGCAGGTTGCTGAAGCTGTGCTACTTGTACTGTTAGATACAATGCTTGCAAATTGTTCATACCTGAGAAACAAGATTCCTCTGTGCTCCACCCATTGTTTAAAGACATCCAACTGTTGTTCTCGACAATCAGCTTTTAATATATACAAGCCATACAGGGGAAATTCCTCAACCTGCCATCTTTCAAACTCCCTCTTTTAAGTACTCAAGATGCCTTTGGACAAACACTACAGGTAGTCTGGCATTGGGAAATTGGCCAGGAAGCTTTGCATAAAACTTATAGTCATAACGGTCTTTCCAGACCCTGGTGTGTGTGCCAAAATGCAACCAGCTGGACTGCTGCACACTAAGTTCCTAAGCAAGAAGTTGAAACCTTCAATTTTGTGAGGCTTCATTTGCTTCATGTGAGTCGGACGCACCGACATCTCAGCCGCACCAAAATCCTGATCCGATGCATTAGCAATAATAAACGGGGATCCTTCAGCTTGTTCCCTGTCCTTCACTGTGCGAAACTGAGACATGTAATTATTTTTGGTAGTCTTTGTTCCCTGGGTATAAGGAGGAGAGATATATGGGTGAACTGCATACAGTATATGCCATTCAAAAATAGAACTGTGAGCTGTTAGAGCCCCGTCAACAGCCACGTCATTAACAAACAAAATGAAAGACAGGAGGAAAAAAAAGATTAAGCACAATTTTGCAAATTGGTGATCAAGGAACATAGGAACTGGAAATATGAGATTGAAGTAGAAGATCAGATACCTGAGAAATCTAAAGATAAAATTATTGGAGAATTACAGCGACACAGAAACATACCTTTCCCCACTGGAAGTCAGATATCTGTTCAATGCTTTTTTCAATCATCCCACATATCCTACAAATGTATCCCTGATCGTCCTTGAGAACAAAAGAATGTTCTCATTCGTCTTCCTCTTCTTCTTCTGCAGTATGTTCCCTAGCAATACCTAGAGCCGAAGAAGCATCCAGTTAAAAGAAGACAGCATAAAGTTTTTAGATTTGAGCCCATATAGTACTTCCATCATAATATTAACCAGTTTACCAAACAAATAACTCAGAATCGAGAATCATCCATATTCTTTGCGTTAAGAGAATCATTTATTTGAACTGGCTAAGCACCGAGCAACCAGAAAAGACCTGACTGTCAAACTTAGAAACCAAAATTCCATGTCTTGATCAAGTAAAACCAATAGAAGCATAAATAAAGATATGGACAACCATGCTGGTGGATAAATTATAAGCAATTATGACTCACCATGCTAGACTGCTAGTTTCAAAGTGTGGCGAAATATAGAAAGGTAGTTTTTATGAAGGGGAAGAAACAGCCATGACCTACAGCATATTGTCTCATGTAATTAGAAGCTGTGGCAAGTAGCTAGTAGAGCAGAGCACCAGAAACAAAAAGCAAAAAAAAAGAAGAAAAAGCCTAGCAATTATTCTGTTACTTCCACCATGAAACAAGATGGGGGATGCATTTTTACGAGCTGAAGCCATCCAAATAAAGAGAAGATAGTATTTATTTTATTTATTTTTTCTGCTATATGGGTCACTACTAGTATAACTAAAAGAAAAATACCTTGGAACATTCTAGTGCCAGATTCATCTCCATCCAAATATCAGCAACCCATCATAATTATCACCGCCACCGCTCCCAAGTCACTCATTATATCATCTTGTACACCAACATATACTCCTTTTGATTTCTCAACTACTGTTTCACCACAAATACCTTTATCTTCTTTCTCGACATTCCTCTTTCGCTGATCACTTGCCTGCATACAATAACATCATATATTATCATTATTACAGTTGAGCAAACTCTCTTGTCCCTTATCTTTTCTCCAAAAAATTGAAACAAGACCGGTGATCAGTTCTAGTGCAAAATAATGAGAAAATGAAATAGGTAATCTACAGAAACTAGGAACAATGTGATCAACTAGATGAATAACTAAAGGGGGCAAAGGTAAGAATGAAGCGCATTTAAAAAGGAAGAATAAGAAAATAAAATAATGAAGAGATGAAGAAGGAATGTGTGTATACTTCGGAATTTCAAATCAATTTCATGTTTTTATCACTGTGCTAAAAATCGTTGTTTCATGGATGTTATTTGGCTACGTCAAGATTAGGGCTGCACATTGGGTCGGGTAGGTCGGGTTTGGCCTCATCCGTTCCCGACCTGTCAGTTGACGGATGACTAAAGTATTCACTCGCATCCAATCCGTCGTAGGACGGGTTAAGTCGGATCTGACCCGTCATTTCGACGGGTCAGGTGCGGGTGGGTGCGGGTTACCTGCCCAGATTTAATGTAAAAATCCAGCGCAATCTGGTTTGTATTCTGGCAAGTTCTGGCCACAATTCTGGCCATTTAATTTGGTCCTTCCCTGCAATCAATTTCATTCATCTACACAAACACATTCACAAATCAATTTCAAACTCCATTTTCTCTTCGATTTTGTTTCACAACCTCAACTCAACATCATCATCTTCATTGCAAAGAACAACTCCACCAATTCATCCATCAACACCATCCATTCCCTAACTGCAACATCATTCAACCACCAAACCATATGAAATACACCATCTTTATCCACAACTAGTTAGGTCACCACTAAGGTTAGAAAGACTGAAATCTATGAATTTTTGCAGATTTAGATCTGAAGATTATAACCCATTTAACTCCATTACAACAACAGTCAAACCAGAAACAGAAACAACAACAACCCACCATGTAACTCAACATAACTCATCAGAAGATCAAACCCATGAAGATGATCACTCATCAGAAGCAAATGATGTTGTACCAAAGAGAGACTTGGATGAAATCTATCATAGTCATGTTCATGTACAAAGAACAACATCTGATACAAAACCAGCTTCAGGGTTTATGCCAACGAAATTACCTAAGAAAATGAAGAAATCAGCTAGTGTGAAATCTGCCCTAACAGATTTCATAGACTCAGTATCAATCCCTAACAGCAGACTCTCAAAATCAGCAGAATAAAATCAAATACAGCGTCATCATATCAACCCAACAGCAAGCAACATTGAACTCAATCTCTTCTATGTTGAACAACTCCTTCTTTAGCTTCACGGCAGCATCATCTTTTCTTACTGAATATCTTCAATCCATCTTCTCTAATCTTCGTCAAACTCAGATTAAGCCATCTTCAATCTTTTTTTTCTTCTTAATATCATATTCAACAGAACCAACAATACCCTAGCAGCAAGCCCTAAATCATCTAAACAATCGAACCCTCTCTTCAAAACCCATCTCAAATTATGGCACCAATAATCAATAACACTCAAACCCATCTTTTGTTTCTTCAATCTCGAACTCAGAACCCATTTCACTTCTTCCTCTTCTTTAAATCCACCTTCAACTAAGTTCAAAATCAAACTTTAAATCAACTCGAAACTCAATATCTTTTCACTGTCGATCTGACTCATCTGCAGCAACAGGCTATTGAGAGAAAAACCAGAAGAAGAAAGAGATGGAGGCCCAGAGAAATGTAGAGGAGTTAGGTCGAGACTCAGATTAAACAAGACGGATACACTGAGAAGAAGAGAGCTTTGTTTTCATCTCCAATCGACGGCTTAGATTAAACAAAGCTATCTAATCCTAGGGCTAGGAAATAAGGATTTTTTTGGCGGGTTGGACGGGTGGGTCGGGTGGGAAAAGGTGTACCCGCACCCGACCCGCCAGAAGGCGGGTAAAGGAAATCGTCACCCGTACCCGACCCGTTTATCGGCGGGTCGGGTCAAAACTGGCGGGTGTGGGTCGGTTGGTGGGTCTGGGTCGGGTTTGTGCAGCCCTAGTCAAGATTAAGAACAATATTCCTCTCATATTCTCATTCTTGTGTTTGACTAAGTCAGGCTGAAGAATAAAAAAATCCAATGTTTTCTTATTATGTCATTTTTTTTAGTTGTAAGAAGAAATTTTATTGGATCATTAAATATAGTACAACAATGAGTAATTTCTTATGTATTGAAAATATTATGATATATAATGAACTTATAGATTGGTTGATTCAGGTGAGTTGTCATGTGTTAGAGATATTGAATTCTTGTAATCTTTAATATGGAGTCCAATGTTGTGTTATGCTTTCTGTTTATAGAATGAACTTGTGCTTGTGGTAGTTTTTCCAAGAAAGACCTTGCTTTGGAGATTCTGTTTTCCGGTTGCCAAAGGACCTCTGCGTTGTTGTTTGTGATGATATCCGCAAGTTGATTGCATTTTGTTACTATGGTGACACTTGAGAGGATGTTGTTTGTGAGACAATTACTTGCGATTACCAAAGATTGAGCTTCAGCATGAAAGCCGACGAGGCCCAACTCGAGCTTGCCGCTAGGTGTATAAAAGATTATTGATCACCTGAATATAATACGAAAGCACATCCCATCAAAAAATCTTCTTCTTTAAAGGAAGCATCAATAAATATAATCTAATCTGTAGCCAGATTCGAATAGATAAAATAAATAAACAACACTTATAAAATATTTTCATCAAATTTTTATTTAAGTTTTATAAAAATATAATAGACCAATAAGCTCTTAAGAAAGACCTACGTGACTGGTTTGTAGCTTTTGCTAAAATTCTTATAACCCAATACATTACGCATCTTACGCAGTAACGCAAGGAAAATAACATACTTAGAAGAGTTGTCGATGATGATATTAGTTGTTGTAACAACTTGATCAAGAGTTAGTTCGTATAACTTGTTTAATACTTTAAGGACTTTGGATGCATTATCGTTGTCATGATTATGTGTAAGTGTTGCTGCCATCTTCTCCATGTAACCCATTGTTTCGTTAACAAATTTTTTAAATGATTTTGAAATGCTTCCCAAATTAGAGGCAAACCCATTTGTAGGTCGACGCATTTTTCTTATATCAGATTGATCATTTGTATTTTGGGTATTAATGTTATTCCCTACCTCAGATTTACCCCCATCTCTATCATCATTATCATCATCATCATCATTATCACCATCAGTGTTTGTCTCGATTTATTTTTCCTTATCAATGGCTGATGTTGCATTCGTCTCACTTGTTATATCTTTCGTATATATATATATATATATATATATATATCTAATGAAGCATCATATTGTGGAAACTGATTCATTCAAAGACCTTTCACTTGTTTATTAGTCTATGAATTAATTATCGATATTGGAAAAAAATTCGTAAGATAACAAGCATAAAATCTATCTTACAAAAAAAAACGTATTTTTTCCAAATTGACGGTCTGGAATTGGTTTTTTTGAGCCATCGACGGTTATCATTGCTTTGATAGTGAAAAAGATAAATCTTGGCTGAGAATTGACCCCCATTTTAAGTTTGTATCCGACGTCCCACATCTCTTCTTGCACTTAATCCCCTCATACGTTTCAAAATCCAGCCTCCCCAATCCTCTTATACGTTTTAAAACCCCACTACGCCATACTGCCAATTTTGCGACATTTTATATTTTTGATATGCAACGTTTATATCCGTTTTACATTGTGCAACGTCTATATCCGTTGATTTAATTCTTAATTATCTCTAAATAATTGAGCAACACTTTTGTAACGGTTATATATGTTATAAATTATGGTATTTTTGTAAATTCAATTATTTTTTAAGGTGTTTAGGATCAAATATATTTTTGGTTTTTCTGATTTTTACTTTAATTCAAAATTATTTTAGAAAATCCTTAAATTTATTTCCCCCAAATTTCCCCTCTTTTTTTCACATAATAACCAAACTCCCTCTCCTTTTTCATATAACAATCAACTCCCTCTCTTTTTTCGCTACCAATCCATTGTCTTTCCAAAACTTGAATCTAATTTTTTTCCCCCAAAATTAATCACTTCTACTCCATTAATGACACAAATCTTTTTTATATTTCATTTATATAAGAAGAGAATATATTTGTTTTTATTTTATTTAATATAGTTTTGGGTAATTTGTTGGTTGGTCCAGAAAATCCAGTACTAGTTATCATATATTCCACCGGGAGAACCCAATTATCCGTAGGCCCAAAGTCATTCTGAAAAGTTAAAATTACTGTTACGGCCATCACTATTCACGTGTGAACCATCCATGTACTCCACCTCCTCCACTTCTCAATTTCTTCTAACCGAATTTTCATTTTGAGCTTCTTTATTTCGTTAAACCCGAAAATCTAGGGCAAGATTTTGGAAACCACCTGAAACCAAATCGAAAAATCCAGCGCAAACAACAAAATCAAAATCATCTAAAATGGGTACCAAAAGAAAAGTCAATAGAAGAATCAAAGAAGTAGTAATTGAAGAACAATATACTCCTCAATCTCCGCCAACAAAATCAAAAAGGAAGAAGAAATCAGATGATGTTGATTATCCAGCACCATCGAAGAAGAAGAAGAAAGCTTCTCCACCACCAATCAAAAAATAATAGGAACACAGATGTTGTTGATTCTCCAACAACATCGAAGAAGAAGAAGCAAACTGTTGTTGTTGATTCTCCATCTACAAAGAAGAAGAAGAAAGCTCTTCTTACGAAAGATCTTGTTGTTCATTCTTCATCAACACCAAAGAAGAAGAAGAAGGGTGTTGTTGTTTCTAGTAAAAAGGGTACTGATTCTAATCATCGGTGCATATCAATATATAACATACTTTGTGCATGTAATAGGAGTTAGATGTAGCATACAACATCGGTACATATCAATATATATATATATAGTTTTTTTAATGTTATAACACATAAATTTAGCATGCAAAATAATTTATATATTGATATGTACTTGGTTTTGTTTTAATTCTTGAATTGGATCAGTACATATCAGTATATAATTATTTTTATGTTATAACATCTAGATCTTGATTACAGGATAAGTATATATTGATATGTACTTTGTTCTATATCTTGAATTGGATCAGTACATATCAATATATACTTTGTTCATGCTATAGATATAAAGCATATATATCAATATATACTGTTCTATGTTATAACATCTAGATCTTGCATACATGATAAGTATATATTGATATGTACTTTGTTCTAATCTTGAATTAGATCAGTATATATCAATGTATACTTTGTTCATGATATAACAGATAGATATCAACATATCAAAATATGTACTTTATTCTATATTATAGTACATATTGATATATTGTAGGGTTATTGACAGTGTGTCCATTATATAGGTAATGTCAGAAAAACCATAAAGAATACAAAAGCACCTGCACCTGCTAGGAAAATCTACATAAGTGTTTTCATGGGAATTTTCTCACTAGTTAGAGCAATCAGGGATGGAAAGCTTGAGTTGAGTGAAACTCAATTGAGGATCATTGGTGAGCAATCATATGGGAACCTTTTTTTGATGATCAGGTACACAAATCTTGGTGTAGATCATTGGATGAAAAATAAAACTGCAGTGACCAATCTAATATAATGTTATAAGAGAAGTAAAGTTAAAAATAAGCTCACATTTGAGTTCAAAAGGCATGGAGTTTCACATATTCTGACATCCACTCCTGAAGAAATATGTGTTATCTTTGGAATTCCAAAATCATGGAAAAGAAAACATGAAGATATGATGCTGACATCAAGGGGTGGATATCGAAACAATGCTTTCTTCCAAAGGTTCTTTGGTGATGTAGAAAAGACTAAAAAGGTAAATAGAGTGAGGATACAAGAAGAAATCTTGAAAATTTTAAGAAAAAAACCAGCAACTAAGAAGAAAACAAATGAAAAAGTTAAAGAATCTGAAGAAAAAGAAAGTGACGAAGAACCTGAAGAAAATGGGAGTGATCTAGAGAATACAAAAAATGAAGAAAATGAACAAGAAGAAAGTGAAAAAGATATTGAAGAAGGGAGTGGGGAAAAAAGTGAAGAAGTGAGAGATGCCGAAGATCTTGTAAGGCTTATATGCCTATTCATGTGTATCACATTGTTTTTCACAACAAAAGATGCAAATGCATTGACGGAAAAGTACATTGGTCTTGTGGAGGATCTTAAGGCTGCAAAGAATGTGTCATGGCCAGATTTGATACATTCTTACCTAGAAAAGTCACTAAATGACAATGTAAATGCAGTCGAGAATACTACCAGATGTCTGAACTATTTATTAGTAAGAATACGTACTAAAAATATTTTTAGTAGTTTACTCAATGAAAATCATGATTTACTTTTAACTTTGTTTTGGTGATTTTTTTCTTTCCAAAACTGATTTGGTATGCAGAGCATACCTATTTGCTGGAACCGGAGGAAATAAAGACGATTCCAGAAAAAAAGTTTGTTCCAAGAGCTGTCAAATGGAATCTGACAAACTTATGTGCTGCACTCCAAAAAGAAATTGATACAACTGAATATAAGGTAAGAAAAATATGTATTTATTTACTGCATTTATGATGTTTGTTATCCTATAGTATATAATGATATGTACTAAATGTATGATGTTTGTTATCCTACAATATATATTGATATGTACCTCATGAAAAACCTAGTTTTTATAGTACATATTTTGTTATTTTGGTATGGTTCCATGAAAATTTCAAGGTTCCGTACACCAATCAAGAAAAGAAAATTATGAATAGAATCACAAGAAGACTTGCAGAAGATGAGAGTGAAGCTGAAAAGGTAGAAGAAGGTAATGAAAGTACAATGGGAGAAGATAAAGAAGAAACTGCAGGGAAGGAAGTGGAGGAAGATGATTGGAAAGCAATATATGAAGATTTGACAAAGACAATCTTTGAAAATAGGGTGAAGCGAACACCATGCAGCATGAAGATGGACCGCTTGGTGCATCAAAGCTTCTGCAAATGTTGAATGACATATACATAAAAGCTTATCCCTTGCATCCTGAAAATGAAGAAGAGTTTCGAGACTCAATTGATGGGAGTCCCACTTATTTGGGTACTGACCCAACAAGAGAATTCTCATCTCCAACAGATCTTTTTTTGTAAAACAAAATAGAAGATGAAGTAGTTTTTGGAGATCCATTTGTTCAGACTCCAACAGAAGAAGTGCCACCTGCGACTACTCCAACAGAAGATGAACAAAGTGTTTTGAGTGACATCACCGCCAAAAGGGTTCCATATAATGTTGCATTGTCAACACCACCTTCGGTGCATAATTTTTGTGGTGTTGATGTTTCTGTTATTAAAACATGGGCTAAATCTGACTTGGAGAAAGAGGTCAAAGAGATGCGAGAGAAAAGTAACACACAGGTAAGTAATGTTAGCTAGTTTCACTCTTTATTACAAATGTGTTTATCAATATAACTGTAAATAGCAATATGTACTTGATTAAAAATGTGTTTTATTATTGTCATATAACTGTACATATCAATATGTATTTAACTATCATGCAAAAAACTCTATGGTTGTAGGATGATTTACCTGGACTTCAACAAGAAGCAGTGAAAAAGGTGATTGAAGCTATAGACCAGAGTATTAAAACTATTAAAGGGATGTCGCAGAACCCTGATGAACAAGACGTTGAAACCTTGGTCGACAGCTTCGTGGATATGAAAGTACCTTTGTTTACTGAGATGGCGAAGATGGAAGACATTGAAAAAGTTCACATTTTAAGAATTTTTGGACTTAGCCATTTCCAGCAAGGGAGTTTATGATGAAGAATATGCATCTCTCAGCCAAGATAATGGCAGTGTTTCAAGCCATACTCTGTTTGGGATTGACATTTGCAAACATTTTGATAATTTATTTGGAAATGATTTACGACATGTAAAAGTTCAACAATTTACAGCTGAGCCGAACCAACTTACACCTGAGAAGAATGCAAATCAAGTCATATCTGAGCAGGAAAATGACCCAGGGGTATATCTTCTACTTGTGGCAATTTACCTTTCTTGTCTTTGTTAGAAAAAATATGATTCAAATATAGTACTAAAAACCTGGATTCAAAAATTAATTTCAATTATGTAATGTAAACTATATATTTTGTTATACTGACCAAAAGAAATAAAGGAATATGAAGTTACAACCACCCAAACGTCAAGCGACATGCCACTTGCGACCAAACTTTCCAAGATGACTACTGCCAAAGCGAAAGCAAAACCAAAAGTTGTTGCAAAGAAGTCAATACCAACTGGAGAACAAGATAGCAGGCGAGTAACTCGTGCGAATCCAACATAGAAGACAGATCCATTATTTGATAGTGGAAGTAAGTTTTCTAAAAAGAAGAAGTCGAAAACTGACAAACAAAATAAGACAATAAAGACAGGAAAGAATAATAAAGCTCGTAAAGATCAGAAACCTCGTATGAAGTTCATGGATCTTGAGAAGTCACCACTCTATGATCAGATGATAGATGAACAAATAGCGATTATACTTCCATACTTTGAGAAAGGAAAGAGATTGTAAGTACTTTCTACCTTTCATTTTACTTTTAAATCAAGTAAGTTTTGCAGCACATATCAAAAAAACTTACTTCAATATGTGTTTTTGTTATAAATGTGCAGCTCGGTTGCTTGGACAGTAGATGATGGAGGTGGTGTCTGCGTCAACGGGGGTACAATGGAAGATTTAATATTCAACAGAGCGTTAGAGCAAGATCTTCTCAACTATGCTCGGCATAAGCTTCAAGTGGCGTCTAAAGAGGACCAAGCAAATCCTGAGGAAGGAAGAAAATACTTAAAGGTGTTGCACCTGGATCCAGTTGCTTGGGTATGTGTTGTTTTCTTCTTTTATACTTTTGAACAATGGATATGAAAAATAGTACTTACTGATATATACTTTGTGAAATAACCTATTAAACGTTTCCATTTTTCAGTATCATGTAGAAAAACCGGAGAGTTTACAGGGAACAAAAGTGAGTGGTATTATTATGCTCATCTTGACAATGAGCAACGACATTGAAAAGATCCTTGTACCCATGTGCCATGGCAACAAACATTGGACATTGCTTGGGTTTGAGTTTGAAACCCAAAAATTCATCCATTACAACTCGTCTATGGCGTTCAGGGATCATTGTTATGAGAATGACAAAAAAATGTATGAATTCTTGTTCAATCCAATCAATCAGTTCTTGGATGAGAATAATAGAGAGAAGGTGAGAAACTTAAGGTTGACTGATTATGGGTGTCCACAACAAGGAATGTGGCTAGACTTCCTTTTATATGTAATGTATTTTATCAAGAGGAAATCAAACATTGATCGTGATGGAAAAAGTTTGGGAGATGACGAACAATTGATAAAGAAGATTCAGAAGAAAAGAATCAAGTTAGCATGCAGGTTGTTGACATCCACTCCGCCTGAAATCAGTTGGGACCCCTCCAATGAAAATAAATGTTTACCTGCAGAGTAGATATGGATATGTACTTTCTTTTTACTTATTGTACTTTCTTTTTACTTGTTTAACTGATAATGATTTATATACTTGTATTAGGATCTTATTATTTTTTCATATGTATATGTGATGATCTTTATTAGCATTGTTAGGTTTCTATTTATTCTTTAAAGTTATATAGAAAGGCTGAATATATTAATATGTGCTAGGAAGTACATATTTATATGTACTTTGTTCTGAAAGTTTGAACCAATAGATTCGTATTCTAAAATGTACATACTGACATGTACTATGAAGTACATATTGATATGAATTGAAAAAAAAAATTACTTTGTTTAGAAAGTGGTAAAAATGTGTTCATTTGCTGAAACTTGTGAAGATTCGTTTTAGACCTAATTTTAATTTAAACTATAAAATAAGTAAAAGATTTTTTAATAATATTGGGAAGAACTGGAACTCAGGATTCCACCAAAATAACTTCTGAATGATTTCTACAATGATTCTTTAACAATTATAGCTCTTTTATTGACTATGTTTCTTTGCCAAAAGTAGATTTCTAAAATATTAGTTGTAAATCACAAGCATGGCGCATCAAAAGCTCTTAAGTCCCAGCATACACCATCAAACAAAATCACAACTAATTAAGAAAAATCATAAATCAATTAAAAATCAATGCAAAAGTCATTAAGAATAAAAAACAGTTACCATTCATTCATGAAATATGGCTTCCTCCTTTGTTCCAATGGTGGGATTTAGCTCATCATGCTCAAAACACTCAAAAGATTGGTACACGGCTCAAAAGTGCTTGAGAAGAAGAAAAGAAGCTAAAAATAATAAAACAGGAAAGATGCAATATTTATAGGCGTTACAGATTAACTGTTACAGTGGAGCTTGAAGATAAATGTTGCAAAGCGAAGATAAACGTTGTTGATGGGTTGAAGAAACCGTTATAACTTAAGATAAACGTTGCGAAGATGAAGATAAACGTTGATGATGGGTTGAAGAAATCGTCGTCCTATCCCTGTTCTTCACTAGCAGCAAAACTTTCTTTTTTTTCTCCTGTTTTTCTTCCCGAGCCTCCCTCCTGATTTTTCTTCCTCCTCTTTTTTATTTATAGGTTCCATAAACCATAACAACTCATCCTTAATCGATCAGGACCAAAAAACCAATCCAAAACAAATTCAAATTCATATAAATCCGATTCAAGGAAGGAAACTCTTTTCCGGCAAAAAGATGGATTTCCAGCTTGTTTCACGGCTTTAAACTCTTGTAATTTACGTGTTTCATCCTCTAATGATTGTTATTTCATGTTGATAAGGTTTAAACTCTTTAAAATCCCCTGAAAATTGCTTTTGAAACACCTCAGCAACTCTCACGTAAAAGAATTTGTTTCCCGCCAATTTCAATTTCCACACGCTAGAAGATATCCCATACAAGTCAGAACCATCGAGAAACAGCAGAGAAATCCCGTAAAATCAGTTGAAAAATCATGTATATGGACGGAATTAGGTTTCGATTCGGTTTGGGATTTGTGGGATATTCTAGAG
>JAJJMC010020031.1:2973419-3164274 GCA_023531435.1 Papaver californicum | reverse complement strand
TTAATTAAGATTTGAATTAATAGACTCAAAAATAAAATAAAACCCCTGCATTCAAGATCAATGAGGGTCTTTATCATCCTACATTCCTGCTTATGCCAAAATTCCCATTGACATGAACAACCAATAAATTGAAAAGATACAGTAAATAGAAAGATTTTAACTAACATTTTGATACACAGAATACTCTTTAAAATCAATCAATTAGAAAGGTTTTGATTAACCATTTAATTTCTTATCAGACATTTGATTAAATTACAGTCCCTTATTCCATATCTAATTCATGATCTTTATAAGTACAGAAGGTGAATCATGATCCTGAAACTTTGAAATAATATCTAACACAATAAATACATACCTAATGATCTTCTCTTTCTTCTCAGATTACTCTTCCTTAGCCTATTCTTCTTCTAATTTTCCGACCCCCTCTCTGTTGAATGATCTCTTCTATTTATTTTAGATTATCTAATGGGTACCTCTTGTCCCGATACCTTCTTTCGTTCTCCTTATTATCTTTATATCGGGATGATTATATGGTTGACAGGTCATGCTTTCCACTTTTTTGGTCCGTTACCTTGTATAATTGACACGCACTCTTCGTTCTTTAAAATAATCTTTGTCCCGATCATAGGTTTCAGTTACGTGCTTAAAGTAAATAAAAGTAATTATTTCCTTTACTTTCCCGTTCCATGTTCATTATTACTCTTACTTTTCCGTTCCATGTTCATTATTACTCTTACTTTCCCGTTCAAAAAGCATTTAATGGTATATGTTTCGATCAGTGTGATACTACTTTCCCGATCTTATGTGTCAATCATGCAGGGATTTATTCAGTCTTTCACATTTGTCCTTTATTCGATCCTTTCATACGGCTTTGATCGTGTGCTTCTCGTTCTTCTTAGAACCACTGCTTCTTTCCTTAATCGTCTTACACGTGTCGTCCTCCTTTTATTTCCTAACAACTTGCCCCATTCTTCTTCTCTTTTCAAAAACTTTTAACGGTCGATCCAAGGTTTTGTAAAAAGTAGAAGAACAATTATTACCTTCCGCTTTACCATTACTTCTTTTCACACGTTATGCGAACTTTTCGCAGGCAGTAACTTTTATTATCACGTTTGTGTCAGTTACCTTTTTTCGAGGAAATCAAATCTTTGCCTTGATTAACACCTTTTTAAATTGTGACGTTTTCTATTCTTTTCTTTAAATACGATGCAGTCTTTCCCACTTCTGTCTTTACCTCTTAAAGTTGCTGCTCTTTATCTTCTTTGAAATTTTCAAATACTTTCGTTCTCCCAACTGTTCAGGATCCTTTTAGCATCAATCACATTTATTCTACCTTTGATCAAGTAACCGTTTATCTTCTTTCTCCATGTATATTGAGGACTTTAACCTCTAGTATCTTACTTTACTATTTAGCCATGATTAGCTTTTAACAGATATGATTGAACTAATAATTGTTTTTGATTTTTATGATTGTTTCTTTATGATTTATGATGATTCCTTCATACATTGATCCTTTGAAATTTTCTTTTCAGATAAATACATTATGTCTTCCAGAAATCCTAATGTTGCTGGTGATCACCAAGAAATCGGAAGACCTTCGAGAGTTCCTTCTTCTAGATATGTTGTGTCTCGGTCTGTTTGTAACCCAGCTCCTGATGCTTCTATAACTGCTAATCCTGCCCCCATAAATAAGAGGGCTCATGCCACTTATAGTTATCGGTCGATGAGTATTGATGATTTTAAGAGAAGACATGCTCTTGAGGGGTTTAAAGTCTCATTCTATGACAAAAATAATGACGTACTGAGTTTATGAGCAATTCAAAGCTTTAACTATTCTCCCCATAACTTATTAATTTCAGCTGGTGCTTTAGAGGCCGGACTTCGTCTCCCATTATACAAAGAAGAAAATCCTTTTCAATTCGAAGTTCTTGCATCTCGTGGTGATTCTCCTCATGGACAAGCTCGATCCATTACTCAATATAATGGAAATTGGTGGCGTATCCTTGATGAGTGTAGTCTCCGAAGTGAAGGGCGAAGTAACCTTACTTGCTACGTTCCAGATTTTGTAGAACGTGAAAATTATACAATTGAAAATTTTCATTCTACATACGGAGATAGTGTCAGTAACAGGAATTTTGTGAAGTGGAGCGTTAACCCTGTTCGAAAGTGTCTTACGGGATTTCCCTTATTACATGAGGTTGACGATCCAAAAATCAAATTTATTCCACATACCAAAATTGATTTTCCCACAAAAGAAAGAATCCGACAAGATCATGATTATAAATGGTATCGCACTCCAATTATAATTGAAGGTCCTTGGGTTTTTGGTAACATCTCCAAAGATGAAATTCAAAG
Source organism: Papaver californicum (assembly GCA_023531435.1). Classification (NCBI taxonomy): domain Eukaryota; kingdom Viridiplantae; phylum Streptophyta; class Magnoliopsida; order Ranunculales; family Papaveraceae; genus Papaver; species Papaver californicum. The sequence goes on along the minus strand of JAJJMC010020031.1, from coordinate 3,161,919 downwards.
GATTCGTAGACGTTTCCCAAGCTATTGTCCTTGGCGGTTAGATTTTGATGACTTTAAGTTTGATTACAAGGTTCGTATTTTTCTTTATTTCAATATTGTCCCGAACTACCATTGAATTTTTTCTTACGGGACAAGTGTTTGTGCTTCAGGTTGAACCCGATTCCGAACTTCAAACTGAAGTTCCTCCTCCTCGCCCAAGCCTCGGTATTCATATCGTTGAAGGTAGGCAAACAGTTGAGGAAGAAGTTATTGAAGGTAAAGGGAAACGAAAATTGTTTTCCTTGAGAAAAAGAAGAAAACAAAAAGACCGTTGTACCCTTCTGAAGTAGAAGAAGCGGAAATTAGAGATTGCTTTGTTGAAGGGAATAGCAGTTCTGCTCTTATCGTATCTGCGGGACAGAACGTTGAAGGTTCGGTCCAAGCAGAAGTTTCGGGACATCGCATCATCATTAATGCTGTTCCTGTTAGCGTGGGGGAGCCAATTATCTCTTCGGACCAGCCTTCAATAACTCAATCTATTTTTGAAGTTGTTCCTACTACTGTTGCTCCTGTCGGCTACTATGATTCCTTTTCTCCCCTTCCTTATACTTTTGACATAGATCCAGTCGCTTCAAATAGTGGTACAATGACAACTTTTACTGGATTACCTCAAGAAGAAGCAGATGATATTGCTGTTGAAGAGGAAAGTATTGAAAAAGTGAATGAAGCTGTTACCGTTGAAGAAAATATAGAAAAAGAAAATGTGGTTGTTGATGTTATCGTAGAAGAAAAGACAAATGAAGTTACTGAAGAAGCGGATGTTGAAAACATAGCTCCTAGTTCTTCAGTTACAGATGTCCCTAGTGTCCCGAACCTCCTTGTAGATAGAAATGTTTCTGGAGTCATTCATGAGTCAAATGCACCCATCGGGACATTGGTTCATTCTTCCGCTAACGCTGATAGGGTCGATGTTGACATGCCTGATGCTGAACCTTCTACTCAAAGGTCCTTCTCTGAAATGGATCTAAATATGAGAATGAATGAAGGAATCAACCTTGCTGGTGATGAGGACGAAGCTTTCAAGTGGTTTCTTTCTAAAGGATTTCTGAATACTTCCGCGTGCCACGATTTATTGAAATATGATAGTTCTTCGATGTCTAAGCTGCGGAGTTCATTTGGTGTTGTTCCACTGGATGAGGCTCGGGACGCTTGGTTCGAAAGCGAATGTTACGATCAATCGTTCCCATCTAATCTTCCTTCTTCTTTTAATGAAGTTCTGACTATTACAGAGGGTCCATCATATTCTTTCCCGCAGCAAGTATTTGCTCAGCTTAAATATGGTACTAATTGCATGTTCGCTGCGTATAAGTTTTATAAAGCCCGGGCCACAATGATGGAGCTAATGTTCAAGAACGAAGCAGCAAAGGTGAAGCGCGGAAATGATGATTTGCAGCAAGAAATTGAAAATCTCAAGCAGCAAAAAAACTATCTTCAACAACAACAACAGCAATAACAAGAACAAGAACAACATCAACAGCAACAACTTCAAAATTTTGAGGATCAAAATCAAGGTCTTCAAAGTCAGAATCAAGTTTCGTTCCTTACCCCTTAGTTCGTACCTATTTTGGGTTCGTACCCCTATTATTTTTTTTTATTTCTTTTTTATTTTTTTTTATTTTTTTTTTTGAAATTTGAAATTCATTCATGGGATCAGTGGAAGACTTGGAATCCCTATTTAGGTTCGAGCGTAGGATGATTCAATTGAACAATCATGCAAGAGAAGTAAATATGGAAATGAAATTGGTTAAAGGGAAATTAGCACAGTTGTCCGATAGTATTGAGTTGAATACTTGTAGACGCAATAGAGCTGAATCGAAATATCAGGAAGCTCTGAAAGCTTTAACTCTTAAAGAAGCAGAGTTTAAGTTTATAGGTAGAGGTATATGCTTGAGTTATATGCCTGTTTTGTTGAGGGTATTTTATGGTTTATCTGATACTTATTCTGGTTTTCAGGGCTAGAAAAGAAGGTCAACGAAGCTAATGCTCGAGTTACAATAGCAGAAGCCGAACTCAATGTTGCGAATAGCACAATAACAAATATTACTGAAGAGTTGAAGACTTCGGAAAAGAACGTAGCTCTGAGTGTAATAAAGCTTCGGGATTTGCAATCTCATTTGAATGCTGAAACTTCTAAATGCGAAGCTCGTGAACAGGAAATTATAAAAGTGCAATCAAAATCTGAGGAGCTATTAAAGGAATTAAATGCTGAAAAAGATCAAGTAGAAAAATATCAGCAAAAAATTAAAGATCTTCAATCAGAAATTGATTACGGGCGTGCTTATATAATCTGGGTGAGACAAGATGCGAAGGAAAAATTGCAATGTCATTTAATGCTGCCTTGGATCGTGTTCAAGCCGATCCTTCTGTTTTGAATGGTCGCGCTACCGTCACGGAAGTTCCTTCTCAACCGTCCCGACGCACCAATCCCGAAGCCTAGTTGTACTTGTTCTTTGCTCTAATGCTCATAGCTTCATCTTTTGATATTCTTTTCTTGTATCCGATCCTTTTTTGTATCTTGAATTTTGACATACTGTAGTTGGAAACATCATTTTGTGATTTTCTTCTATTGTGCTTGGATATGCTTTTAATATTGTCCCTGCATAAGAGATGACATTTACGAAATCTTTAGGTATATTGTTTCATGAGTATAATTGATCGAAGTATATATACCTCAAAACATGTAATTCGAGATCCCACACAAACGAAACAAACCCGGGCCAGGGGTAAGATACAGGGTTGGTCCCGGACGTACTCTGAAAATGATAACCATAAACTAGGTATTCTTTCTTTATTAGAATCTCATAATTATTAAAATTCTATAAGGACATTTACCTCTTTGTTGATATTACGATTGTATCGCTAATCGTAAGCGCTTTCCAGAATATGATGTTCCTGGAGTAATTGGATCATAATTGTGTCGCCAATCGAAGCGTTTTCCAGAATATGGTGTTCCTGGATTTGAATTTTGATTATGTCGCCAATCGTAGCGTTTTCCAGAATAAGGTGTTCCTGGAGTAATTGAATTTTGATTATGTCGCCAATCGTAGCGTTTTCCAGAATGAGGTGTTCCTGGAATTGACTGTTATTTTAAGTATGACTTCATAAAAAATGTTATCATCAGATAAAGTATTGAATAAAAATTTGTATACCTGTATTGGCCACCATAGCTGTATTGTTAATCATGGATAATAGAGTTTTAAATATTGTGCGTTCCATGGATGTTGTAGGATTTCTCCTTGCATATTCCGAAGATAGTATGATCCTTGTCCCCCTGATGCTTGTATTATGTACGGACCATCCCAATGGTATTCTGTGATTTTTCATAAAACATATTGTCCTTGGACAAAGTTTCGTGACTTGACCTTTTTGTGGTAATTCCTTGCCAACTTTCTTTGATAATTTTCCATTTTCTGAAGTGCCACTTCTCTTTTTTCTTCTAAATCATCTAACTTTTGTAACATTAGATCTGAATTTAGATTTTTCTCCCATGCTTCTGTTCTTGTTGTATGTAGAATGATTTCTGTTGGTATTACTGCTTCTGTCCCGTAAGTAAGAAGAAATGGTGACTCTCCAGCGGATTCTTTTCTTGTGGTACGATACGCCCATAATGTGTTATGCAATTGTTCACACCATTGCTTGTAATGTCCATCCAATGTTTTCTTCAAATTTGTTGCGATTGTTTTATTTGTGGATTCAGCTTGTCCGTTACTCTGGGGATAAAATGGTGTGGATTTTTGTTTCTGAATGTTAAATGCTTCAAATAGCATATCAGTGTTCTTTCCTTGAAATTGCTTTCCATTATCAGAAACTATGGCTGCTGGAATCCCAAATCTGCAGATGATATCTTCAAATAAAAATGTGAACACATCGACATCTCTGATTCGAGCTAATGCTTTAGCTTCTACCCACTTGGTAAAATAATCGGCGGCCACAATTAAATATTTTCTCTTTTTGGTCCCTTCAACTAACGGTCCAACAATATCTACCCCCCATCTCGCAAATGGCCATGGACTGAGTATAGAATTAAGCTCTGTGGCAGGTGCTTTGATTTTCTTTGCGAATCGTTGACATTCTTACACCTTCGTACCATGTTTTCTGAGTCCTTAAGCATGGATATCCAATAATAACCTTGGGTTTTAGCTTTTAATGCGAGTGAACGTCTTCCACTGTGGTTTCCCGCATCTCCATAATGTATTTCTTTGAGTATCAGCAATCCTTCCTTTTGTGATAAGCATCGGAATAATGGCCCGAGGAATGATTTAAGATACAAAATACTATCCCGAAGGTGGTAACTATCCGATTTGAGTTGAATTTTTCTTGCCTCTTTAGAATTTGAAGGCAATATTTTATCTTGTAGATATTGATGAATCGGAATCCTCCAATCTGGTTTATTTGGTTGATCATCTATTTGTTGGGGCATAGGTGTGGCAGTTTGTATTGCGGGATCATTAATTTCTTCTATCACATCTTCTTATATGTTATTAAGTGCTTTTATCTGTATAGATGGTTCATATATTCTTCCGACTTTTATAGATGTGATATTAGGATCGTTTACCATGGAGGAAATGAATGCCAAAGCATCAGCGTGTCGACTTTTGTCTCGGGACAGATGCCGAAAAATAATGTTTGGGATTTGATTTGCTAAGGTTTGAACAAGGTATTTATATTGTACTAAATCTTCATCAAGTGTTTGATATTTTAATTCGACTTGTCGAATTACCAATTGTGAATCACTTGTGAGTCGAACATTGCTGATTCCTAGCTCGATGATGAGTTTTAGAGCATGAACTACAACTTCATATTCTACTATGTTATTTGTATGTTCTTCAAACTCAAGACGAAATGAATGTGTCATTCGTCCTCCCATTGGTGCAGTAATCACAATGTCAATTCCTGCTCCTTCCTTATTTCGGGATCCATCAACAAAGACTTCCCACCTTTGAGAATTTGTTGAGTTCAGAATGTCTTGTGGGTCATCTTCCTTGCATCCTGGTAATGCTTTAACATAGATATATAAAGAAAATGAATTATTAAAGTGATGAAAATTTTAGTGAAAAAGTTTTAAATAAATTGATTTTTTTTTATTTTTTTTTATCTATCAGACCTTGAATTTCATATTCTTCTTCAATCGAGAAATCCGCAAGGAAGTCAGCTAAAACTTGAGACTTTTGTGCGGTTTACAACTCATAAATGATGTTGAATTGTTCTAGCTGAGCGTTCCACTTTAAAATCAATAAATTGAAAAGATACAGTAAATAAAAAGATTTTAACTAACATTTTGATACACAGATTACTCTTTAAAATCAATCAATTAGAAAGCTTTTGATTAACCATTTAATTTCTTATCAAACATTTGATTAAATTACAGTCCCTTATTCCATATTTAATTCATGATCTTTATAAGTACAGAAGATGAATCATGATCCTGAAACTTTGAAATAATATCTAACACAATAAATACATACCTAATGATCTTCTCTTTCTTCTCAGATTACTCTTCCTTAGCCTATTCTTCTTCTAATTTTCCGACCCCCTCTCTGTTGAATGATCTCTGCTATTTATAGATTATCTAATGGGTACCTCTTGTCCGGATACCTTCTTTCGTTCTCCTTATTATCTTTATATCGGGATGATTATATGGTTGACAGGTCATGCTTTCCACTTTTTTGGTCCGTTACCTTGTATAATTGACACGCACTCTTCGTTCTTTGAAAATCATATTTGTCCCGATCATAGGTGTCAGTTACGTGCTTAAAGTAAATAAAAGTAATTATTGCCTTTACTTTCCCGTTTCATGTTCATTATTACTCTTAGATTCCCGTTCCATGTTCATTATTACTCTTACTTTCTCGTTCAATAAGCATTTAATGCTATCTGTTTCGATCAGTGTGATACTACTTTCCCGATCTTATGTATCAATCATGCAGGGATTTATTCAGTCTTTCACATCTGTCCTTTATTCGATCCTTTCATACGGCTTTGATCGTGTGCTTCTCGTTCTTCTTAGAACCACTGCTTCTTTCCTTAATCGTCTTACACGTGTCGTCCTCCTTTTATTTCCTACAATTCCTATGTTGTAACTGGAGAACCCAAAACACCAATCTCAATCAAGATCAAAGAGGATCTTTATCATCCTACATTCCTATGTTTGTAACTTGGAATCTTATCTGTATATCTTTAGGATCCGTATCATCAATATTACACCCAACGGCAACACAAGTCATTAATCTCATCCTAAACATCTAATTTTCAATCAACTATCAAACTTTAACAAGGTCCATTAAGATGAAGGAATAAAACATCACACAGTCACCAAAAATAATGAGAAAAAACAAAATCGAAATGGAAAAAAAATAGCGGGTTCTATCGAATAATGGATCAATAACTTGAAAATAAAAACAACAAATAATTCATCTTTTATATTTTAGTGGCTAAGAGGAAATAAAGAGGAAGAAGTGAAGCCTAATTTAATTATCCAGTAATAAAAAGTTAAAAATTAAACGACGAGGTATTGACGGCCGTTATTTTCGTCAACAAGAAAAGCAAACGGAGAAAGAAGAGGATGTATGGAAGAATAATCATTTCACTAAAAACCCTAGCCATAGTTTCATTTACAATCATCCACCGAATACTTAAATTATATGCTGCCACGTGTTATCTCTTACTAAACAGTTAGGACTTATATATCATTGTTAGCAAAGTTATATAAAAAAGTCATTTTACTAATTTGATTACGCAAGTGGATGTCTGTTAAGTCAAATATGGTATTTTACTGTTGACTAAAAGTCTAGATATCTATCCTTAATTTTTAAATAATCAGATACCAAACTAAGGTTCTGATTAAATTTTAGATACCATCCAACAAACAGCTCAATTAATAACAGAGAATAAAATAGGCCTTCAACAATTAAACACTGAAGAAAAGCCCATGAACCCTCAAACTTCAAACACCATCTGCGGACGATCATCAACAGCAACACAGACTACTCGCACCAATTATTTGCTTTTGTATTTGTTATCTTCACATGATCATCAGCAGAATTGTTAACATCCTCACTAAAATTTATATCTTGCATTTGCGATCTCAATCACTACAACCAAAGCAAGGATATGGAGCATTACTACCACAGCATAAGCTTTATAGAAAATGGCTACAGCAATCCTGTAACAGCAAAATTTTTACTGTGCCTTTAACAGCAAGAATCTTAGGTAGCTTCAGTATCAACAACAATATCTTCATTAGATAAGGTTAACATTGAACACCAAAGAAAGTGTTTTAAATAGTCAATAATATCAATATGCCGAATTTGATATTAATGCTGAAAGGGAAACTAATAGTTGAGTTCGAGTCTTCCATAATGTTTGTTTATAGAAAAAAGTTCCAGATAAAACAAAACAGATTCTCTTTTATGTGTCTATTTTTCTATAATAAAAAGTTTTTTTTTTGTGTGTTACAACAAATCTAAAAAAATAAAAAATAAAACTTATGGGACGTGAATAAATAGATCAGCTGTGAACTAAATGGAGTCAGTTATAACGGTTCTGTTATCGTGAAAAAGTATGTCAGGCGTGTTCAATTGTGCGAGATTTTTGAATAACTCCTAACTTGGCGCGAGTCAGATGTTAGACCGTTTGTTTTCCAGTTTTGAGTCAGATCTGATTCGACCTCTGACTTAGATCTAACCCTGATTCAGATCCGTTTGAATCAAATATAAATGTCCCTGACTAATGAGACCAAACCATTGATTCGTATATTTTTAAGTCAGTTAAATTATATCTAATTTAAAAACAAATACATTAAATCAGATCCCAATACATCAAGTGATTTCAGTTAGATCTTGACGAGCCAGATTTAACTTAAAAAACAAACAAATAAAAACATCAAATATATCATATCCACATTCATAAAACGTGAAATAAAATAATATAAATACAAATAAAGATAGATAATAAATTAGTAGGTACCTTTTTAGTGGCCAAGACTTGTGCGATCATCACTTGAAATTTAATTCCCTTCATGCTTGGAATTTTAACAAAACTAAAGAACACCAACAATCATGCAATGTTTTAAATCGAAATAGAGATGAAAAAAAGGAATAATTTTGAGTGTGACTTTGTGCACCACCCATGTGCATATTCATCCTTTCTTGATTGGTTGTACTTCTAACTATAGTTTAATGTTTTGTTTTATAATTTAATTTAAATATCTTAGTTGGGGAAATGGAAAAGCGGTTGCAACAAAAAAAAAATTAGCGCAAAACTCATGTCTCTCTCCTCTTTCTCTGTTTTCTCTCAAGATTATTAGCAGCGATCGAACAGCGCACGGCCAACAACTCTGCTATAGACATTGCCCTAGAATTACCAACGCCATTATACAGAGTCATAAAAGAAAACAATATCCCGAGCTAAATAACTAGAAAATTAATTAGCTAAAATATCAGAATCACAAGCTAAGCGAATAGAATTCCCAACTAAACGGTAAAACAGGTACAATTTCAAGAAAACGCTCAACTAGTATTAGCCGAAATCAGGCATTGAACAAGGTACTAGATTATTAATTCAGTACATCTCAATTTTTTTTTGAAAATAGATAGTAAAAATATATTTATAAATTATCAAAGTGTATTTTTTTTATAAAACTCTACACACCTACCAAAAATGAAGACAATCCGAGATATCGAACTTTAACATCTATCAATCTTAATTTAAACTGTTAATTTTCAACGGTTAATTTTTAAAGTGGGAGATGGCGGTGTTATATGTTTCAGATTGTGCTTATTTTTTGTAGGAATGTAGAGTTTTATAAGAAGAACGTTTCATCATAATATTAGTTTCAACTCATTGTCGTTTAAGCAATATAGAAAAATCGGTATAAATCTTATGAGATAGTGTGTGTATAAGATTGTACACGGATCCTCCTCGTTATAAAATCAGCTTGATTTTTTTTTTTACATTAACATTCTACAAGTGTCCCTAATCTATTATCTCAGTAGTAGAAGAAAGCTCTTGCTTAGTTTAATATGTGTCTATAAAACAAGAGATATTTATTGTTTTTTAGGAGAAAGGTTAAAGATCGAGAGATTTATTGTTACATGAGAATGCTCCATTAGAATGCTTCAAAAAAAAAATGTTCCATTAGAAGATTCCACTAGCACCTACCTATATCTCTACGACATGGATGATCATAACATCCCCATTAGAGCGACTGCGGCGGGAAGATTAAAACACGGATTAAAGATTAAAAGTAATCTTTAATCATCAAATATGAACCGCATCCGTGCGATTATAGATTAGGTTTAATCGACAAAATCCACTGTTCATGAATAAAAGTAATCGCCCGACCCCGACTAAAAATTATAATCAAGCGAAGTCCCAAGAGTTCGTTTGGACTAAAGCGGTGGACTAGGGTTTCGTTTAAAAACACGGGCGAGATGCTAATGATTCGCCTATTGAAGCGAGAAGCTAATGCTTCGCCTGCTCACACGAGAAGCTAGACTACCGCTAACCTCCAAGCGCAACACAAGAGCTTCGCCTATTGTGAGCGAGTACCTAGTATACCGTTTGCGTCCAAACGAAACCGCACTGCTTCTCCTGAGACTGAACGCTGTGACAGTATTTCGCCCCGTCCCAGGCGTTACTCTAGGTGCTCGCTTGCCTTATTTTTACTATTAATATGTTACCGTTGATTTAGCCGTTGGCCTTGTATAACGGCTATATTTTTACACTATATATGGAATACTAAACTCATGTCATTTTACTCAATCATCATTGTATTTGAAATTTCTAAAGTTCCTCACAATTTAATAAGTTTGCGAATCGATTAGGATTATGGCGCCAAATAAACCCCGAGGTCCAAATTTTTCTACATTTGAAGATGTTACGATGTGTACAATTCATTTGTCGATATCTCAAGATTCTAGCATTGGTACCGATCAATCTGAAGAAAAATTATGGTCTCGTATATTACATCGGATGAAAGAAGCAATATCTTCGATGGCACCACGCAGTTGGACCTCCCTTAAGAAACGATTTCAAATTATAAGTAAATATGTGGCACTTATGTCTGCAAAGGAGGCTGAAGTGGAAAGGGAACATCATACTGGATGGGGCCCCGAAAATAAGGTAACTACTCATTTAATTTTGCTGACTACATTAATATTTCAGATTTTATATCCTTTACTAAATTGAATTGAAAAACTAGATTGCAGAAGTAAAGAGGCTTTTCAAGGAAGCTACTGGGAGAAGTTTTAAGCATGAAGATTGCTACACAATTATGTTAGATAATATTAAATATTCAAGACGGTCGACAGCTGTTTTCGATTCATCACAAGGTGAGTCTGATTACGACAATGTTGAGTACAACCTTGATTCACAGGACTTAGATAGTTCCAGCGCCTATGAAGACCTAGCAGATATCCCTAACACAATAATCCGTCCAATGGGGAAAAAAGAGGCCAAACGACAGAAGACAAAAGGGAAAACAAAATTTACTGAACAAACTGTAGTGATGCAAAATATCTATAGAGAGCAACAAAACTTCAACGCCAAATATACATAACAAATAGAACTGAAGAGGGCAGAGAGAGAAGCTAAGGTGGCTGCATTACTAGCTGATTCAAATGCAAAGTTTGCACAAAAACAAGCTGATTCAAATGCAAAGTTTGCAGCAAAACAAGATAAGAAAGAAGAAGAAGAGGAGCTTCGTATAATGACGATGGATCTCTCCGGGATGGACGATGTATCAAGACAGTACATCGAATTTAGGAGGGCAACAATTTAAAAAAAAAAACTAGTTTGAACTTTTATGATTTTATTTAGTTATTGTTAGTTTTTTTTTTAAATCAATAAATTGTTATGTTTTTAATGTCTCCTCATTTAATTAAAAATTTAAATTACTTTTGTTTAAAACAATTAATTCAAATACTCAGACGAACTGAACAGAACGTTGTCAAATAACAAAACCTAAATAAATAAAGATAGCAACACTCTCGCTAGAATCGCGGGTACACTTACAAGAGATTTCCCCCCAAAACCTATATAGAGGTTTTACATAACTTCAGTCATCGCCAGCAGATGTCCATATGTGTTCGATCAAGTCATTTCGCAAACGAAGCCCGGTCTGTTTATCGAATATTGAATGTCTGCGTTGGTCCTTGAACAATCTCGACAGTTGAGAAGTGTTCTTCCTAGAAATATTTACTGGTGCACCGTGGCTGCGTTGCTCATACTCATGCGGCCAATCACCGGGTATAATTTCATCCTCCACTATCATGTTATGTAGGATGATGATAGTTTTCATGATATATGCTAACACGTCTGGATTCCACAAACGTGCTGGTTGTTTGATAATTGCAAATTGATTTTGCAGCACACCGAAGCCCCGTTCCACATCTTTTTGACAACCTTCTTGCATATGAGAAAATTTATATTTCTTTTGGGAATATGGATGCTTAATCGAAGTCACAATAGTTGGTGTCGCTGGGTATATTCCATCACCCAGATAATACCCCATATTGTATTGATTTCCGTTCACTGAGAAGTTAACTGCAGGTGCTGTACCGTCGATTTGATTTTTAAAGATATATGAACGGTTCAACACATTTATATCATTGTTAGAACCCGGCATACCAAAAAATGCATGCCAAAACCAAAGATCATACGACACCACTACCTCCAAGATAATACTTTCGCTACCCTTGTACGCCGTATAAGCACCGGATTCAGCCGATGGGCATTTGTCCCATTTCTAGTGCATGCAATCAACACTACCAAGTATCCCTGGAAAATCACCTTTTTTTGTTCTCGCCAAGAAGGAATTCAACATCACTCTCAGTTGGCGTGCGCAAATATTCATCCCCGTACAATTGGACTATAACCCTACAAAACCTACGAGTTGCATCTGCCGCACATCCGTAAGCTAACATTCGAATTGCTGCAATAATTTTTTGGTGAGGGGTTAATTCAAGAACACCGCATGCATCCCTTTTTTGAACAAAATAACTATTTACTGCCACAACATCACCCAGAATACGTTGAATAATTCTCGACGCATTCTAAATCTTCTACGGAATACATGTGCCGGAAACGTTGGGTTTTGGAAAAAGTAATCTCTCCATATAATTTTGGCACCGACATCATGGTTTCTTTATATATCTATACGGGTATGTGGACAGTTCATATTTGAAACAATTAACCCAGCATTAACGGCTAGGTTATTATAGTTCAATGCAAGTGAACTTTCTTCTGATGAGTAATAATTATTGATATTTGATGAGTAGTAACTATTGATATTGTTATCATCATCGCCTTCAGACGAAGAAGAAGAAGATGAAGAAGAAGAAATATGAGGAGGAATAATAGAAGAGGAACCATAGTCGTAAATGTTATTTAGAGAGTTTGCCATTTTTTTGGGTTTGTTTTTTGTTGGAGAAAAGGATATTTTTGGTTTGTATTATGGGGGTAGCCGGTGAGTTAATTTATAGGAAGCTTCATATATGATTTCAAATATTGATAAGATAACACATCCAGAGCATTTCAATGCAAAAATGAGCGTTGAACATTGTCAGAGATATTAATGGTAGGTTGGGAAGCAATGAAAGAAAAAATGGGCAGAATTTGGAGTATAGTTATGATGTGACAGTACAAATATGATGTGACAAAACCAAATGTGTATTGTATAATCAACCGACACTTCTTATCTCCCTATATTTTCATCTGTCATTTATTACTGCCTTGTATTGTCTACTCAACCGACACTTCTTATCTCTCCCTGTTTTCATTTACAGGCTTTGTCTTGTCATCTCCATATTAAATTGTAAGTTTTTTCTGCCTTGTATTGTCAACTCCACCGACACTTTTGAATATCTTAGCTTCACTTTTGAAATACAAAGAAAACATTGTAATTATTTCTGCCTTGTTTTGGTTACTTTAATAGTGTTAACTCCCTACGACTATTATTATAAAAAAATTGTCGTTGGGGTTGGGTATTCCAAGCATGCCTTTAATAGTGTCTTAGATTAATTCATATAAACGACAAAGTTAAAAAAAAATTAGAGTTTTACTTTGACACTACAAAACAGAAAAAGTTTCAAAAGTAATTTAAAAAGACAATTCATATTTGAAAAAACGAATCATCAATCGGAGTTGGATATTGGTGGGATAAACGGAGGCAAAGATGGTCTGACATTATACATTAGAAATTCTCAAACTACCGATTAGAATATGGATTTCTTAATTATTTTTATAAATCATTTAATTGAATCGAAAATGCATACATTAAAAAAGGAATACATTAAAGGAAATGAAATATAATAAATAAGTAGATTACACTTAAACACTTAAGTATACCTATTATGAAACCTTAAGCATTGGCTTGTAGGACGACGGGGACGACGTTCTTCACTTCCTGGGAGAATAATCAACATAAAAGGATTGTATTCTTCCATCACCCTTAGGATCTCGAAATGAGGTTTGTACATGAAATCTAAATGTTTCCATCTTCTCCATTCCTCAAGAGATCTGGCAACAACTTCATCATTAGTTTCATTCATAATTCTTTTTTCATTCACCTTAGCGGTTAAAGAAGAAAATTCTAGTACTTGCTTTGTGATTTGCACATATCGACAGAAAAGACTTGCTCTGTTCCGGTTGTTGGGATTACGGTTTCGTTACAAAAGTTAGCATGTGTATGTTCTAACCATTGCATGCTCATTGAACCATTCATCCGACGTTCATGACCCTTTGCTGGATAATGCAATACTATGTTTTGACATATGGATAAATCTTCTTCTAGGGTAAAATTCTATGCATTAAGCCTAAAATTTTCGTAACCTGACATTACATAAAAATAAAAGATTAGAAAGTTTTTCCAAAATGTAAAATATGTGGATTTGAAGTGGGAATGATAGATATAAGTTCATTTATTTATAGGTGTATCAGAAAATAAATTATAGCCGTTGATAAACGGTAACAAAATTGAAAATCCTAACTTTTTAAATAATATGAACATTTTGTACTTGGTCACCAATGTAAGGAATTGACAATACACGGTCACCATTTCAATGCAAAAATCAGCAGCACAATGAAAGAAAAAAATGTTAGAATTTCGAATATAGATATGAGAAAGTAATTGGAAATATTGTCGTTCAACTAACAATTCAAATATGATGTGACAATACCAAATGACATAAATGTGAAAGTTAAAAAAAAAACAGAGTTTTTAATTTAACACTACAAAACAGAAATAGTTTCAATTATATATTGATAAGACAATTCATATTTGAAAAAAACTAATCTTCAATCGGAGTTGGATCTTGGTGGGATAAACGGCGACAAAGATGGTCTGACATTTTGCATATTTAATCCCATTGTTGATGAAGATCCCTGAGCCATTGTCATAGACATTGGTGGTGGCATATTCTGAGCATATGTGGCAAACCCAAGCGGTTGTTGTTGACGAAAATGGGTAAGCTGGATGTTCAACAAGGAATTCTCATTTCAGAGGTTGTTAATTTTAACGTCTTTGCCCATCAAATACTCCATCCAATCCTTAGTTTCATCTAAAGTAAAATCATGCAACTCTTGCATAAAATCAGAAAACTCTTGAACTAAATCATAAGCCGCGACCTTGGATGAAAACAAATAGATTAACTATTGAACTAAATTTATAATCTATATTCAAATTTACAAGGCTTTGTTGAATACTTACGTATAGTAGTTGTTGTGGGGGAGGAATGGGTACATGTTCACGACGACGTGGGATGTTGTGTTTGATACGGTCACCAGTATAGTCGTACGTTTCAACCTCCCAATCAACTTTCCTGACATATTTGTAAAGGTTGGTAACATGTCGCCAATATTCATAATACACATCGAAACGACACGTACATATTCACTAGCATTGACCTGACAGTTTACGGACATGTCCTCAATCTCGTCGTCGGTGAAGTTGGAAATGCTACTAGGGGGTTTGCAGGAACACCCAACGTTGGGTTGTTCTGCCTCCAACAACGATCTCCGAGATACATGTTATGCTTTATCCTAGAAATGTACAATAAATAAATACCTATCAGATTACCAAAATAATATAAAAAAAAATAACGCAATTTGACAAAATTAATTAAAAACTCACGATGTCTAGCCAAGTGAATGTAACCCTTTTCCCAGAGAGCTCTAAAGCTTTGCTTCCAATTTCTGGTGGAAGATAGTTAACAGCATTTAACCACGGTTGCCATGTCACAGAGTCAACGGACAACTGGTTCAATTCAGTCCTTGACCGAACAATGTCAATACCCTTCCTCCGGCTACACAACCACCTACGACATCTAGGCCATTCATTTTCACTTTCAGCCGAAGGGTTATTTGGACGACAAATGCCCAGATATTCGTACCCCCAAAACTACAATATCAATATAACCACTGGAATAAACAACTTAGCAGCAAAATTTTATTTAAAAGAATTATACATAACAATAAATAATTTACCTCCAAAATTTGGAAGGGTCCGGAAACTGACTTTTTTCCCCTAGCAGCTGAGTCGAGACCTGAATACGATTTCGAAATTGCAGGAGCACCCCAATCGTATTGGTCAACTGCATTTAGATCCTCAAATGCTGCTAACTATCCAGCATCAACATAGGTTTTTGCATTTGGAAAGAAGAACTTCCCTAGAACATACATATAGAAGGATCTCGCCACTCTATCAGCAAGCCTACTATCATCGTTAGACGCAGTCAAAATATCTTCATCAAAATATGTGGTCAAATTTTTTACAGTTATTGCATCTGAAACCCACTGTTGCGGAACCCCTTCTCTTTTACACACCGCATTATCTTTGAGTTCAGGAAATATATGCTCTCGGATATTCAAATTTAAACTTCGCTGGGTAATATGGAACAGATCTGCCAACACTAATACTAAGGCCGGTCAACATTACCCAATCAAGGGGAGTGAACCCAAGCTCTCCAAACGAGAAGTGGAACGTGTTTGTCGTATCCCAAAACCGCTCAACAATATAATCAATAAGAGCATGGGATGAATCAACTTCAGGTAGTGAAAGTAATCGGCCCCATCCTCTCCTTTCAATTATATATTTGACCCTAGATGAAAGTTTAATAATACTTCGGTATGTTTGAAGGGCGGATTTGAGAGAACCATGATGGAAAAACCTGAAATTGGCGTCGGTTGAATATGTAATATTGGTCGACACATGCTCCTCAGTATCTTCCACAAAGGTATAGTGTTCCAACCCGGGGACATCTACCGTTTCTGGTCCCATACATCCAGGTTCTGAATCCTCGACGATTTTAGCCTTCTTGGCCTTCTTCTTTCTGCCAACCCATCTGGATGTCAAACTGCTCGACATCTGGCCAAACAATCCATAGAATATTGTCAAATCATGAGTAAATCACCACAATGCATAAAGGTAAACATCAAGTAATCAACAAATCAATTACAATTATTTTAACACCGGATAAACATAAAAATTATTATCTAATTACATAATTACATGTATAATGCAATAAAAATCAAATATTCTAAAACTAAATTCATTATTAACAAAATATAACAATCTCAATGCACCAATTATACCCAATATCATAAAAATTACCCTATTGCAAATACTTCCTTACACATATGTTTTTAAATTTAATCAAAATAAATTCCCAATTTTTCTAGACAACCTACTCAATTCAACAAAAAATTAACCACAACCCCACTAAAATTAAACGATAAGTACATCAATTATATATTCAATTTATCAAATTATCAACAAAATTTTATACCCAATTTATAACATTCATAAACCCTAAATATTTTCCCAATTCCATAATTACAACCTAATAATCACAATTTGATAATCAAGTTATAACATGATAATAGAATGGTTAATTACAAACAAAATCATCAAAATATTTTGTACTAATTTAGAACTAATTTAACTACAAAATCATCAAAATAAATTACAAAAAAAATTAATTCATATTAAAAGATACCTTGATTGCGCTTGGAAAAACTTGAGCGAAGTATGGAAGAAGTAACGGGACTTTGGGGGCTCATTTGTTGATTTTAGGATGAGAAAATGGGGACAGTGAATGACCACTTGCGGCTACAGGAGGAAGAACTGAACGAAATGCTGTGAAGAAGAGGAGATTAGGGTTATAACGGTTATAAAAGGTAAGCGAAACTCCAGTAATTCACCTAGAAAACCAAACGAAATCCTGCTATCTCGCCCGTAACTTTCAATCTCACGCAATTCTCGCACGGTCACAATTTTCTTAGACGAAGCGTTGGGGTTTCGTTTGGCCGGGCGAGAAGCTGGAATCTCGTTTACACATCAGACGAAATGATGGAAACTCGTTTGGTTCAGGCGATACCCAAGCATCTCTTCTGGACCAAGCGAGGTACCTGTATCCCGTCCGTCTTCTTAAGCGAGTTGCTGACACTTCGCTCAAGCGTATGCGCGACCCCAGCCTTTCGCTTGACTACTAATGGATGTTCTTGCAGCGTATCAAAGATCAAAATTTTTGATTTTAATTGCCCCGCTAGAATTGCATAACGCAAAAGACCATACCTCTTATGTTTCTCGAGTGTCAAAGTCTTCATACCTTTCGATTTCCCACAACACAATCCTATTCTAATTTGGCAGGAAACTTGTAAAAATCCATTTTTATCCTATGAATTACTTTTTACATTGAGGCTGGAAAATTCACCTTCTACAGAGTATGCATAACGCTTGATCCCGAGTGCTTCATAAGGATAAAATACCGGAGCCCAGAAAAGGTAACCAGGCCGCAGATGGCAAATCATGTGGCTGACAGAAGTCAAATAGGTTCTTTTTTGACTATAATATGGGAACATATCATCCCAACTTTTTAAAATCAAATTATAATTAATGACTCAATGGATACAACGTATATATCCACGGGTAATTTCTTTTTAATTTTTTCTAATATCAATTTATGCTTCAAAAAAAAATTGAAGCAGAAGTATCCTTTACTATGAAACCCCAAAAAAAGGCTTGAGAAAATAACAATTAAATGTTAAGAATGTCCAACAAGAGATAAACATGAAAAGGGTTAAGTATTGAATATATTCAAATTTCAAATACTAAAAAAGCCAAAAATGCAAAACCATATCTTCAAACATGAATGGTCCTTACAAAACTCTTCCAATTCAGTAAGAGCAATTCCAGTAGGCAGTGAAAAATTTGTCAAAATGCCAAGCCAGGTGAACGAGCAAACTCGGTTTTGGGCGGTGGAGAAAAGGTAAAAAGACGCAATATGAACCGACCGAGGCCTGAGCCGCTCAGCCTAGGTTGGATCGATAACGTTCATATCCCAATGGCTATAACATCCTCCCCTATAAATTCAACCCAAATTCAATCTTTTCTACTCACATCAAAGTCAATCTTCTCTACAATCTTCTTTAAAAACTCTTCATATTCTGCTTCTTTATCGATTTTTTTCAAAAAAAAATATGTCTCAATCTCAAAATATTAGTCGATATCGAAATAGAAAAACATCCAGAAATAGGTATACTCAACCTTTACCGACTCAACAAGAATTTTCGGATGAAGAGAACAATCCTAATTTAGTTTCCAGTCGAGAATTAGCCACGAGTCAAGGCCATGTACCTTCAGTAGCAGAGCGAGATGGAGGAGATCAAAAACCAAGAGGTGGTTGTTTGAAAACGACTCGACAACCCATGAGCATGACGGTTTTTCGGGTTCCCCGTTTCTGCAACGAACATAGCGAAAATTTTCTTCCAAAAAGACGTGTGCGTCATGGCTTGGTCACTATGAACATTTCCTCTGCTATGAAAAATATATGTTTTACAAAGAGATAAATCCTCTTCTTAAGTATATTTTGAAGTAAAATAATAAAATCAATCAAAACTACAAAGCTACCAAAGCTATGAAGCTGAAACAACGGAACAATAAAGAAGAAGCACGGAGGAAGGATTGAGCGTTGGTTGCAGCGCTGGCGTCTGTGCTGCTTCTGTGCTTCGTTGCTGCCGTGGGGATGCCGTACTCCATCACTTCGTAAAGCTTTACCGTTTCCACGCCAGCCAATGCTGGATCCCATGCTCCGTTCTACTCCCCGCCAAGCTCCACTGCTGCCACTGACATTGTTGGGTCCCATGCTCCGCTGCTGCTACAACATTCTATGTTCAAACTAGCACCATTATGCGCTCAATCTAGCACCATGCTCAATCTAGCACCTTCGCTCAAGATAGCATTATTACTTAAGTCATTATTACGACAAAATTAATATAAAGTCTACTAGAAATATTATTTTTACAATAAGGATCATGACTTTGAAGCCATGACCCCACTAACTCTTACGAGATACCAAATCATATTACAATGGGGGGATAAAACATTGGGTTTGGTATGGCGGTTTACAACAACATGGGCGTGGAAAACACCCTATGACAAGGAGGTATAAAGTGAGTGGTAAGTTGGAGCGGTTGTAGAGATAGTGGATTAATAATTTGGAAGATTCCAAAAACTTCCCAGGACGAGGTGGATGGTTATTCCCATAACCTCCACTTATCCATCTCCCCACAACTACAATTAATTTACACTCGAATGAGCATTCTGAAAAAACTTAAGTTAAGTTCTATAAAATGAAGATTCCTTAGTTCTATTTCTTCCCCCACGCTAACAAAACATTAATTCTTCGCAGTTCATTTCAAAATAGTTCAATTGGTACGCGCAAGAAATAGGCCAATTCCTCCGCTTTTTGTTCAATTTCTCGTAGAATCAGGTTCCCATTAGTACGAGTCAAGGGAATGACTCCCTGAACTCTGATTTCCATATAAAGGAGACAGCGGGGAAAAAGATCCTCTTTAATTTCGATTCTAATTGACTGGACATCTCTCATAAGGAATCGAAGGAAGATACGACGATTTTAAGAAAGTGTGTGGTCTCAAAGGTTATAAATAGGCTGTTTAGCCAATTCCAAAGACAGAACAACAAGAACAAAGAAACAAGCAACAAAGATATAAGAGATAGAAAATCATTCTCAAGCTCTTCTATTTTTCCACCACAACACAAAATTCTACACACACAATTTCTTCAACTTCCTTCCCTCCCCTCCCCTAATATCAACCCATCTCCTCTCTTTGTAACTGAATCAGAACAAATATAGATATCCAACTTATTTGGATTTGTTTTATACGATTTTGATCCTCGAACCTAAAAAGTACTTCTATAGTATATTGTTTTTTCCTGAGAGAAATTTTTAGGTACAAACAATTGGCGACCACAAAGGGAGATCAACCTCTCGGTTACAAATTCAATTATTCAATTATCTTAAAAGAGGAATGGTGGATCTTAGATCTAGTTCAATCATAAAACTCAATTCAGGTTCAACAACCATTCTTAATTATGGTGTTCTATTTCTCAAAATGTTTTCACAAAAAACACCAACACTACTCTTTCAAGCAGTGCTACCAAAAACATCATGAACAGTCTCTATCATAGCAGTGTTTTGTACAATAAAGCCACTCGGAATGCTTCCTTCAACAACCGCATCATAAAAAGCTCGCTCGTGACTTATAGATGGAAAATACACATCACCAACATCAAGTTTCATGTTAATCTCCAATCCTTCACCTACAAGTTCATTTCTCCGTTTTGATTCATTCTCCCCTTAAAAATGAGGACATCGTAAAGATATTGAGCCAAAATAGCTTAAACACAAGGAATTGAAGCATAGATCATAAATTTAATAAAATATGTACATTAGAAACCTCAACATTTATTAAAAATTGTTTTGGGTCATGGAATATGGTTTAGAAAAGATATGGGTCGTTTTACGAAAATGTCGTCATAAACGTTTTTACATAACCCTCTGGAAGAACTGAAACTGGCGCTAATTGGTGAGGAATTTGGAGATAATTTATATACCAAATGATTTATATGGATGTTACTAAAACATGTTAAAAGTTTTCGCCAACGGAGAAGCGAGCTAATAAGGGTAGACAAAACGGTCGACTACATGACAGCTGAAAACCTACAGAATTCTTCCTGGGAAAGTTCTGGACGCTCGGTGTCAGGTAATTTTCACCTAGAAAACGAACTACAAATTCAGGAATTATTTTTTCAAAATTTATCTCTTCATCTTATCTAAAGAATGAGAGATCAACCACCTCTTTCCGACTTCGTACAAGGATTCTACGGCCATTACGGTAGGAAGACCTGAATCCGAAATTTTCTGACAATGAAAATCGCCAAAATTTTATATGAAATCATGCACGGTTCTCCATGTTTTTGGGTTCTAAGATTTATAATTATATCATTATGATTATAAAACAATGGAGAAGACCTACTTGGAGCTTCAACAAGTCATCAGAAGCAGAAGGCACCTCGCAATGTGATTCACCACTAAGGTCTTTGTTTTTAGCCCCGGATTCTCCAATCACTTCATTATGGGTTGATTTCTCAGGTGCCTAGTCATCTTTGTTTTCTTCCTCGGTGCTTCCAACAAATGGTGCTTTCTAAAGTCGAAGTATTCACGTTGCTAGTCATATAAGCATAGCAGTTATTCACAAGAATCAGAATCCACCAAAGTCAACAAGACATGGAATCGTTATTCAGGGATTTCTAAAGGAAGCTTTACTCACGACATAAGAAGCCGAAGCACCAGGAACGGCCGGGAAACCAAATTCAAAGGGTTGAATACTCAAGTTACTCTGACGAGTTATGCTCCCAGGCTATACAAAGATATTCATCAAAGAAAAGGGAGAAGTACCCGCGGTCTCTTCGTTCCATATTGAAGAGTAGCATTTGCTACATTATCATACACGAAGCAATTCGGGAGCCACGACTGCAACAAAAAAATTAGACATTTAATTACTGAGTAAAAGACTGTGATTAAATAAAGGATGATTCGAGATATCTGTGTCAAGGTGATTATCAAGTCACGCCTCGCTCCAGAAGTAGTTTTCATGTCCGGACAAGCTGCTAATTCTTTCTCCAAAGGATCACCGCGTACATCAGAAGGCTCACTAGACACGAAGTCTTTAAGTAGAGTATGTTGCGCGTTCTAGCATCAACATTCAACACGATGACGAGATCCCCATCCAAGTAAAGCAACCATGGATGCAATAATCAAACTTCGTCATTCATAAAGGTCCATAAGAGACCACTACTACCACCCTTTTGTGACCGGGAGTGTCCGCTGCCAATTTACCAGCAACAATCATGTAAATCACGATTACGATATGATTCTGGGACGTCCGTGGATCTAAAACAATAAGTCAAGAATTGACGCATTTCTGCAGAATCGTCACCAAGGGACCCACCGGTATGCGTCAACAAGCCAACATTCTCTAAAGATTGCTCATCTCCAGAACATCACCAAAGAAACGGTATGGACACTAAACGACTGCATAGAGGAAATATGATGTTTTACACCCATGGATTTCGCCTACAAGTAAGTCTTGTTTAGCATCTCTATTTACAACTAGCTGTCCTGCGTCCCATCAAGTCTTAGGGACTTGACACGAGTGCCAACCCTACCATAACTTGACGGCTTGAAGAGGAAGATGATCATTTTCAAGAGTATATTAAATAGATAGAGTCATCTCTACAGAGAACATTAAAACCAATAAGCCAATCATTCAGAAATGTGCCATCAACCTGAGATACCGAAACCCAACCCTTTCTAATTCGGAGACACTATTGCCTCTCCTAGAGAAAAGACAAATATGGTCCTTAAAACTATATTAGGTAAATGCTACAAACTTGTCAACACCAACAAGCCAATAGGGGTAATCATACATGGAACGAAGCTTAAAGATGCCAAGTCTTAATCACTCTAGCACCCCTGACAAGGTTGTAAAGACTTAAGCACTTCGCCACCCCTTAGCAATATTTTCCTATTTTTGTAATTTTTCTAAAATAATTGCAGCACCTTGCATTCATACTTAAAATAATTGCAGCACTTTGCATTCATAGAAAAATCCTTTGAAAACCATTCAAAATCTACCTACTCAAAATCCCAAAATAAAACCACAGAAAATTCGGGTATCTCAGAAACACATAAAAAACCCACAAAAATTACTATTTAGAAAAGATCTCTGAATATTAGTTCAACACCATCAACATATGCTCTCTCCACATGTGCAAGGGCTTCAGTCGCAAGCCTCAACTCTCAGAATAGTCTTTCAGCATCACCTCTAGCCTTGGTAATCTCTTCTAAGCAAAAGATGCACCTACTTCCTTCAAGCTCTCCTGAATGGCTCATATATGACGAGAAAGCCATCCGACAACAAGCTTAGCTATTTCCGCTTCCTCCAAGAATCGACTCCTGTCAAACTCAAAGTCAAAGACAACTCCAGCGTTCAAATATCCAATTGGTGCAGTTTTCATCGCATCGGCATCCTACGCAAAGACACGACTTGGAGCATCCTCTTCATCAGATATATCCGAAGAATCACGTAAACAACACTCGGGGACTAAAGGTTTACACGATATCCCCTCATATCAAGAACCTCCCCGACACATATGAGACGGTCAACCAAAGAGTCATAACCTTGAAGAGGTCTTCCACTGTCCAAAGGCACACCGCAAGGATCTTCACCTCTCCCAACTACGTTGTCATATCTGATAGGTGCCTGCAACCCCTGACAAGGATGAGACGTATCCCAACTCTAGAAAAATAACTTCAAAAATCAAAGAAAAGTGCAACAGGGGACTGCTCACTGCAACACATCTCATAAAAATCAAGGATTCATAAGATGGCTCAAGGGATGCCTCTTGGAACATAGTCTTTGAAGACACCTGCAGCACCGCGTCGGCAGCAGGACATCTTTCAGCTCATCCTATTCGCCCTCGACGTATTCAGAGGAATTCACCTATATGAACATTTCAAGCATTCCATCATCACATCCAGAAAGGGGTAAAACAAGATTACAAGCCAAAGGGTCAAGATAAGACACAATATTATTCAGTCGATGCTCGCAAAAACATCCCAGTCGTGAATTAACAACCCGGACACCGACAAGGATCCAACTTCAATTCAAGTTCTTGCTCCAGTCATGGCATGCAAAGACAACAACAACAATAGGAGATATCAACCTTCCTGGATTCCCTTGCCTGATCAGACCCCAGAGGCATAGACTCGTAATGATACTACTAAATCATCCATCGTCGAGCAGCAGACCAAAGTAGATGCACCTGGGGACTGAAGGCTTTTTCAGTTTCATAGGTTTAACGGAGATACCTCCTTCAACCAGAGTATTTAATCAACAACGGTAGTAGCGACAAGACCCCCACTCGCATCATCCTGACGAGAGCATCTATACATAAGTACCTTAGCATAACTAAAAGAGAGCGCTGGTCGGTGATGGTCAAACAAGGATTTCTTTTTTAAATCTATGGTCGCATGCTACACACAGGTCAATTTTGGTCCCTACATCATATAAATCAGCCATGCTTCACTAGTTTATGCTCTTTAGAGAACGTTCTATCATACTAAAGGTACTACTACATCAACTATTGTTCCTTCAGCGACTATTTGATATCATCGAAGCGTCATCAAATCAAAAATTCTGGTAAAATCCGACAACTAAGCTCATTGATTTATTTTGATTTATTTGACTAGCTGTAGAAATATGAAATAAAAACGTATAAATTCCTGACGAGCATCAGGATTATGAATATTACTGCTATCTTACATTGTGCAAGAGAATTGAGAAATGCGTTTTTAATCATAGCAATCTTACATTCCGCAGGAGAATTGAGAAGTGCGTCTTTAACTCATAGCTACATTAGCCTCGTAGCTCTTTTATGTATGCATGCACCCGTAATATTTCAGGGCTTTACCCGGCTGAACGCTCGTTATTTAATGTGCATCCATGCAAATTATTTGTATAAAATAGAGTACTAGTTATACAAAATAATGAATGTTCAGAATAGAGGTGATGCCATAGCTGAATATAACTCAAACTAAAAAGCTAATATTCAGAATAGAGGCAATGTCATAGCTGAATATAACGCAAACTAAATAACGAATATTCATAATAGAGGCGATGATATAGCTGAATATAAAGCAAACTAAATAGTGATATTCAGAATAGAGGCGATGCCATAGCTGAATATAACACAAACTAAATAGTGAATATTCATAATAGAGACGACGCCATATCTGAATATAACGCAAACTAGATAGAAGCCATCTAAACAATAAACAAAATAGCGAATATTCAAAATAGAGGCGATGCCATATCTGAATATAACACTAACTAGATGCAAGCCATCTAAAAAGAAAAATAGCTAATATTCAGAATAGAGGCGATGCCATATATGAATACAAAAAAAACTAGATGCAAGTCATCTAAAAACAAAATTACTAACATTCAGCATATAGAAGATACTATAGCTGAATAAAACCGCAAACTAGATGCAAGCTGGTGCTTCCGAAAACCGACTTTGTTTTACCGCAAGCGCACAGTGTCGAAAAATGTAGACAAGAGCAAATACGGTTCGTTCCCACGAGGAGTGTGTATTAAAATTAATTAAAATATTTTTTTTAGGTTTTTTTTTAAAGAATTAAATTAACGAGTGAATTAAAACTATTTAATAAGGTTTGAAATCAATAAGAGGAAAACATTAAGGTTTCGGGAATCCGTTGTACATAGGGTTTAATTGTGTTCGTCACGAAGGGTCTCGATTTTACTCATGTAAAATAGCAAATCTAGCTACTAATACACGAAAGATTTTTCGTTTAAGAATCGAAGAAAGAATTTTCAGAAAGAATTTTCAAAAAGAATTGTTTGTTCTCAACCTAAGGTAGAATTTCGAAGTACTAATTATACGTGGCATAAAGAGTCAAAGAATATTCATAAAACGGTTTAAAGTAGGGTTTCAACGAGTTCTTCTACTAATCAAACAATGCAATATACGTGGCATGGAACATGAAAAATTATTGAGAAGGATAAAACGTTGAAAGAGAGACAAAACATTAACATTAGGTTTTTATAATTGAAAACCCTAAGTTTGAAACACAAAAAAAACCATCTCTACAAGTTCATCCTTTCTCCCTAACAAGAGAATTATCCTGACATGGCTTTCTCAAAAGCCATAAAAATAAATTAATAAAGAGGGGATTAAACTAACCCTTGATTTTTCCTGTATCAAGAACTGAACTCCAGCGTCCAAGATATGTTCTCCGTCCAAAGTTGTTCAGCGTCTTTTCTCTGTCCGTGTTTGTATGTGAAGGTCATGTATGCCCCTTCTCTATCTGTGAAGGTCTCTATTTATAGCTTCTTGTTCCGAACTTCAACCGTACACAAACTAAAGTTTTCTAATTTCACTTAAACACCGCCTTCCATATCTCAACTATCCATCTATTCACGGTCACGATAAAACCATATACTCACGGCATCAACAATCGGTGGCAGTACTCCTTTATTCTCGACCGGAAATTCAGCTCCATCTTCTGATCGTGATCATCATGAACTCATCTTCAATCCTCGAGAATCATCCATACCTTCCAACTGCCAGTTCCCACTAATAACTCGAGCAACAACACTATCATCAGCGAACTCATAAATTCTCTTAAACACAGACCCAAGCTCACTTCTCCTCGAGCTCACCACATACCCAAACATAAGCCATTATGGCAGTTGAAAGCTTCGTCACCACAGACTCTGCTATAACCTTCTTTTTCCACCTTATTTTAACTCATCACTGCCACAAGTCAACAGTTACCAATCTCTTCCAGCACCATCAACTCAGAGCTCATCACATCATCTATGATCATCATCATCTGTCGATAATGGCAGCAAGCCATAAACCACCAGACTCGAATCCATCACTAATTCCGATCATCACCCACATATTTTAACAACTCTATTAGCTCTCTGACAAGAATTTAATCTTGAAAATACGGTTTAACTCCACCATTGTGATCACCGAGATTGATCACAACAATGACATCCATCTTCCTCTCGCAACTGAAATCCATCTTAAACAACACTCGCAGCAACCCTTTTACCTTATTCCATCCTTACAACACAAAGAACCCTTCTAACCCACAATCCATAGCCATCAACTGTCAATCACAATAGTCGGAATAAAAGCTTGACCTAATTCTGGTTTGTTCGAAACTTTGAAGAAGAAGGTGTCCCTTATCTGCATAGTAGGCGCCTTTAAAGAAATTCAAATATCTTGGAAGCCAATATCCGGTTCCTTTGAAATGACCATTTTACCCTTTGTTCATGTTTTGCTAATAACTTCTTCGGACGACCTCGGAATGACTTCGTTCTTTCGCAGTTGGCTTCGTAATTCAATTTCCTACAAGATGGAGAGTAGAAATCCTGTAATATAGTGAGTTCCACTGGGTCTCTGGTAATTCTTCTCTTGTAAAGCTACATTTCACTTGTTTCAAAGATGTAACCTAATAAAACACATAAACTACAAAAGTAATACTAATACAGAGTAATTCACACAAAATCTAGCAAATAAGTGTAAGGAAATGATACTTAAAATGTATATATTATGCACTTATCAAATTCATAAAATCATATAGCAATAGCCGGAACAACTGTGGGTCATCTGAATCAAATAGTGCTAACATAAATAAAAGGAAACTGCAACAGGCCAAGAAAATAAACAAACCGAGCACACCCTTATCTAGTTTTCTGTTTAAAACAACTACATATAGGTGTGGTTCAGGTTAGGCTCTATAAAAGGGTCTAAATAAAATATTTTCATGGGATGGATTTCCTCGTATGCAAGATCAATATGATCAGGTTGTAAAGTCTGGAGTAACTCAACTAATAAATTTGAAACACATAATAATGACCTGAATAATTGTGGATCCTCAAATTCAATCATATTTGACTTACACAGTTGACTACTATGAAGGTGGTCATTCTTAAACAAATGTGTTGATTCTAATTTTCTAAAGTAATTAGGCTTAGTCTCAAAACTTAATAACTGACACATTTGAAATTCGTACATTCCTACATATGGAAGAACATTTTTTGGTGGGAAAACAAAGTCAATCTTGGTATTATTTCCTAGGTAAACCACATCGACCAGAGGATAGGTTTCTAATGACTGAACTTCTTTCTGGACATCAACAGGCTCAGGAAATCTAGTTTGAAGATGATTTTGTAAAATGGTAGAGGTGCATATGTCAAGTCCCAAGTTAGGGACCTTTCTAAGAGTCAAAGGTAAAGAACATGGAGAATAATAGGCATCCCCAAACTTAGAGTTTTCAGTGTCTTTAGATAGACGAGTCACAATTTTTCTAATTTCTAGATCGTCAGATTCATGAAAATAGTCAATTGCTTCTTCTAGGTTATAATCAGGTGGTGCATCCTCACTCATATTTAAAATCTCTACCAGTCTATCTTTGTTATCTAAGACTATTGTTTCTAAATCGTTGGACTCTAAAACAGTATTCTCAGGATAAACCCGTTCCTCTAAACCATTATCATCTTCAAAGAAATAAAATTCTACATCGTCTAAAACAGTGGTATCTGTAGTAAAATCCTCTTCCTCTTGAATAGATGAATAATCATTAAAATTATTTGGATTTGAACCAAAAATAACATATCATCATGAAGCACAATTGGAGTGACAATTCTTGATCACGTTTCCTGTATATTTCAAGTTCTTCACGAATACTATCCTCATCATCATAAGAATATGAAGATGTTTGAACCTCGTCTAAAAACGTAGTGTTACCAATTCTATCATTTTCCTCTGGACTAGGTGAATAATTACAAGGGTAGCATTATATTGGAAATTAAGATCATTTTGAGCAATATTATTCTTTGCAAGAATTTCATTCAAACTTAATGCAAATCTATTTGTAATATCAGTCAACTGCTTGAGGGATTCGTCTAGAGAAAGAGTTGGACTATTAATTGTCCCCCCCTCCCCCATCTTAATCCGAACCTTCTTGTATCCCCAATCAACTCCTTGATGGAATTATCTAGAGAAACAAATGGATCATAAGGAGTACTAGATCGCAACTGCTCGTGTGATTCTTCTGGAGAAAGAGTTGGACTACTAATTGTTCCTCTCACACTTAATTCAAACCTATGTGTCATCTCAGATAACTTCTTGAGTGATTCTTCTAGAGGCATAATAGGTTCATGATGAGTACTAGATTGCAACTGTTTCAGTGATTCTTCTAGAGACATAATAGGTTCATTATAAGGAGTACTAGGTCACATCTTCTTTAGGGCATCCCTTCAAGACAAAGAACTCAAATTTTGCTTATTTTCATGTTCATAAGACGAGTGTGTATATGAATAGTAATTGGGATCACCCTGGTATGAGCAATAACCTCCAAAAGTTTGATGGTGGTCCCGACTACTATCCAAACCATGTTGATGGTACGGATAATGTCAATTTTGAAATTCATTTGGATATTCATTGTATTGGTCCTCATAATACCAGTTCGACATTTTATGATAAAAACTTCCTAATATGTTTATAAAAAATATAAAAAAATAAATCCTAACAGGAAGGGGGTTCCAAACATATACAAATAAGCCTAACTCAACCAAATCAAACCTGTTGAATCTAGCAAACAAAAATCATGATGATTTCACTTAAATTGTTTCTAGACTAGATTTTATTCTTTCAAAAGGCAACTAGTTACACTTTTATCAAACCTCTTAGAACGATCCGAATTAGATTAAGTCGAATAGAGACAGGATAACCTCTAAGGGGATTTGATAACCCTACCTCTTTGGCAACGTTTCCTTGGGTTACAAGGAGGCTCGAATCTACTTAAAATAATCATCCTGAACTTTGAGTTAGACTAACAGAGTAACCAATACAGTCCTTTTGAATGATTTTCCAATAAGCTCGTTACCCTATCGGTCTCTTTCTAGTCAAAACTTTAAGCTTAGGTTCGCGTTTGGTAACGTGTTCCTAAAGCGGGCAAGAAGGAATGGTGGTGAAATCCGATTCCTTATCTTGTATGGCCAGTCCTTTCCCTTTACTAGAAAAGTAAATCCGTATTCAGGTCCTCAGTGTATATGCATTACAAAGGAGTCTAGAAAACCCAATGACAGAGGATTCGTGGGTGGTTAGAGTCTTACCTCCCGTTCCAGACGAGTAATGAACCGTTGAAGTCGACTCAGGTCACCGACTCTTCTGTCAGTGTACGAACTCGAGGGGCTGAGAAAATATCGTAATTTTCGTCCTTCCCTGTTGCAGTTTATAATAATTAATACCCTTCCGTAGGGCTTAAAAAATATTAATGTCCAAAGGAAATAAAGTCCAAAGAATTTTTTTCTACAAAAATAATAAAAGATTTCCTAATACAATTTTCTAAAAACAAAAATAAATAAAACCCTAAAAATAAAAAAATAAAATAAAATTAACTAAAAAAATAAAATAAATTTGTCTTCTTTTTTAGCTCTTTTCGATTTATCTTTGACTCCAAGTCTTTAATCAATCAATATAATCTTTGGCTCCAATTTCTTTTTGATCCAAAACCTGTAATACAAAGAAAAATACCCAAAAAACGTAAAATATGACAAATAAAAATAAAAATCTAATTAAACTAACTAACCTAAAAAAAACTAAAAATAAATATAAAAACAAGTCCCCGGCAGCGGCGCCAAAAACTTGATCGTTTTACAAAAGTGGTAAAAATAGTTCGTTCGATGAGACTTGTGAAGATTCGTTTTAGACCTAATTCTGAATTAAGATAGAAAAATAGTAAAAGACTTTAACCATATTAGGAAGAACTGGAACTCAGGATTCCACCAAAATCACTTCTGATTGATTTCTACAAAGATTTTTTAACAATTATAGCTCTTTTATTGACTTTGTTTCTTTGCCAATAGTAGATTTCTAAAACATTAATTGTAAATCACAAGCATGGTGCATCAAAAGCTCTTAAGTCTCAGCGTACACCATCAAACAAAATCACAACTAATTAAGAAAAATCATAACTCACAAAATCAATGCAAAAGTCATTAAGAATCAAAAATAGTTACCATTCATTCATAAAATATGGCTTCCTCCATTGTCCCAGTAGTTGGGTATAGCTCATCATGCTCAAAACACTCTCAAAAGATTGGTACATGGCTCATAAGTGCTTGAGAAGAAGAAAAGAAGCTAAAAATAATAAAACAGGAAATCTGCAACATTTTCTGGGCGTTACAGATTAACTTTTGCAATGGAGCTTGAAGATATATGTTGCAAAGCTGAATATAAATGTTGCAAAGACGAAGATAAAGGTTGTTGTTGGGTTGAAGAAATCGTCGATGTATCCATGTTCTTCACGTTCAGCAATATCAGTTTTTTTTCTTCCAGGTTTCTTCCCGAGCCTCCCCCACTTGATTTTTCTTCCT
Organism: Papaver californicum; assembly: GCA_023531435.1. Classification (NCBI taxonomy): domain Eukaryota; kingdom Viridiplantae; phylum Streptophyta; class Magnoliopsida; order Ranunculales; family Papaveraceae; genus Papaver; species Papaver californicum. Next base: position 3,130,539 of record JAJJMC010020031.1, on the reverse strand, counting down.
CCTCTTTGCTATTTATAGGTTCTAAAAACCCTAACAACTCATCCTTAATCGATAACGACTCAAAACTCAATCCAAAATAAACTTTAATTCGAGATAATCCAAAACAAATGGGATTTTTTTTTCCGTCTGTAAAACGGATTTCCACCATTTTTCTCGGGCGTAAAACACTTTGTTTGACGTGTTTAACCAAGTACAAATTGTTTCTTCACTTAGATATATCGAAATCTTCTTTTAGTTCCCTTAAAAATCTCTTCCAAGTAGTTTCGAAATATCCTCATGCGTAAGAATGTGTTCCCTCCTTTTTTTTCATTTTCAAACTATGAAGAGGGGGTTCTCTTATCATTCTTCTGGGTGCCTTTAGTAATTTGGTGGGTGCTTTTAGTAATTTTCCCCAGGTGCCTTTAACAACTTTTTAAGCCAATTTTTCCTCAAATATTTATTTTCCAAAAATAACTACAAAGACATAATAACCCGTAAAAGTACAAACTCGAGCGCTAGTAATACAGAGAATTGAGCACAATTTAGACACAAAAATGTGTCTATCATAGAGATAATGGAGTAATAATCTGGAAGATTTTAGAAACTTCCGAGGACGAGGTGGACGGTTATTACCATAACCTCCACTTCTCCATATCCCCATAACTACCACTACTTTACAAGGAAAGTATGTGGTCTCAAAGGTTATAAATAGGCTGCTTAACCAATTCCAAAGACAGAACAACAAGACAAAGAAACAAGCAACAGACGGAGAAGAGATAGAAAATCATTCTCAATATCTGCTATTTTTCCACCACAACTCACAATTCTGCACACATAATTCCTTCAACTTCCTTTGATTCCCTCCCCTAAGATCAACCCATCTCCTCTATTTGTAACTGAAGTAGAAATAATACAAATATCCAATTATTTGGATTTGTTTTGTACGATTTTTATCCTCGAACCTAAAAAGTACTTTTATAGTACATTGTTTTGCCTGAGAGCAATTTTTAGGTGCAAACAAGTAACAAACTCTTATTACACTCAATCAAGGAGCTGATTTAGAAGATTACATCTCCGTGCTCATGTCCAATGTCAACAAACTCTTTTTTTCTACTTCTTCTCTCTCTAAAACAATTTCTTTTTTATGTTTTGATTTTCAAAGTAACTAAGTATAAACAATTTCGTTAATCCAATCAAACACTAACTTTTAATTAGTTTAGCTAACTATGTTCATGAACACTAATTAATAGAGGACACTTTAGCCATTATCAAAATTAGTAGGATAAATGGTTGTTGACTTTAATATTTAATAACCTTATTTTGTCTTTTTTGTTAGTTCTTAAAACCAAAGTGTTGCATCCTCAAATGGAAGGATTTCTTTTGTGCAGTTTATAGTTGGATCAAAATAATAATTTAGGGCTTATGAGCCCATATGAAAAGACAGTGGTCTTATTTATGGACAGCCATAAGTAGGAACTCAAGACGCCTCCTTTTTTTATGAACCCTATTATTGGGGCTGCAGACTTTTTTCATAGGGGCTTACAAGATGAAAAAATAGGGTTATCTTGTAATTAACCCCAATGCCCCTTATCCAAGTATTTTTCATAATACCTAGACTACCTTAGATTAATTGGTGTTAATACTAAACTAATTAAGAGTTAGTTAGTTGATTAGCTTAAGGATTTAGTTTAAAGTTAATAAAAAACTAAAATCAAAACCATTTTTTTTTCTTTTGGAGGGAGAAGAAGAAAAAGAAGTGGAAAAAAAAAATAACCTAGAAATTTTGATTTTCCAAATGAGTGATTCTAACAAGAGTTATGATTTAGGTGAATCCTCTTCTTCTAAATCAAAGAAGACATTCATACAACAAAACAACGATCCAGAGATGACTGATTTTTTAGATAATCAAGAGCTTTTAACCCAAACTCTTGAAGATCCAAGCCAAGAATATGAACAAAATAAAACTCAAACTAGTCAGGTATACATCTAACTTAACCCTAATACTATTTTTGTTGCATGTAATTGCTTAAATTATGTAGAAAGTTTGATTTTTTCGCTCCCAGAAAACCCCCAAATCCCAGACGTAGGCTAATTACGGCTGGAAAAATCATGGTTTCCTAGCCGTATAAGTTATATACGGTTAGGAAAAGATGAACTCCAAGTCGTAAACTTTGATAGACGGCTGGATAAATAAGAACTCCTAGTCGTAGAACTTATATACGGCTAGGTCGTGCCCACGAGAACCCAGTCGTAGTTGCATGGGCATATTAAATGCTATCCACTAAGAATGGAAAAGCTGGCGTAAACCTAACAAAGAGTCGTTTATGGTTGGAAATTATAATAAAGCTGGCCATAAGATGTTTTTACGGCTGGAAATTCAAACCGTATTAGAAACTCAGGCTCGTATACGGCTAGCTTTTGTACCAAATATGGTCGTAAATTAGTAGTTACGGTCAGGTTTTTAGTTTTCGACCCAGCCGTAACTAGGGTCTTGAGATGTTTTTTCCTGATTTTTTTACGTCTATGTCTCATTTTTCTTAAATGGAGTCCATACCTGAACCAATGGAAGATCAACCCCCAACTGTTAGCAAATTGAATGTAGATACAAGTGATCACCATGCCAATAACTTTGAATGGGTACATATAGACGATGCGAATAAATGGGATCGAGAACAAGGGTTGAAAAAGATGTGTGTTATAGTTCAAAACAATCAAGTAAGACCCACCTTCTTTCAAATGGTTTGCGAGAGTAGTGGGGAGTACAAGAGTCATCAAAGAAAGGATTTTGTGTATAAACCAAAGAGCACGAGGAAGAGGGGAGTGCATCATACAAAGAAGTGTGGTTTCCCTTTTAAGCTTCAATTTAAGTACAACAAGGTCAAGAAAGTATGGTTTATGAGTGAGATGGTTTCGGGATTTCATAACCACCCAATTCCTGAGAGTTTGATCAACCATCCTTATGCGGAAAGGATCAACCTCTAAGGGGGAGGGGGGGGGAGCTAGTAGATGTGTTGAGTCAACAACTCGCAAGACCTATTGATATCCTTTGTAGTATGAAGACATTAAACAAGAAAAAATCATCTACCTTGACTACCATCTATAATTCAAGAAAAAAATTGAGAAGTGAACAATGGAAAAATAGAGAACTTGTGCAACAATTATTGTATTTGGGGGAAAGGCGAACGACACGATAGTGTATGAGAAAGATGAGAATGGGGAAGTGATAGAGCGTACATGGTCGGTTGTCATCCAAGCAAAATTATTTTTAAGTTCTCTACTTCACAAATATGGATTAGAATATAGTAGTAAGAACAAGTTCGTTCCTCAGGGAAATATGGGTTGTCAAGTTATTTTGATTACTTAGGTAAACAGGGGGGTTTTGTTGTTCAAAGTAATTTGAAATAAGACTTAAACTGAAAGTATTTAAGAAAATATTATAAGAGAAGAATGGTTAAGGAATTCACCGTCCATCATTACACATGTCATGCAATCAAACATTAATATCATCATTCAGTCTCTCATTTACCAATAACCCTAAAGTATCCCCAATCGGTGTCAAAACTTTGTTACGTCTCCACTACTCAACAAATAATGCAATCGCTAATACGTAAAAAAATTTCTACCAAATAACCTAATGCTTTATCACTAAGAGATTCCATTTGAAAAAAACTTTAGATTTTGTGAGATAGGTTACTCATAAACAATAAAAACACAATCGTGACATATTCAACCCAGACCAAGTTTTACATGTGACTTCCTTCACGATTCGCACCGCTAGTGGTCACAAATTACTACTAGGTATTGGGGTTCTTGATAAAATTACATAAGAATCCTACTTAGCTATAGAGAAGTTATTAATATATTTAATTCGCAACTTAAACATACGAAATAACTAATCATATTATATGAACACAATCAAATAATTGTTATACCTAGTAAAACTTGAACGATATACAAGAGAGTGAATAACAAAACTAATGCATTAATTGAATAACATGTTCATCACTTTAGATTACATCTTTAACCAATAAGAAAGGTTTAACTCATCATGGATTACTCAAAATCCATGGAAAATATATAAGAAAGCAAGTAAAGCAAACCCTAGAAATCGTGATGATCAATCGTAACTCCAAGCCCTAGCTTCTTGTTATCCTTGTGTTGTAAAGTGTCTTATATATCCTCTAAGAGTTTAGGAAGTATATAATACAGTGTTCTTGATATCTAGGGATTAGAATCCTTTCGGGCCCATGTTCTCCCCAAAATAGAGTAAAAAACGTATCAAAAACGTCCCAGAACAGTGTCAGGTTCGACTACTATTGTGTGGACCTTTCCAGACGAACCTGAAAACCTTTATTTGCTCCAGACGAGTGTCAGGTTCGGCTACTAATTAAATTTTGATTAGTGGCCGAACCTCTCCCTATACAATTTTTTATTTTTCATCGAAAACAGACTCCAAAGTTCGACTACTATCCTTGTTTGACTTATTGGCCGAACCTTCTCCTAAAAACTTTGTTCAAAACTCATCTTGGGGTTCGGATACTATCATTGGATCATTTTGTGGCCGAACATCCTCCTGGATACTTCAAAAACTTGATTATTCGGCTTCAGGTTCGGCTGATTCGTGCTAAGCAATTAGTAGCCGAACTACTCTTTGTAGACTCGATTCTTGAAAGCTTGTTTCGCCCATAACTTCTTCATCCGATGTCGGAATGACCTCATTCTTTTTGCGTAGGCTTCATGTTTCAATTTCCTTAAATGTAGAGTAAAGAAATATTGTATTTGAATGAGTTACATTTGGTCCCTTCTCTAGCTCCCGTTGTAGCACTTGACTTCCCTGTTCATTTATTGTCATAATGAACTCCTTTCTTCTTATTTGGTTGAATACACTTCAAAAATACTAAGAAAATCAAAAGAAAACAAAATCAAAGCATAATGATATGAAAACTAACAAGAAAGCAATGAATTAGAGTATCAAACTAATGCAAATAATGCACCTATAAAATTACCCCACACTTGCCTTTTGCTAGTCCTCGAGCAAACTACCTTACTAAACTAAACTAAAATACAACAACTCCATATCGTCGAGGATACGGTTACACTTAGCATGTGTAACAAACTTTTAAACCCCTAGTGTCCCTAGTGGACGAGTTATAGTCTCGTGAGGGTTTACAAGAGGTATCCCCATAAAACCTAAATTCCAACTTTCAAAAATTCCAGAGCACTTGCATCCAAAGAGATACAAATACATAAAGTTTCTGCACACTAACAATAAGAATTTAGAAGTATAAAGAACAATATTCTCATGCTTAACCCTTGAGTTAGGAGAAAACCACCATACGGAAGAATCCAGGTTCGAGAGAGACCGAATAAGCATTCTGCCTCACCAATAGGATTTTATGAATTTTACACTCAAAAGACTCACTTTATGGTTCTCATATGTGTGCAAGCAGGAGTGAAGATATAAATCCTGCACACGTTGAATGGTGGGAAGGAAAAAGAACCTTCCGAATCATGAAGATGTTATCCCATAGAGATGTGGGACAAGAATGAACCCTTTTTTATTTTTCCGATGACCTCTAAGAACGGAAATCAACCACTATGTAAGGATGGGAACACTTACTTACCTTCTCACCCGACTCACAATCAACACCACTCTCACAGTATCCAATTGAAACGTTTTCAGTCTTCGGTCTTCAACTATTTTTGATGGACTCTTGAACTTCGTAGAACCTTAAAAAATGTAACTTTTTTCTTCAATTCCTTGTTGTTTGAAACTTATTTATAGATTTCTTCTTCCCACGTCCTTATTGAATGGATATAAGAACAACATACTACAGTAATGATAAAAACTATTATTATTATTTTTTACTTTTCTTTTTCTTTTTTTTTTCGATTTTTTTGAATAATGTGAACTCAAAATAATATAATAATGAAACTACTATGGTCGTGGGATAAGGACTTTACCACTTGATTCTTCACAATTTGTATTGTCTTGATATCATGAACTTCACTAACTCCTATCTTTTGATTTCTTTCACTCTTGTACATAAGTCTTCAATATATATATAATTCTGCTAATTGTATTGTTGCTTTACTTGAATATGAAATTTTCTCTTTCTTGTACTGTTGCTTGTAAACCTTGAACGTCTTCAAATTTCCTTCAACTTTTTTATGCTTCGCTTGTTGATGATAATGTGTTTCTATGGACCTGTTGTTGTCGAGAAAATGGTGCCAACTGCAAATAAGAATACAAGATAAAGTTAGCAATTTTGATGACACCCTCATGATTAATATAAATAACACTCAAGAGATCGAAAAGTAGTGCTGAAATTGGTGAGAAATTGGGTAGCTCATCATTCTACCCGGAGTTTACGCAGATGAAACACTTTAAACGAACAATTTTTAGATAGCTACAAAGAATTGAAGGTCTGGTGCCTCACTCATGGGTATTGAATGATCAACTTCTCAAAAACTATATTCTCTACCGGCGATTTAAGTCTATTTTATCGGTATCACCTCTCAACAACTAAGAACTTTGAATGTTGTTCTCTATTACTTCTAAGTTCAATTATTTCGGTAAGAACTCCGTATGTAATCTTAGATAGAAGTATACAAAGTGACTTTAAAATCTCTAAAAGTTGGAGGTCTTCATGCAAATATGTACAAAAAGTTTAAAAATTCATACAAAAGCAAATACTAAAAATCTATATGCTTAAACACTCCCCCACACTTAAACTTTACATTGTCCTCAATGTAAATTGATTCTTCCAATTAATATTCAAGGTGGGAAAATCTTACTAATGGTATGAAAAGATAAGAAAAACAAGACAAAAAAGATAAAGATAGAAATACAAAACCAATGGGTTGCCTCCCATGTAGCGCTAGTTTAACGTCTTCATCCCGACTTGGCATCTTCCTACTACTCCTCCATAGGGAATGCATCAAAAGTTATACCACTTCCACATTCTCAAGCACAAAGTTCCCATAATACGGCTTCAAGCGATGACCATCCACTTTGAATTCGTTTCCTGAGGTTAAATTTTGATTTTCCATTGCACAATGAGAAAATATTAGTGATAACATAAGGTCCCTTCCAACGGGAACGTAATATACCAGAGAATAATCTAAGACGAGTATCAAACATCAAAAATTTATGTCCAACAGTAAACTGTTTTCTAAATATCATATTATCATGAAAATCCTTCGTCTTTTCCTTGTAGATTCGTGAGATCTCATATGTTGTATTTTGAATCTCTTCAAGATCACTTTCCTTTGTTTTCCAGCATCATCTATCTCCATGTTGCACTGCTTAATAGCCTAGAAAGCCATATGTTCGATTTCAACTGGAAGATGACATGATTTACCGTACAAAAGCCAAAAAGGAGACATCCCGATAGGCATTTTGTATGCAGTCGTATGCGTCCATAATGCATCATCAAGTCGTAAACTCCAATCCTTTCTTGTGGGATTCACGTTTTTCTCCAAGATGGATTTCACTTCTCGATTAGAAACTTTTGCTTGCCCGTTAGTTTGTCGATGATATAGTGTTGCAATCTTGTGAGTGATGTTGTACTTCTTTAACAAGCCCTGCAAATAGTGGTAAGACTTGTGAAGATTTGTTTTTAAATCTCATTTCTAAGACTAAAAATAGGAAAAAACAAATAAATTATAACAAGATTGAGAGTAAACTGAGGCCAAGATTCCACTATTTTCCAAATTTTAAAGTGATTGAATTCAATAATTATAATTAAGCAATTCTTACGTTTTACTTCGATTCTAAAATATTGCAACAAGTAGATTTTTAAAACAACAATTGTATAAAAAAAGCATGGAACATCTAAAACCTAGGCCAAAGCATGTACCATCTAACGAAATCACAATTGCTTAAAAAAATCATTAAATCAATTTTTAACCAAGGCAATTAATCGTAAATGAGTTGCATAAATTAATTAAATACATATTACCACATAATTTTTGAAAAAATAGCTTCCTCCGTCGCCTCAGAGATGGGGTTTAGCTCCTCATATTAATCACTTGCTCAAAAATATGGTTCATTGCTCCAAAAAATGTTTACAAATGATAAAAATTGAGTAAAACAAAGAAAACAGTGAGTTTGCAACGTTTATAGACGTTACAGACTAACTGTTACAGAAGGACTGAAAATAAAGGTTGCAGTTGCGACAATAATCGTTGCAAACCAATGAAGAAAATATGGCCTATTGGTTGAAGATTCCGTTTCCTAATCGTTGTTCTTCATGCAGCAGCAGCAGTTTTTCTGAGTTGATTTTGATCGCTCTTTTCAACTCCTAATATCTCCCCAATACTCTCTCCCCTTAGTGAAACCCTCGACACTCCTTTGTATACCCATAACATCTCTCAAATCTCCCCATTTAATTCTCACAAAATATTTTTAATTCTCGAGAATAATTTGCTTCTCTCTGTCCTGATTTTCTTCCTGTTAAACTCTGTGAACTGTTGCATCTCTGGCTCTGTGTAATTAGATATCCCCAAAAACATTGAAAGATCGCAACCATTTATATGGCTCTTAAACAAGATTATCTCCCAATATATTCTCACTTTTTCTTTTTATTTGATATGGATTCTGTTGTAAAACTCATATACAAATTAAGAAAAGAATAATCATGTCCTAAAATCTTGCAATTAATCCCAACAAAATATCATGTTCAAATCTTCACAGATTCACATTTATTTGAAACCACTTTTCCCACCAAAATGGTTTCTTTGAACCGTGAAGAAGAGGGAGTGCTCATATCCACTGTTTGGGTGCCTTTATCAATTCTGGGTGCCTTTAGTAGTTTTTTCGAGCCAATTTTTCTAACAATGTTTATTTTCCAAAAATACCTATTAATACATAAAAACACAAAATTAGTACAAAATGAATTCCAACACTATAAAAGTTGAGAGCAAATTAGACACATAAATGTGTCTATCATGCCCCTCCATCGCTGATTATGGCTTTTGGAGTTCCAAACCTTGCAAAAATATATTCTTTAACAAAATTTGTAACCACTTTAGAATCATTAGTCGGGTGGCTTTAGCTTCCACCCATTTTGAGACATAATCGACAACAATTACGATATAAAATTTACCAAAAGAATTAACAAAAGGACCCATAAAATTAATTCCCCAAACATCAAATACTTCAATGAAGAGTATGGGAGTCTGTGGTATTTGATTTCGAGCACCTAGATTTCCTGCTCTCTGGCTCTATCAAAAGTAGTGCAAAATATGTATGCGTCTTTAAATAAAGTGGGCCAATAGAAACCACTCTCAAGTACCTTAAGTGCAGTTCTTTTGGACCCAAAATCTCCTCCACCGGCATAAGAATGATAAAAAGATAATATAGAAGATTCGGATACGCACCTTCGTATGAACAATGCTTCCAAAAGTATGGATCATACCATATATATTGATTAGTTATTCTCTTAAGTTTGTCTCTCTCAGCACGAGACAAGTTCTTCGGAATTTGTTTAGAAACCAAATAATTGACAATATCAACATACCATGGTTCCGCAACCTGTATTGAGAATAATTGCTCATCAGGAAAACTTTCATGCAACGGGGTAGTTTCTTTGTCTACAATGAGACGACTCAAGTTATCTGCAAATGTATTCTCAATATCTTTCTTATCTTTGATCTCTATATCAAATTATGTAGAAGCAATATCCATTGTATAAGCCTTGGTTTCGCTTCCTTCTTTGCAAGTAGATACCTAAGTGCTGCATGGTCAGAATACACAATAACTTTCGTACCAAGCAAATAAGAACAAAATTTCTCCAATACGAATACAATGACTAGAAACTCCTTTTTCGTGGTCGTATAATTCTGTTGTGCCTCATTCAACGTCCTGGAAGCATAATAAATAGCGTGAGTAGTTTCCCAGTACGTTATCCTAATAATGCACCGACCGCATAGTCAATGGTATCACACATTAGCTCAAAAGGCTTGTTCCAATCCGGTGGTCTAATGATAGGGGTTGTTATCAAAAGTTCTTTCAAATGATTGAATGCCACCAAACACTTCTCGTCAAAGTTTAAAACCACGTCCTTTTTCAATAAATGGCATAATGGTGATGCAACCTTGGAAAAATCTTTGATAAACCTACGATAAAATCTTGCATAACCAAGAAAAACACGAATCTGCCTCATCGTAGTGGGAGGGGTAAGAGCACGAATAAGATCTATCTTAGCTTTATAAACTTCCAAGCCTTTAGAATATATAATATGACCTAAAACAATGCCATGGGTTACCATAAAATGGCACTTCTCCCAATTAGCACAAGATTAGTTTCAACACATCATTTAGGAATTTATGTAAGGTTATACAAGCACAAGTCAAATGAATCACCATACACACTGAAATCATCCATAAAGACTTCGATAATGTTTTCCATATATTCTGAAAAGGTACTTACCATACACCTTTGGAAGGTAGCGGGTGCATTACACAAACCAAAAGGTATCCTTATGTATGCAAATGTTCTGAAAGGACAAGTAAATGTAGTCTTCTCTTGATCCTCCGGTGCTATAGCAATCTGATTGTACCCTGAATAACCATCAAGAAAATAGTAATAAGAGTGTCCAGATAATCTTTCTAACATTTGATCCATAAAAGGTAACGGTAAGTAATCTTTTCTAGTGGTTGCATTAAGTTTTATGTAATCTATACAAACCCTCAAACCGTTTTGAGCACGAGTTGGGATAAGTTCATTTTCATTATTCCGCACCACTGTAACGCCTAATTTCTTTGGTACAATTTGCACCAGGCTTACCCACTTGCTATCAGAAATGGGGTACATAAGGCGTAATGCTCTTATTCTAAGATCTTTGCCTTCCTCTTTTCACGAATTACACCCTTCCTCGATGGGCCCATTCCTATCCTTTTGGTCAGGCTACTCCGTACCTCCTTTCCGATCTCTACGCATATCACCGCTCCACCGAAAATTCCCTCTGCCCCACTCCCACGTCTAAAAGCTTGAGTATCTCTTTCTTTACTACTTCCATCATCGGAGGATTCAACCGTCGTTGAGCCTCCCTTGTAGGCTTTGTTCCTTCCTCAAGTAGTATTTTATGCATGCATGGAGAAGGGTTTATCCCCTTGATATCAGGAATTGTCTATCTTATAGCCTCTTTGTACTCCCTAAATACCCGAATAAGTCTTTGGTCCTGGAGTTCAGTTAGTGCATTCGAAATTATTACCGACAACTCTTCATTATCACCCAAATACATGTATTTTAGGTGATCAGGAAGAGGCTTTAGTTCTAATTTCGGAGCCTGCAAGATAGATGGAAATAACTCTTCATTAGATACTGGTAAAGAAATGTAAGCAACATTCTTTATTATGGATTTTTCTTGTAATGAGGTAAGAGAACCAATGGTTTCTTTAATATTATCACTGTACTCCAAACCCTTATCAAGTGGCTTTGCTAGTACTGTTTCTAAAATATCTGTGTCACTCAAATCAAACATCCTTTGGGCTAAGTCATCGATAACATCAATGGAGAAGCAAGAGTGGACGTCACTTGGAAATCGCATCGCCTCATAAATATTGAAACGTATTATTTCTCCATTAAATTCCATTTTCAAAATCCCTCTGTAGACGTTAATTTTTGTTCTCTATGTTCGCATGAATGGACATCCATGTAGCAACGGTATAGGCGAATCAATTGATCCATCTGTCATCTCTAGTATACAGGACTCTGCTGGAAAGACTAGCTGATTAACCTGCACACGCACATCTTCAATAATACCTCTAGGGTATATATTATAACGGTCATCTAATTGTAAAATGATTTCAGTTTCTTACAAAGGTTCTAAGTTAAGATATTCATATATAGATGTAGGCATAACATTTATTGATGCTCCTAAATCAAACATAACTTTATTAAACGCTTTGTTACCAATAACAATAGGAATGTCAAAACTACCGAGATCTTTACATTTGAGTTGGAGTTTCTTTTGAAAAATATCCGAAGCATTCTCCCCCACTCTCATTACCTCATAAACGGTTAATCTTTGTTTATTGGTGCACAATTCCTTCAAAATTTTCACATATTTAGGTACTTGTTTTATTGCATCTATGAGTGGAATATTCACATGAATCTTCTTGAAAATATATAAGATCTCCTTATCTTGTTCTGCCCTTTTAGAGTTAGCAAACCTGCGAGGAAAAGGCAAAGGAGGAACATAAGTTGAAATATGATGTTTAGAGTTTTCTTTAGGTACCTCATTGGTTTGATAAGAGTCGGTAATCTCTTTCTCCAAAACCGGCCCCTTGGGGTCTTTGTTTTTTGTAGCATCTTCGTGTTGCATAATTTGTGTACCACTTCTCAATGTCACAGCATTGACATTCTCCCTTGGATTAAGAGGTTGAGAAGGGAGTTTTCCACTATTATGTGTCTTCAACTGGTTCAACTCACTTTCCATTGACCCAACCTGTGTTTGCAACTCCTTGATTGCGTTATCCGTCTTCGGTAGGCTCTATTGAAATATGGATATAATCGTATTGAGTTTTTCATCTGTGCTAGAACCCTGATTAGGTTCTTGGTGTGGATGGGATTGTTGTTGTTGATACCTATTCTGGCGGTTGAAAGTAGGTAGTTGAACTGCAACTTGCTTGTTTGCATAGTTAAAGTTGGGGTGATCTCTCCATCCTGGAGTGTAAGTGTTGGAGAAGGGATCATACCGCCTCTGCTGATTTGGAAAGAGTGCATTGGCTTGTTCATAACTCTCTCCTTAGATGGAAGAAGATGATGGTGAAATACTACAAATGCGATTTGTTGCATCATCACCGTTAGGTTGCCTATCTGTTGACGAACTTCAGTAGACTCGCCAACTTCATTAACTCTCTTGACGAGTGGTTCTGACTGGAGATTTTTTTAGAATTTGCTGCCATGTTCTCAATTAACTCTCTAGCTTGAGATATTGTTTTGTTCACTAATGCACCACCACCTGCAGCGTCGAGAAGATTTATGTCACTTTCTTGAAGACCCTCGTAGAAGTACTAGATGATCAATAAATCATTAAATTGATGATGCAGACAGCTTGCCACCAATCTCTTGTAACGTTCCTAGTATTCATACAATGTCTCTCCTGCCATCTGTTTAATGCCACAAATCTCTTTCCGAATCTGAGTTGCCTTTGATGGAGGAAAGTATCTCTCTAAGAAGAGTTTTTTCAAACCAGTCCAAGTTGTAACACTGCACGAAGGTAAATAGTACAACCATTCATTAGCAGTTCCATCAAAGAGAATGGAAAAGCACATAACATAACTCCATCTGCATCTGTATCTTTTGGTAGCATGGCCATGACTATGTTATGAAAATCATTAAATGCTTGTTTGGATCTTCATTAGCCATTTCATGAAACTTTGGTAGCTCACGGATCAATCCTGGCTTGATTTCAAATGTAAATGTTATTTGAATACACCAGTCCATCTCCGAGTCTCGATTCCAATCTGTAGAAACCCGACAGGCTTCGGTCGGTTGTGGTCTAGGAGCCAGAAGATAAGTACCTGAAAAATAATTCTCAAAACTAAATTAAAACCTAATGATAAGAAATCAAAAACAAAATAACAATCTGTTATGTCTCCCCAGCTGCGGCGCCAAAATTTAGGCGGTTGTAAGCTAAGCAAAATTATTTTCAAGTTCTGTACTTCACAAATATGGAATAGAATATAGTAGTAAGAACAAGTTCGTTCCTCAGGGAAATATGGGTTGTCAAGTTATTTTTATTACTTATGTAAACAGGTGGGTTTTGTTGTTCAGAGTAATTTAAACTACGACTTAAACTGAAAGTGTTTAAGAAAATATCATAAGAGAAGACTGGTTAAGGAATTCACCGTCCATCATTACACATGCCATGCAATCAAACATTAATATCATCATTCACTCTCTCATGTTACCAATAACCCTAAAGTATACCCAATCGGTGTCAACACTTCGTTACGTCTCCACTACTCAACAAATATTACAATCACTAATACATAAATTCTTTTTTACCAAATAACCTAATGCTTTATCGCTAAGAGATTCAATTTGAAGAAAGCTTTAGATTCCTTGAGACGGGTTACTCATAGGCAATACAAACACAATCGTGGTATATTCAACCCAGGCCAAGTTTTACTTGTGACTTCCTTCATGATTCGCACTGCTAGTGGTCTCAAATTAGGGTTCTTGATAAAATTACCTAAGACTCTTACTTAGCTATAGAGAAGTTATTAAGATATTTAATTCGGGACTCAAACATACGAAATAACTTATCATATTATATGAACACAATCAAATAATTGTTATACCTAGTAAAACTTGAACGATATACAAGATATGAGTAACGGAACTAATGCATTAATTGAATAACATGTTCATCACTTTAGATTACATCTTTAACCAATAAGAAAGGCTTAACTCATCATGGATTTCTCAAAATCCATTGAAAATATATAAGAAAGCAAGTAAAGCAAACCCTAGAAAATCGTGATGATCAATCGTAACTCCAAGCCCTAGCTTCTTGTTATCCTTGTGCTGTAAAGTATCTTTATATACTCTAAGATTTTAGGAAGTATTCTTATATAGTTCTCTTGATATCTAGGACTTAGAATCTTTTCCGGCCCATGTTATCCCCAAAATAGAGTAAAAAATGTATCAAAAACGTCCCAGAACAGTGTCAGGTTCGGCTACTATTGTGTGGACCTTCCCAGCGGGACCTAACAACCTTTATTTGCTTCAGACGTCAGGTTCGGCTATTAATTTGAGTTTGATTAGTGGCCGAATTTCTCTCAGTACACTTTTTATTTTTCATCGAAAACACACTCCGAAGTTCGTCTACTATCCTTGTTTGACTTATTGGCCGAACCTTCTCCTGGAAACTTTGTTCGAAAATCATCTTGGGGTTCGGATACTATCATTGGATCATTTTGTGGATGAACATCCTCCTAGATACTTCAAAAACTTGATTATTCGGCTTCAAGTTCAGCTGATTCGCGCTAAGGAATTAGTAGCCGAACTACTCTCTGTAGACTCAATTCTTCAAAGCTTGTTTCACCAATAACTTCTTCATCCGATGTCGGAATGACCTCATTCCTTTTACGTAGCTTTGTCTTTAAATTTCATTCAATATAAAGTGAAGAAATATTGGATTTGAATGAGTTATATTTGGTCCCCTCTTTAGCTCCCGTTGTAGCACTTGACTTCCTTGTCCATTTATTGTCATAATGAACTCCTTTATTCTTCTTTGGTTGAGTACACTTCAAAGCTCCTAAGAAACTTAAAAAGAAAAATCAATGATATGAAACTAACAAGAAAGCAATGAACTATAGTATCAAACTAATGCAAATAATCCACCTATCGTGCATTACCCAAAGTAACGAAGACGTTGATCAAGACATTAACATGGATCAGACATCCGATTCTTGGTGGAAGCGTATGTTTAAGATTTTTGTGGGATTTTACGGAAATCGTAATCATAAGACGTTTAAAGTTTTTAAGAAAAGGTTTGAGAACCTGTTTCAATGATTTGAGGCTTTGAAACAAGAGATGGAAACTGTAAAAGAAGTTCATCCCACCGAATCCAGTGCGACAAAAGTAAGTACGATAATCAATAAGTCGTTCAAAAAAATAGATTTCAAACATATAAACTTACAATTGATCTGTTTTTTTCAGTGGGTGATGGCTCTCGGCAACTATGAAACTATCCATGGCAAAACATTTAAGCATGAGGATTGCTATCGTATTTTGGAAGAAAGTACCTATGATTTCAACCTATATGATTATTTTTTAAGTGTGATCTAATGATCTAATCTATTTCATTTCCTGTAGTTCTTCTTTTAATGTGTTTTGAAAGATTTATGCTTTTTCCTTTAATATAACGCTATGAAAGATCTATTCTATTTCATTGATGTATGCCTTTAATGTATGCCAAAACCAAACAAGCCTCATGGCCAATTACGGTCAGGTTTATTCACAAACCTAGCCGTATAGGGAAACTCAAAGTCACTTATGGCTAGGTCAGTGTAAAAAATTAGCCGTATAGGAAAACGCAGGGTCACTTACGGCTAGGTCAGTGAAAAACCTAGCCGTATAGGAAAACTCAGGGTCTTTTAAAGCTAGATAAGTGTAAAAATCTAGACGTAGACAACTCCTAATATTTTTACAGTTGGTTTTTATGGCGGACACCTAGCCATAAGTGACCCTGAGTTGAGTTTTTTCATCTATTTATACCTTGAATCACTTAAAAATAAAAAAGAAACTATAATCCATTCATTCAAGCTATATTAATAAATTCATATTCATAATAAAAAACTAATAAAAACAAAGGCAATGTTCAAATCCATAATCAACCACACTACACTACAAGAAAGTAAGTCTTAGATAGAAAAAGATAAAAACACTAAGGTTCAACAAGTCCATAACTCATTCATCCACTACGATAACATTCTCTTGGATATCCTCCTCAGGTTTAGCTATCTCTTTAAGCCCTTATAGAATTGTTCTTTGTTTTTCAACACTCAATGACTCCCCAGCTTCAATGAAACGGGTCAAGTACTTGACAAACCCTTTTGCTCGATTCCTAAAAATGTTGCAAACAAGTAAAAATTTGGGGAAAAAAGTTAGTTTCACATTTGTATCTATGGCTAGGTAAAGCCACACGACTCAACCATAAATGGGCTTACGGTTGGGAATGTTACGATTTCCCAAACGTAAGAATGGAATAAATTCCAAGGTTCACCGGTTGAATCCATGTCAATATACGACTAGGAAAACCAAGTCGTAGGGAACCATCTACGGTTGGGATTTCATCCTTTCCCAACCGTAAAATAAATCTATTGTTGGGAGTTCATCTTTTCCCAACCGTAATAAATAATATACGGTTGGGAAATGTTGTCGACCTAGCCGTATACGGCTGATATTTTTTTAAAAAAAAACCCTTACTTCATCAATCAGGCCAACTTTTTAAATAAAAACCTAACATAAATGATGATTTTTTCGATTGTTACTTAATAACAGATATTTCGATAGGATTCACTGGTGTTTGAACTTCTTCATTGACCAAATCTTCATTCTATGGATCAACAATGGAGGAGGTTCCAGATCAACAATGGAGGAGGTTCCTGATCTTGTAACTCTTGACTTGTTCATCTTGAGAATCAGCGTGAAATTTTTTGAGAAAATTCAGTGATAATCAATTGAGATTTTGGATGGGTTTTATTTTTGGTTTTGGAAGAAGAAGAGATAATGAGAAGAGTTTGATTTAGGCTTTAGTTTTGTTTTTTAGATTTAGGTTAGATTTAGATTATTTTAGAAGGGTAGTAAGGTAATAATACTAATCAAACTAACCAAAGGGTATATATGACTTCTTAACCTGATTGGGTCACCTCATATCCCTATTTTGGACACACTAATCTACTGCAGCCCCCATGAAGAAAGTTTACAGCCCTAATAATAGGGTTCTTTTTTATTATTAGCTTCTTAGATGAATCAAATCTCTTATCAGACAATAAACATACGATAATATTGAAAAGAGTCGAAAGAGCCTATTTATTTTCAGAAGTAACGATGTGTTTGAGACGTAAGAAAAGTGTAATCGTCGTTGATCGAGTGCAGACAGAGTTATCAGAAAACGAAAAGAAAAGGACGAGAGAAAAGAAAGGATTGAGAAGACCAGAGTTTTAGTAAGAAAAGGAAAAAATTATCCTTGTCAACATCTCCCTGAAGAATTTATAATACAAAATATTTTGCCGAGGTTATTAGGTCAGAATCTATCCAAATGCAGTTTCATGAGTAAGTTATGTTACAATTCAATTTTTAATGATAAACAATTTGCTACCGCTCATTTAGCTCAAAATCAAAATAAATTAAGTCTCTTTTTCAATTTGCTTAATTCTTCGAAAGAAAATGCCCAAGACGCTTACTTTTTAATTTTGGAGAAAAATAAGAAAAAAGATGATGCCTTTGATTTTACTTGTCGCAATTTTATAAATTTCCCACTCAAGAATGAACCAGTAAGTTATTGTAATGGGTTAGCATGTGTTAAAATAATTAGTCAACATATTGGTACCGTGGGTGCAGAAAATAATGTCATCAACCCGACCAGGGGTGAGGCACTTATAATCACCTATTTAACTCCTACCGAGGGATCTGGATACATCCACTTATGTTATGGTTTTGGTTTTGATTCATCATCACACGAGTACAAAGTGGTACTCAATTTTACTTCAAGAACCAACCACGAGTTTCTTTGAATGGTATTTACATTAGGAACTAATTCCTGGAGAAAAATAACTACTGCTACTGCTAATATCTCACCGCCACCTAGTTCTTCTCCTTTTCCTAGTCAAATGGTAACAAGAGTTTCGAGTCCATCAGCTTCAACCGCCCTCTGTGGTAGTGATCCTTTTTGGAGGATCACTAATCAAGTTTTTTTTTTTGAGGTAAAAATGTTAGATTTATTAAAAGAAACACAAGAAAGGAAGTGCCTAAGCACACAACATAGGGCACAACATCCATCCCTAAAAAAGGCAAAAATCTTAAAGCCAAAAGGAGAAGGGGGTCATAATATTAAGACGGAAATATTTCCCTCATTTGACCTTCACAATGAGAAGATTCAGCTCATTCGACTGCCAACTGAATCTACTCCGACCCGGACGATGAATGAGCATCAATATTTAGTTGTTGATCATCGTCTTCTAGATCTTAAAGGATATCCTTGTATTGCATGTTTTGAGAAGATAATAAATAGCAACCGTGATCATTGTTGTAGTGATCGGGGTAGTTGCTGTTCTAAGATACTGTTGGAGAAAATGAGTTTTAAATAAATGTTTTGTTGGTCTTGGTGTGGTTTTATCTTAGGACCTAAGGGTTCTATGGATGCTCACTCATTTTCTTGAGTGAATGAAACTCTTTAGTTTAGTCCCACATTGGGTATTCTAGAGAAGGATGTCCACTATATAACTATTCTCAAAGGATAATTAGACAAACGTGGGTATAATGGGTAGGAAAACAATACATGGCCTAACCCATGCCATGTGTGTGAATACGACGCACCAATTCATATGTTTACACAAAATTATTTTTGGAATTAATTTCCTAAAGAGTTTTATTTATGGGAAATTCCTTTTTCGGTTTTAATCGTTTTACAAGAAACAAAATCTTGTTTTATAAGAAAACCTAAACCTAACTTGGTTTGCAAGTAACTTTTTTCTTATAAATACAACCCGAAAACCTGTTTTCAAGATATCCCAGAAGCGGCTACTGTCTTGTCTTCTTTTCACCATCTTCTCGCTTTGTTTTGTGCTTTTGAGTGTTTATTTCCCTTCCTCCCCTATTGCTAAGTTCAAGAGTGGGTAGTTTTTATTGTGCTAATACAAGCTATATCGGGCAATCTTATCCTGGACACATCTTCGCACGTTGGGGTTTAGCATTGCTCTTCTCGAGTATACTCGCGAACTAATGTGTTACGGACAACTTGTTTAACCTGTGATTCTGACTTCGTAGTTATTCGTGGTAGGGTTATTTTCGATTCAGTTCTTTTTACATTATCCTGATATACTAATGTTATTTTTTATTGTTGCAAGATTCCAACAATCTTAACACATTAACCTATATCTCGTAATATTGGGAAAGAACGAAGTTAAAAAGCCACAGAAGTTCAATGGAAAGATTTCAAGAGATGGCAACCCAAGATACTGTTTTTCTTAAGTTATCATGAATTGGAAGTAGTACTGGTTTCCATTGATGATTTGTTGAATTCTATAAATAATATCGAAAAAGATAAAACGTTTTGCAAGAAGCAGAACTATATGGCTAAAAATTATATTATGAACTGTTTGGAAGATGCGATGTATGATTTTTATAATGCTAAAGAAAATTTCAACGCTTATGATTTGTGGACTGCGTTAGAAGCAAAGTACCAGGCCGAGACTGCTGGTAGCAAGAAATTTCTGGTACCGATGTTTATAGACTTCAAGATGAAGAATGATAAGCCTGTTGTTGATCAATTCCTTGAATTCCAACAAATCATCAACGAGATTCTTGCTGAAGGTATGTTCATTGATGAGATGTTCCAAGTAGCTGCGGTAATTGAGAAGTTACCATCTTCTTGGTCGGAGTACAAAAGAAGATTGAGGCATGAAACTAATGAGGTCAGTATGGTTGAATTGGGTAAGAAGATTCAAGTTGAAGAAATATTATGCACCAAAGACAAGAATGTCTCATCTGCACGAGAGATGACAAATAAGGCTCATATGACTGAACACAAATCTTCCAAATATGGAAAAGGTGATAACAACAAACGCAACCCTAAGCATGGTCCTCACAACAAATGTATGTTTCATAAACCTGAATCTAGCATTACTAAGATTAAGGGTGCTTTCTATGTTTGTGGAAATCGTGGCCATATGGCAATTCACTGTAGATAACGTAAAGACCTTAATAAGAAGAATAATGCCAACTTGGTTGATGAGAATAAGGACGAGTTTTCTGCAATGGTGTCTGAAGTTAATCTTGTGACCAATGTGAGGGACTGGTGGGTAGACTCTAGATCTACCAAGCATGTTTGTGGAAGCAGAGACATGTTCACCTCCTATCAGAAGGTAGGGGAAGGTGAGAAAATCTATATGGGTAACTCATCTTCAACGAAGGTTGCAAGAAAGCGAAAGGTCAGGTTGAAGCTCACATCTGGAAAAACTCTCACATTGAATGAAGTTCTTCATGTTCCAGACGTCTGCAAGAGCCTTGTTTCCTGTTCTGTTTTAGATGATAGGGGTTTTAAAGTTCTAATTGAGTCTGGAAAAGTGGTAGTAACTATGGGCAAAGATTTTGTGGGTAAGGGTTATAAGACTGAGGGTCTTTATAAGCTTAGTATAAAATCTGATGAAATAAATATGAATGATTCTTCTGCTTATATGTGTGTGTCTTTGAATATTTGATATGGTAGACTTGGTCATGTAAACTATAAATCTATGCACAAATCGTCTAGCGTAGGATGCATACCCAAATTCACGGTTGATAGAGATCATAATTGTAAGATTTACGTAGAATCTAAGCATGCTAAGAAATCATTCAGTAAGAACGTCCATAGAAATTCTAAACCCTTAAAATTAATCCATTCAAACCTAGTTGATATGAAGTCGGTTCAAACTAGAGGTGGTAAGAAGTGGTTTGTCACTTTCATAGATGATTGTACTAGATACTGTCATGTTTACTTGCTTAAGGGTAAGGATGATGTCGTAGAAGCCTTTAAGATGTATAAACTGAAGGTTGAAAATCAATTGGATGCTACCATTAAAACTATTAGGTGGAACAGTGAGTATGAAATTCCTGTAGGAGAATTTTGCTTAGAACATGGTATAATACATGAGACGATATCCCCTTATTCACCTCAATCCAATGGTGTAGCTGAACGTAAGAATCGTACCCTTAAGGATATGATGAATTCCATTTTGATTAGTTCAGGATTACCTGTAAACTTGTGGGTGGAGGCCATCCTCTCATCTTACTATATCCTAAATAAAGTACCCTTTAAAGGATCAGATAAAACTCCATACGATTTATGGAAAGGTAGACAACCATCTTATGCTTACTTCAAAGTGTAGAGGTGTTTGGCAAAAGTGGCCATCCCTCCACCTAAGAGAACTAAGATAGGACCCAAAACTGTTGATTGTGTTTTCATAGGGTATCCTGAGTATTCTAGTGCTTATAGGTTTATGGTTATGAGTTCTGAAATTTCTGACATTGGGTTGCATATTATTATGGAGTCTAGGGATGCTGAGTTCTTTGAGAATGGTTTTCCTTTGAAAATTGGTTCTCAAAAGAGATGTTTAGATGAACCCCTAGATGTTCCTACAACCAGTCAGTCATTACCTTTAGAGGAAGATGAACCAGAATTTGAACCTAGAAGAGGTAAAAGGGTTAGAACTGAGAAAAATTATCCTGGTTGAATTACATACCGAGCCGAGTCTGAGCCACAGACTTATAGAGAAGACATGACTTCTTCTGAAGCTCCATGGTGGAAAGAAACCTCTATTAGTGAGATGGATTCCATCCAACAGAATGATACTTAAGAGATTGTAGAGTTACCTCCAGGGTGTAAGACCATAGGTTGTAAATGGATCTTCAAGAGAAAACGTAATATGGATGGAACTATTGATAAATATAAGGCTAGGTTGGTGATACAAGTATAATTTATACATATTTACCACTTAATTTATATTTACTAGTACCCATTTTTATGCTAATACGTTGTTTTTGTGATTTTATAAGTTATATTTATAATTCCCGACGTTATAAATAAACATAGGCAAATAGAAATTATTAATGGTATCCAGTAGTGCGAGAAGAGGGGGTGTGATGGATGGGTGGTTGATTAATTGGGGACAAAAGAAGGATCAGAAAGAGAGAAGGTTGGAGACAGAGGAGAGAGCGGTAAGAGAGTACCGAGGAGAGCAGACGGTTGAATGAAGCTTTGGCAGCTGTTGTTTTGTTTCTGAGATGAGAGAGGTGAAAAGGGTACAGAGGAGAGAGACAGACAGGACTGTTGGGTAGCAGGAATAGAAAACGAGGCAGAGTATTAAAATGGTTTAATCTTTTCTCTTTGCTTTTGTTATATATTTTTCTGGGTTTAAGAAATCCATCTCCATGGTTTGTTAAATTTCTTGTTAGGGTTTAGATAGAAACCAATTTAATTGTATAGACTCTACAATGATATTTCTAATGATGATTTGATTGACTAGTGATTTTACTTCATATAGCCTGGTATTTAATCGTTCATGTGATTTTCTTGATTATTTATGCTTTTCAATTGATATTGCTTTCTTTAGGTAAGTCCTTTGACGTGATATGCTTTGGGATTGATATGTAATGCTTTAGAATCACTACTTATGAAGCGAAGGAAATTACAGCGGAGAAATAATATTTAAGAATTTAACATACCATCTTCCGAGACAGAGATTAATTTCGATATTTGTCTCGAGTAATACACGGAATATATTTTAGAGATTAGTAGAGTTCATGTGATTGAATTGGTGAAAATCAAAAACCTAAGTTCCGAATTTCTGAAAAATCCATTATTTCTAATTAGTTTAATTGAGATACTAATTGCAGTATTTGCGTGCTTCCTGTGGGTTCGACCCGTATTTGCCGTTGCCTACTAGTTAGACGTCATGCGATTGCGATATTTATAAATAGGGTATTCAAAAATCCTATCAATTTTTGGCGCCGTGCCGAGGAGCGGTTGTGGAATATTGTAATTAGTATTTTTGATTTTCTAATTGTAGTTTAGGTTCTTATTTTATTTATTTATTATTTCGTACAATATTTTTTTTTATAGGATTTCTTTTTCCTTTTTACGTGTTTTTTGTTTTAGTATTTCTTTTCAGGTACTTTTCTGAGGATGATGACTCCTTCTCCAGAGAAGTCATCTAAGATGACACTTTGGGAATATATGAATTGGTCACGGCATAAGGAAGTTCTTGCTTCACCTATGGTAAGTGAAGAATCACCTCTAATGATATATGAGAAGTATTATAAACACAGACCGCTTAGTTTGGAACAAATATTGAGAGTTCTGGAATGCCAGAGATTATTTGATGATGATGATCATTCTTGTAGTGACTCTCTCTTCTATACAAATTATATAGATAACCATGTGGATGATTGTGTAGATGATTTTACTAATTCCATAGATGAATCTATCTCATAGGATTATTCACCCGACTTAGAGGTTGTTTCTAGACCCCTAGACTTTCAAAAGTTACCTAATTTAGGGTTAGAATTGTGTGCTTCTCAAGTTTTGTTGGATCACTTTGCATCCAAATACCCAGAGGACTTTCCTGTTCCTGACATTGTGCATGAACCAATTGAAATTTCCAAAATCCTAATATTATCCTCATATTTTGTTCTTTACGAACTTCCAAGTATAGTAAAGACTTGGTTTGGAGGTAATCCCTTGTTTTTGATAGTTTTAGTATCTCTGTGCTGCCATAATATAAGTGTGAAACTGTCATTTGTATATATTTTATTTTGGTTTAATCGCCAAATTTTCAGGTTGTTAGTGTATGGGGATCCTTTCCGTACATATCAGTATGTAGATTCTTATTCTCTTATTTTTATTTTCTTTCTAGGCTTTTTTTTTTATTTTATTTTCAGTGTTCTTTGTTATTACTATCGTCTGGTGTGTGTTACAGAGAATATTGTTTTTCTTGCGCCAATCAGGTGAAATCTTCCCATCCCTTCTCTTTGATTTACATTTGTCTCTCTTATTTATATTTATATTGCATACACATTCTAGGTTGCACGGTTTGAAACATTGAGGAAAATGTTAAAATTTAGGTTTGGGGGTAGAGTTTCTGAAAACTTGATGCCAATAAGAAACTCCAAAATTTAGAAATTTGTGAACAATTCAGGATGACGCTAACCATTCTAGGTAGATGGAAACATAGTTTTTTCTATAGGAATTGGTGTTCCCAGCTAAATGGTCTATTCATATCTGGATACACTCACGTGTTAGAAATAACATGATAATCATTGAACAAGCATATCTCGGAATCATTATAACCATATCACTTTCTGTTTTTACTTTTGTAATTTTATGTTTCTATAAGTGATTTAGTGGGGCCCTAGTATTGTCATAAGGTCGTAGCTCGAATGCATTATAATTTTAATTTTGTCAATAAAAATAAAAATAAAAATAAAAATAAAAATAAAAATAAAAGTTGATTGACACTTTGACAGCAATATGTGTGTTTTCTCCCTGTCTCTTTCTTCTAAGCAAGCGTGGAATGCAGGATCCATGTGAACTATCATGTAATCTGCTGAAAAGGAGCATGCACTTAGATTCAAAAGATCTAATCATGTAGTCGTAAAAAAAATTAATTAATTATGTATATAAATAATAATAATAATAATAATAATAATAGGATCCTCTGAACCGGACTTTATAATAATATTTTGGGAAACACTGTGCACCTTAGTCAACATATGCACCATTCATCACTTCTATATTCATTTTCTAATACATCCTTGTGTTCTAATTTGATTGATTCAGAGCAATGTGAATGTTGATAATTTTTATCCAGTTTTGGATGTTCAATGATTATTGAGTAGAGTTTTGCATTCTTGTATGAATTTTAATACGTTGATAGTAAACTCGTGTACAACAATTGGATTCATACAGGGTAATAGTTCATATAGCTGAAGAATTTAGTATGCCAACTAAATAGCTTGATTAGTGTCTATTCTCGATTGTTCACGGGTAGCTAGGATTTGGAGTACAGGTTTTGTGGGTATACCTCTTGTAAACCCTCACAAGACAAAAATCGTCCGCTAAGTCCACTTAGGGGCTTAAAGGCTTCTTACATATGCTAAATGTAATGGCGATTCCTGCGAAAGTGAGTCAGGCTTTTTTATTTTTAGATTAGTTTTGCTCGAGGACTAGCAAAATACAGGTTTGGGGGTATTCGATACGAGCATATTTTTTACATATTTACCACTTAATCTATATTCACTAGTACCTATTTTTTATGCTAATACGTTTTTTTTTCTTTTATAGATTATATTTATAATTCCCGATGTTATAAATAAACATGGGAAATTAAACATTATTAATGGTATCCAGTAGTGCGAGGAGGAGAGGGTGTGACGGCTGGGTGGTTGATTGATTGGGGAGAAAAGAAGGATCAGAAAGAGAGAAGGTTGGAGACATAGGAGAGAGGGGGGAGAGAGTACCGAGGAGAGCAGACGGTTGACTAAAGCTTTGACGGCTGCTGTTTTGTTTCTCAGATGAGAGAGGTGAAAAGGATATAGAGGAGAGAGAC
This sequence comes from Papaver californicum, assembly GCA_023531435.1. Taxonomy (NCBI): domain Eukaryota; kingdom Viridiplantae; phylum Streptophyta; class Magnoliopsida; order Ranunculales; family Papaveraceae; genus Papaver; species Papaver californicum. The sequence continues at coordinate 3,104,733 of JAJJMC010020031.1, read as the reverse complement.
AGACAGGGACTGTTGGGTAGCAGGAAAAGAAAACGAGGCAAATTAGTAAAATGGTTTAATCTTTTCTCTTTGCTTTTGTTGTATCTTTTTATGGGTTTTAAGAAACCCATCTCCATAGTTTGTTAAATAGTTTGTTAGGGTTTAGATAGAAACCAATTTAATTGTATAGACTCTACAATGATAGTTTTAATGATGATTTGATTGACTAGTGATTTTACTGCATATAGCTTGGTATTTAATTGTTCATGTGATTTTCTTGATTATTTATGATTTTCAATTGATATTGCGTGCTTTGGTTAAGTTCTTTGGCGTGATATGCTTTAGGATTGATATGTAATGCTTTAGAATCACCACTTATGAAGCAAAGGACATTACAGTGGAGAAACAATATTTAAGAATTTAACATACCATCTTCCGAGACAGAGATTAATTTCGATATTTGTCTCGAGTAATATAAGGAATATATTTTAGAGATTAGTAGAGTTTATGTGATTGAATTGGTGAAAATCGAAAACCCTAAGTTCTGAATTCCTGAAAAATTTTAAAAAAATTATTTCTGATTAGTTTAATAGAGATATTAATTGCAGTATTTTTCCGCTCCCTTTTGGTTCGACCTGTATTTGCCGTTGTCTACTAGTTAGATGCCGTGCGATTGCGGTCTTTATAAATAGGGTATTCAAAAATCCTATAAGTTGGTAGCTAAAGGCTACAAACAGAAAGAAGGTATAGATTTCTTTGATACTTATTCACCGGTGACTAGAATTACTTCCATTAGGATGTTAATTGCTATAGCTTTTTTCCATAACCTTGAGATACATTAAATGGATGTAAAGACAGCGTTTCTAAATAGTGAATTATATGAATAAATATGCATGGAACAACACGAGGGCTATGTAGTGAAAGGTTGTGAAAAGAAAGTGTGTAAACGGATTAAATCTTTGTATGGTTTGAAACAAGCACCTAAACAATAGCATGAAAAATTTGATCATGTGATGATTTCTAGTGGTTTTAGGATTAATGAATCTGACAAGTGTGTTTACACTAAACTTGTTAAGGATGCTTGTGTGATTGTATGCTTGTATGTTGATGATATGTTTATACTAGGTACAAACATGGATGTTATTAATTCCACTAAGAAATTGTTGAATGAGAACTTTGATATAAAAGACTTAGGCCTCGCTGATGTAATATTAGGGATGAAAACTAAAAGAAGTTCTAATGGCTATGGTCTGATTCAATCTCATTATGTTGAATCCATACTCAAGAAATATAATCATTTTAACTGTAAACCTGCTAGTACTCCATATGATTCTTCTTGTAATATGAAGAAAAATAAAGGTGAGGGAGTTAACCAACTTGAATACCGAACAGTCATAGGAAGTATGATGTATTGCACGAGACCAAACATTTCTTATGCAGCGAGCAGGTTAAGCATGTATACTTGTAATCCAGAGAAGATGCAATGGATGCACTTATTAGAGTGCTGAGGTACTTAAAGTACATAATGTCCTTCTGTTTGAGTTATGAAGGATACCCTTCCATCCTTGAATAATTTTGCGATGTAAACTGGATAGAAGACTTAGAGGAGTCTAAGTCTAAGAGTGGGTATGTATTCACTCTAGCGGGAGCGTCTTTTTCTTGGAAATCCTCCAAACAAACATGTATAGCTCGTTCCACTATGAAATCGGATTTTATTGCGTTAGATAAAGAAGGAGAGGAAGTCGAATGACTAAAATGATTTTTAGAAGACATTCCTCTCTAGCATAGGCATGTGCCAGCTATATTTATACACTGTGACAGTACGTCTGCGATAGCTAGATCTAAGAACAGTGTTTATAACGGGAATTTTATACATATTCGTAGAAGAAACAATTTTTTGAAACAACTTATCTCTACTGGCGTTATTACCATTGACCATGTGAGGTCTAAGAAGAATATTGCAGATCCTTTGATGAAAAGGATTTTCTAAAGAGATAGTTAGTGTTGCATCGAGGGGGGTGGCACTTAAGCTCATGAAATAATAATTTCCATAAAGGATACTCAACCTTACTGACTGGAGATCCCAAGACGAAGGTTCAATGAGACAACTAATTTGTGGTGATTAAAGGTATGCACTATCAAGAGAATTACATTTTATGTCCCGCTCTATGGTGTATTGTTGTGATAGTGTGACTGCATGTGAAGGATGACTTTGAAGAAGTCTTAATGAGTTTTATAGTTTCAATTTTAGATTGAAGTGGATGTAGCAGTAACACTCTTGATAGAACTCACTTATCTGAATGAGGAAGTAGGCCGCTTCCTATGAGTTCTCTAGAGCTTTCTGAGAAACGGGATACGTCCAGGGATAAAATGGATACAACGGCACGAACTTAGCAAGACCAGGAGGATATCATGTGTGGTTGTTATCAAAAATTGCATCGAATGCTATCAGTTCAAGACATAGCGTTTACTGTCTCTAGAAAGAGGTTTCGGTAACTTCTCACTAAGTAAAGGTCAAGACCTGATGGACACCTTTTCCTATATGGTATTTTCCGCATTCTGATATTTCATCTTTTACTGAGATTTCATTCATGTGGGGGATTGTTGGAGAAAATGAGTTTAAATAAATGTTTCGTTGGTCTTGGTGTGGTTTGATCTTAGGACCTAAGGGTTCTATGGATGCTCACTCATTTCCTTGAGTGGACGAAACTCTTTATTTTAGTACCACATTGGGTATTCTAGAGAATGATGTCCACTATATAACTATTCTCAAAGGATAGTTAGACAAATGTGGGTATAATGGGTGGGCAAACAATACATGGTCCAACCCATGCCATATGTATGAATACCATGCACCAATTCCTATGTATATACGAAATTATTTTTGGAATTAATTTCCTAAAGAGTTATTAATAGGAAATTCCTTTTTCGATTTTAATTGTTTTACAAGAAACAAAACTTTGTTTTATAAGAAAACCTAACCTAACTTGGTTTGCAAGTAACTTTCTCCTATAAATACAACATGAAAACCTGTTTTCAAGATATCCCAGAAACGGCTATTATCATGTCTTCTTTTCACCATCTTCTCGCTTTGTTTTGCGCTTTTAAGTGTTTATTTCCCTTCCTTCCCTATTCCTAAGTTCAAGAGTTGGCAGTTTGTATTGTGCTAATACAAGCTATATCGGGCAGTCTTATCCTGGACACATCTTTGCACGTTGGAGGTTTAGCATTGCTCTTCTTGAGTATATCTGCGAACTAATGTGTTAAGGACAACTTGTTGAACCTGTGATTCTTCCCTCGTAGTTGTCCTTGGTATAGTTGTTTTCAATTCAGTTCTTTTTATATTATTCTGATACGTCTAACGTTGATGTTCATTGTTGCAAGATTCCAACAGATACATCTATATCTATTGAAATACAAGGTCAAGCAAGAGTGTATCAAGGAGGAGACTTTTGATGTTCAAATAAAGGATCAGGAAGGCTTACTACCAAGCTTTTGTTGTTACTCCGACCCTACTACTACTACTGCACTTCCTACACTGTGCTGGCTTTCTGCGATCATCTACTATTGTATTAGTTTGATGGGGAATGTCTTACATTCTACAATTTGCAAACAAAACATCTCGAGGTGGTAAGAGGCTCATGCTCCTATCCCTCTCTTTTTTAAACTAAAATGAAGGCGTCCCAACAAGCCAGTATTGTTCGTTGTGATGATAAATTATTTTTCCCGTACATGGATTATCAGTTGGACGCTCAAGTGGAGAACTTCCATTCACTGAAAAGATTCATTCCAGAAAGAGAAGTGAGTATACATAATTGGTTGGATGATTTAAAACAACTTGTATTAGATAAGTTACCTGTGAGATGAATGATTACCGGAAGACAAGTGAGTATACAGAATTATATGTTTTCTATTAGGAACTTATGTCTTGTTGTTTGGCTTCAGTCAGCACAACACTCACTACAAAAAAAACGGGTTTAAGCGACCGGTCGTTTATAGTCGCTTAAAGCCCCTTTTAAGTCGCTATAACCGTTATAGCGATTAAAAGTGGCGCTCGCTACATTGGTTTCCCAAAGCCATGTATCTCAAAGCCTTGAGCGACCATGCAATCACTCTAGTAATAAACCAACTAACCTTAAGCGAGTACGTATCTCATTGCTTAACATTTAGAGCAACTAACATGGAGCAAGTAAAATGTTGATCGCTTAACATCTAGACCAACCAATATAGCAAGTAAAATATCAATCGCTTCAGATATACCAATCATTCTAAAGCAAGTAAACTACTTAGTTGATAGAAACATGGAGCAACTCATTTTGAAAGTGCTTGGTTAAAGTTTTAAGCGATCAAATAATTTGCTCGCTAAAAGTGATTTCCGATTTTGATTGGCCTGAAGTTGGTTGCTCAAGCTTTTGAGGTACAAAATATTTTACTCTCTAGAAGTAACTTGTGACTTAGGAGCTATTAAACTACCTAGTTGGAAGATACATGGAGCAACTTAGCTTGATTTTACTTGGTTAAAATTTTAAGCGATCAAATGATTTTGCTTGCTACAAGCAATTTTTGCTTTTAATTGTCCTAAAGTTGGTTGCTTAAACTTTTAAGGTATCAAAGTTTTTACTCAAGTTGATTGTTTAAATTTTTAAGCTTCCAAATTATTTTAGAATTCAGATTTTAATTGGCTTAAAGTTGGTTGCTGAAGTATTTAAGTTACTCACTCTTTTTGCTCATTTGATTTAAATAATCCGAAAATCTAATTATAATTAAAAAAAATTATAACTAAGATTATGTAATTAAAATGAAAACATCTAATTAAAATTATAATTAAGATTAGATAATTACAAATATATTTCATTTGAATATCCCACCAAAAAGCATAACCTTTTAACAATATTGTTTCATACACATCCCGACAAGAACCAAAATACATACAAAATGAATAGTACTTGTATCATCTTAATGTCTAGTTTACTTCCCAAAAGAACAAGAAGGTTGACAACCAATCTTCTTCAAAGCCTCATTCAAATACTGACATTAAGCTCTCTCCCTTGAAGCTTTGAGTTGAGCAGAATAGTGTACCTGCAGCAATAATAAACTTTAAATATAAAAATAAAGTTTAATACCTAAATAATACATACAAAACAAACCCCAAAAAAATCATATTACAGTATCAAAACCCAAAAAAAATACAAAAAAAAACTAAAATTATTACAAATGTATTCAAGTCGGTTCGATAAAAAGTTGAGTGAATTTTAGTTAGATTGGTGAAATCATAGTTTCACCTTTCAAATTTCTATTTGTATTTCTATTGGTTCGAAATCCAATATCCACCTTTCAAATTTCTATTTCAGTAAGATGGTAACTAACACACAATGGTAACTAACACAAAATGGTAACTAACACAAAATTGAAACAAACACAGAATCCGTATGACCATCCAAAAAAAAATCTGGACCATCAAAAACAAAGCAGGATCCGTATGAGGTACCATCACCACCGTTAATTGTTTTTTATCAAAACCCTTCACAAAAATATCTCTTTCATTTTCAACATTTTCTTTTCTCTCTCTACCAATTTGAGCCACATCACGAAACTAGGGTTCCATCACGAGAAGGTAAACACCAACTAGCTGATCAAGTATTAGTAGACCCTGTTTATAAAGATCGAATTGAATGGGAATTAACTGAGGTTTTATTGAATGAGAATGAAATTTCATCAGGGAAAAATGTTAAAAGCCCTGTGTTCACTTCATAAGGGCTACTGTTTTTATGCTTGCTGTTATTTATGGTTACAGAGATGTCGTTTTAGATCTATTTTACATCTCTATGTTTCCTTGAATGAGAACAATCTGTGTTCACTTCTTGATTTTATGTTTTTATTTGGAAATTGTGCTTTGTTTAAGATCTATAACTATGGGTACAGTTTTATCGATGCATGGATTTTGTTTGTCAAGGTGTATTTTTGTTTCCATTTATGTATTGGCTTTTACAAAATCTGCAGGCAGGACATGATTGAATTCATAATGGTAATGGGTGAGTTGAGGGAAATGGGAATAGTGAAGCATCTGCTACTGCATCAATGCAAAATGGGTAGGAACCTTGATTTTTGTATCAATTTTTTTTTTATCGTTTTAACTATGTTCAATGATTTACACAGTTTCTTACTATCCCTGGATATATATCTTTAGCATCTCTTAAATGGGTTTTCTCTCGTCTAAGGTTCATCCACAAATGAAAGTGTTAGATTGGGCTTCAAAAAGTTTAGTCGAGATCAAGCCATTCATTCTGCATCTCATGAAGACCATTTCAATTCCTAGGCTGCTTGTCCAAGACAATGACTGCAGTTGCCATGGTTCCCAGCACCAGCAGAAGAACATTACTTCCCACTAAGAGGTTTGTTATTTGTTCCAGTACTTTGCTTAACTCAATTTCCTGTTTGACGTTACGTGTGATACCACATAATGATTTACCTGGTTATTGTTAGGTTTATGTGTCATTTTAAACTTACAGTAATCTATGCAGATAATACATTACTTTGCGGTGAGACTCTTTTGCGAAGGAAACAAGGACGCAACTACAGGAAAGGTAAAATCTTTGTTCAGAATACTTTTCGAGTTAAAGCTAATGGTATCTGACTTATTATATGAGGATGATGCACAACTTTCTGTTTATGTGCTTAAGTTAATTGGTGTTTGAACCTGTTAATGAGATAATAAGTTAACTGATCTGTCCGTTTTTGAAGGAGTATTGTTGAACATTTGGAGTTCATTTACTGGGTGCTTGAGGTATTTTCATTACTATACCTCATATCCTATCAACTGTGATAGAAGGGATGTTATTATCTTTTACAAAGTATATTTCATTACTATACCTCTGCATTTACAAAGTATTTTTACGAAAAACATGGATTTTATGCAGGCTGTGAAAAACGGAGACACAATTTTTATGGGTCAATACCTGTTTACCGGAAGTGAAACTACTTCTGTTTGGCTTGAGGTAAGACATTGGTTGGTTAATGGTTCTTGTTGAGAAGATAATTTTTTGGGTTTTCAAGTCTGAGGTGCTAATTAGAACTTGGAGAAATGACCTACCTGGTTGCATTGGTATTTTAAACTGAACTCTAAGTTAAATGTTAGCTTCCTTCATTCCATCTTACCTTTTAAATTCTAAGTTCAGTCGGTTTCCCTTGTATACAAACTTTCAAGTTGAGCGTAAGTTTAAGCCAAGGCACCATATTTTTTTCATGTCTGATCTAAAATTATTTCTATCATTTTCTTATCAACTATAATATTTTTTGGCAGGTATCTGAGGTGAAGGGGGCTGATGTTGTCTGTGTCGTAAAGAACTCAGCTACTTTGTCTGGGGCATTGTTCACCTTGCATGTCTCTCAGGTTCACATTGATTTGCCAACCTTGACTGAGAAAGATAAAGGAGTAAGTGTTGTTCTATCTGCAATTATTTTGTCTTCTTGTAGATAGCAAAGTAAAGGATGTAGAGAGGTTCCGCTATCTGCAACATTGTTGAACAGTAGTGGCACTTGATGATGTTTTAACTTAGTTCATCAGATATATCACATGGGACGTTATAAGTCTACTAAATTTTACATAATCTTTTACGTAATTCTTCATTTATAACTATTTCAGGTGATACGCACATGGGGCGTCAAAAACAGTATTGACTTTCTCTCACTATCATATACTCGACATGCTGAAGATGTCCGCGAAGTAAGTAACTCCTATAATTAATATTCTAAAAACGCAGGAAGACTTTCAACTTGGAAGGAGCCCAACTCAATTTGGGATATCAGCTGGGAAGTCTAGCCCAACTCAATTCATGACTAATACTTTGCCTTGATGCATTCATGAAGGCAATTTCCATAGAAGGCTTTCAGCTTGCAGTATGGTTACAGATTATGTTATTAATACACAATAGAATAATTTTTAGCGATTAAATGTATACTCCTGTAGTGTTGCAATGGTCCCAAAATGCATATCAGTGATGTAATGGTCGGAAGAACACAATAGAGTAATTTCTACTTCTGTAGTGGGTAAATTGAAGAAAATGTATACTCTAATCATTCAATTAGAGATGTTTTAAGATGATAATAAATTTTAATAATTTAGACATTAGTCTACCTCGAATACCGATATTTCCAGTTAAGCAATAGGATTGGAATATAATATGTGATTGATTTTAGTTGGATAAAATTTCAGGGTGTATTCATATTAGATTTGTTTAGTGTTGTAATTGAACTTCCAACATATAGAAACATCATTTTGTTGCTTATATTTCAATTGTCACAAAAATATTTTTTGTGGACCTTGACTACAAATATTTTGCTTTGACTTACTTTCATTTATGGACCTTAACTACAAATATTTGACCAAAAATGGAGTAATTTAAACACAAACATTATTTTCGTTTTTTAAGTCTAAAACACACACATAATGATCCTTAAATTGTTTATCTGGCCAATAGAAAACCAAAAATATATGATCCAATGGATATAAATATAGATTTAGGAAATCATTATTCTTTGGATTTTTTCTCAGGTTATTAGTTTTGTTTTCTTCCATAAATACATATTCCTCGATATTAAAATATATGAATATTTTACTAATTAAAATATGTATAATATTTAGACAAAAATAATTAAAAAATAATCAAAAAAGGGTGTTATAACCAAGTATAATCGTACTAAAATGGACAAATACGATTTTTTTCCAATGAGTCACACGGATCACAATCCGTATGACTAGATAGAACTAGGTATAAAGCGTTGATGGATTTTGATCACACGGTCTATCTTTCTCCCTCAAGTAATTCATTTTTGAACATGTGGTGGTGGCTTAAACTTAGTTGCTGAGAGAGGTTTGAGCAACCAATTCATTTTCTGTTGCTACGAGTCTGTGCCTCAAAGTGAATAGCTACATGATCACTTTTTTAGATGCTATAAGTTACTTGAAAAATGGATCTAGCAATTAAACATATTTGGTCGTGGCTCAAACTTAGTTGCTGAGAGAGGTTTGAGCAACCAATTTATTTTCTTGTTGCTACGAGTCGGTGCCTCAAAGTGAATAACTATATGATCAACTTTTAACTGTTATAAGTTACTTGAAAAACATATCTAGCAATTAAACATATTTGGTTGTGGCTCAAACTTAGTTGCTGAGAGAGGTTTGAGCAACCAATTCATTTTCTGTTGCTACAAGTCGGTGCCTCAAAGTGAATAGCTACATGATCAACTTTTAGCTGCTATAAGTTACTTGAAAAACAAATCTAGCAATTAAACATATTTGGTTGTGGCTCAAACTTAGTTGCTGAGAGAGGTTTGAGCAACCAATTTATTTTGTTGTTGCTACGAGTCGATGCCTCAAAGTGAATAGCTACATGTTCATTATTTTAGTTCCTATAAATTACTTGAACAAAGGATCTGGCGATTAAGTGTATTTTTTTCGTTGCTAAATAATAGTGGACACATGTTTATTGCCGCCAAAAATTTTGGCAGTTGTAATTTTAGACGCTTAAACTGTTTAAGCGACTAAATTTTCGAGCTCTTGCTAAGATTTTAGACGCTTAAACCCGTTTTTCTTGTAGTGACTCAAACTATTTTTATTTATTTGTTTCCCACATTTTTGTATTGTTATCTATTTTTGCTTATGGTGTATGGAATATTCAAATGTTCGAATTTGTTTGATTTATATGGATTACTTATTTGGATGTAAACATCATATTCAAAACTGGGCAAGTTGGTATTGTCATGGTTTTGCAATTTAACAAATACAAATGGTTTGTTACTGGAGCAGATAGCAGCAGCTATATCATTGGCACGAGTCCTAAGTTATGATATCTGAGAATTATGCTTTTACATATTTTTAACGACTCAAAAGCGATTACAATATCCGGTTAAGGTGGATCATAATATCTGGTTAAGGTGTATTACCGTTTTTGTTCAATAAGATATACATGTTTTCTGTTTTTTCAGATATATATTGCTGCTTTTTGAAATGCTCATGCTTGGATGACCAATGGGTTCTTCTGGTTTGTTTTCCAGCTTGGCTTACTTTAAACTAAAGCAGGACCAGTAAGGTGTAGGTCTTAATAGGAGTTAACTCCATAATTCTGATCAGGAGTGTTTTACTTTCTCAGGGAAGCCCACTTTTCTTGTGAACCAAAATCTAGATGTAGTTTAGAATGCAACAATAAGGTACTAATATCTTCATTGTTTCCAATTTATTTCTTCCAATTGTAGCTTAGAATACAAAACCCTCCCAACCTTTTCATTTTTTTCCATTTCAATCTATTGAAATAAGGGTTATATTGCATGGCCATTATGAGGGCTACCCAAAACCAATTTGGGGCCACTATTTTAAACCCATCCCATAGATGTGGCTATGGGATAACCTAGTGGTACGTAAAAATACTTAAATACCCTTTCAGTAATCAAACAATTACCAGACTCTTTCACTAATAAAAGTTAAAAACCTAAACCTAAACCATTCTCACCTTCTTCTCTACCGATTCTCTCTGTTTTCTCTTCTTATTCTCTTGTTTTCAAACTACCGATTGTGGCACAATCCAATTCATCGTAAACTGATTAATTGTAAACCAATTCATCGTATAATCATAAACCAATTCATCGTCGTAATTACAATCTAAAAATGGCAAGAAAGAAGCAAATAACCCGTCAACCTGCTAATACTAACTGGCCGGATTTTGCCGAGAGAATAAGAAATACAGAGATCGTTGAAGAACATAACAAAGAACACGAAGAACACGAAGATGATGACCTAGAAACGGAGACTGATTCCGACAATCAGCCTCTCCAGAACTTTATAATGGCTCCAATAAGGTAAGGGTTTACCATTATTTGTGTTTATTTTGATTCAATCGAATAAATTCGTCACTAGAATATCTAGGGTTTTAGGTTATTTGTCATAATCGGTAGTTCATGTTCGTATTTAACTACCGATTATGTTAGTGTTCTTCATTGCTCATGAACATCATGCACAATCGGTAGTTATGTTTAGTCATAAACTACCGATTATTTTCCTGGACCAAAATTTAGGCATAATCGGTAGTTTCGTATAGGGTTAAATTCCTGATTATAAAGTTAGTGATTCATGAATATCGACCATAAATCGGTAGTTATATTTAGTCATTAACTACCGATTATATTCCTGGACCAAAATTTAGGCATAATCAGTAGTTTCATGTAGGGTTAAACTTCCGATAATGAAAGTTAGTGATTCCTCAAAACATCGACCATAATCGGTAGTTATATTTAGTCATTAACTACCGATTATATTCCTGACCCAAATTTACACATAATCGGTAGTTAATTTTTTTTTTATGTAACTACCGATTGTATGTGTGTCCATAGACTTTTCTGTTCCATTTTTTTTGCACAATCGGTAGATAATGTAGAGCCCGAGCTACCGATTATGCACAATCGGTAGTTACTTTATTTTTTTGACTACTGATTGTGAAAAATCGGTTGAGTTTAATGTACTTTGTCTACCGATTATGTAGTGATTAAACAGTGTCTTGTTGGAAATAATTGTTCTTTCTTTTGTATCAAAGAAGGGAAAGGTGATCTAAGCATTCCCACGATACAATTCTTTCGGGGCCTCGTCATGAAGGGGTAAGAAAGTAACTTTTAGTGCAAGAAGACAAAAGAGCGCTAGCGGAATTGTTATCACCGAAGGAACTCAACCAAATGTTTCAAGAAGTAGAAACGAAGAAGAAGGAGAACCAAGTACTCCAAAAGATAGATACCAAGATGAAGGAGGACCAAGTGGTACAAAGAAACCAGCTAAGAAGAAAAAAGGACACAAGGTCCCCGACTCCTTGAAGATGAAGGGTATTCAAGAAGGCCAATTCCTGGCCTCCCAGGAGATGGAGGAGATCTATTATTTGGGTACAAAGACTCTTGGGCGAAAGAAATTTACTCAACTGAGGTAATAATTATAAAACACTATTATTAACATATTGTATTTTTATTCGTAGAAGTGTTAATTGTTATTCTAATTATTTTTTCATTCGTCGTGTATATTAGGACCATTCTGATGCGGTTCGTCTACTCAAACCTACGGTTGCACCAACAAAGATGAAAGATTGGCCGTTAGATGATGAGTGTCAACGGTTCCAGCAAATTATACTGAACTCGGGGTTATCTACGGCTGCCGAGAATTCAATGTTACATCACGACCGGGTGTCGATATCATCCTTCATGGAGAGGATGTATCCTGAGACCGATACCTTCCACATGCCGTGGGGAGAGATGAAGATCACCCTCGATGATGTGGTGCAGATTCTAAGTCTCACTGACCATGGTACCGCGGTGAAGTTTGATTATGTGAAGCAGTTAAGCTAGGAACAACTTTATTTTTACAGTGAGAGGTGCCTTGGTTGGGATCGAGCGACATCCGACCAAGAGTTCCAACGTTGCTTTTCTTACAAAACAAGACAGTTCAACATGGTTCAACTGATGAAAATGTTCAAAGGCACTAAGGCTAAAGAAGAGATGAACCCAGAGTTTAGCGATGACCAGGTCAATGCTGCAGCCACTGCATATCTTCTCTGTGTTTTGGGATTATAATTTTCCCCAATGCTAGTGGCAACCGGGTCGATGCCAACCTTCTACAACTTTTTCATCCTCTCAACAAAGTTCGTGACTATTCTTGGGGCACCACATGTCATGCGATCTTGATTGAAGAGTTGAGAAAGGCATCCAGGGAACATACTATCCAAATTGCCGGGACGTGAGCCTACTACAGGTATTTTGGTAACTCTATTGATTGTTTGATTGTTATTTATTTTTTTCTCTTTTAAGAATCAATATTCTCATACTTGGTTTGATATGTACACTAGACATGGATCTATGAACACTTCCCGTCTCTCGAGTTGGCAAAAGAGAATCCAGCATGGGAGAAAGGAACACCTCGAGGAACAAAATACATCTTTGACAACAACCATTCAAGGTCTAAGGAGCAGGAGTTGATATCTTTGAGGAGGAAATTAGACTCGATGGCGTCCAAAGATGTATGCTTTGATCCATACAGGGAAGACCGATCTAGTGGTCATATAGAAGGAAGGTCTGAGTTGTCGTTCTACTATGGATCCTTGTGGAATTCCACTGGATATGTCATGTACAATGCCTCTAGGGTGATGCGTCAACTCGGTTATGTCCAAGAAGAACCTATGTGTCACATGTGCGACAGGTTCAAATTGGACGTCGAGAAATCTATTTGTGGTAAGGACTCTATCACAGTAGTATACTCTAATAACCCATCAGTTGAAGATTGGAACAACATGATGCAATATATGATCAACGAGGGGAGACCTGTCAACCGAGGTGATGAGGAAGTTCCACGGTATATGGTATGGTACCGACAACATTCTCATCTTTATGTTATCCGTGAAGATAAAGGAAAGACCACCAGGGTTTCTGAATATACTTGCATAATCAAAGACAAACCCTCTGGTTATGAAAGGCTGGTACGTAATGTTATTTCCTTTGATTTTAGTATTACGGATCAATATTTAGATAATAAACGTTTGATTGTTATTGCCTAAAAACAGAAAAAAGGTTTGCATTTTTCTCAAAGAAGATAGCTGGGTGCATAAATGCGGGAGTGCCTCCATTAATTGAAAAGATGATGAAGGAGCATAAAGACCTCATTGACAACATTGATAATGAAGCCTATGCTAGCAAGTTTAGGGAGAAATCTGCAAATAAGCCTAAGAGGCTAACAGCAAAGCACACTAAAAGATCTCGCGGTTCATCGAGTGCTGATGCTGAAGCAAATGTCCCTGAGGGTGGAGCCAATGCCGCTGATGCTGAAATATTGTTAGCCTCTTGTGCTCGTCGTCCTCATACGAAAACCAAAAGAATTAGAAATTAGATTGTGGTTGTTTACTTTATGGATATGTCTCTGGTGTTTAACATTACTGGTGTTTAACTGTCTAACATTTGACAGGATTTTATGTTCTTTTTGTGAATTATCAATTGAGTTTCAAGTGATTTATTTTTAACAAGTTATTTTGTTCAAATTTTACATTATTATCGGTAGATAAGTGGTTTGAATCACCTACCGATTATGCATTTTCATCAACAATCGGTAGATAATAATCTACCGATTACTTTAGTGTTATACAATCGGTAGTTTAAATATCCATCGATTACCCTTACCAATGGAACTGCCTGTTCCTGGACACACATTTTGGACTATAATCGGTAGTTTAAAAAATTATTAGACTAACGATTATGAATGTTCAAAATGTTGGAATTTTGATAATTTTTTCGATTTCCAATTTGGGGACACATTATAATCGGTAGTTTAAAAAATTATTAGACTACCGATTATGAATGTTCAAAATGTTGGAATTTTGATAATTTTTTCGATTTCCAATTTGGGGCTACACATTATAATCAGTAGTTTAAAAAATTATTAGACTACCGATTATGAATGTTCAAAATGTTGGAATTTTGAAAAAAATTACGATTTTCAATTTGGGGCAACTTCCATAATCGGTAAATTTAAAAATTATTAGACTACCGATTATGCATGTTGAAAATGTTGGAATTTTGATAATTTTTTCAATTTCCAATTTTGGGATACACACTAGAATCGGTAGTTTAAAAAATTATTAGACTACCGATTAAAATGGAATCGGTAGATATGTTACTCCATTATCTACCGATTATGATACGTCCGTGGTATTAAATGCATGCAAAAAGTGATTTTTTTTTTTTAACGATCACAAAACATTGCATTAATATTTGTCTATACATTTATGTTCAAAATATATATTCAAAATCAACTACTCACCATAGGAGTTGAAATTAATTGCGTCCTTTCCTGAGCTTGTTAAACGATCCTAGCGCTTCATGTTGAACTCGTATTGCTTCAACCACTCCTTATAATGGTTAGTTGGGAAGTAATCCGACCACCTACTCAATGGAGGTAATGGACAATCATCCGTTAAACTTAAACCGATAAAATGATTGTTATTAACCCATGCCACAATGATTCGTCTATCCTTGACCGACTCATCACACACCGTCCTTGTGGGTGTAAATGTGACACTCACTCCTAATGAAGGAGGACAGAAATAATGTACCACGCAGTTCAATACATCCGCTAAAAGATATCCACATATCGGCATTACCATCAAATACCTGGATCTGATTGTCTCCAATCCGTTTCGGCATTTTACACGAGTATATAACTCTTTGATCTCTTGTTCTCTAACATATTTATTTCCTTCTCTCATCATTTCAATATAAAATTCCTTATCCTCCAATAATTGTGCGGCCTTCTTATTTTCTTAAATATTATCCTTGGGTGATATTCTCGATAACCGCCTCACTACAGTCTCCTATTTGTTTCGTAGCAACGTGAAAATCACAATTGCCATCCCCATCGACATTGTCGGTGGACAAAACAAATGTTATAATGAGTAGAGGGAGTTGTTCCAAATACTCATCGTGTATAAATTGGGTTTGACTAAGTTGGGAAGGAATCGTAGAGACCTTAACTTTGACTTGTCGTGAGCTTGGTCCACCTTGATCCTTCCTTGGACGACCCCATTCCTTAGAGCCGGCAAATCTTCATACTCAGCTTCAGTATGTTCATGCCTAGAAAGGTCACGATGACTAGATAACCATTCCTTCAACTCTTTTCTTTGAATTGACCTCGGTTTTTCGGTATTCGGCTTACCCATCGCCTTTCCTTTATTTGGTTCCTAAACAACCTTTAGACAGGGGTGAAGGGCTTCCTCTAAATAGTGCATCAATATTTTCTTTTGTGCCCCATTTGACGTAGAGTAACGCTCGATTATTCATGCAAATATTTTTGTCTCCACGAACGACACACCATCAACCGCCGGGGTACTTAGAGTGAAAGTTAATTGCTTCCAAAAGGGATGAATATCATTAATGTCAATCACTTCAATATACCTTCTAAGAATGTGACGACACGGGAGTCCAATACCTATCTTTGTCTTGTAGTTGCAAACCGTAGTCTTATCATCGTGACCTCTGTACAACTCCAATTGTTTTATCATGAAATTTATTGCCCACCAAGAAACTTCGTAAACTATACCTCTTAGAAGATTTTTATATTTTAAATGTGCCAACGGGAATCTATGCCGACTTTTTTCCATTGAACCATAAATCTTAGTGAGGTCACGATTGGTGAACCCATGGATTGCTTCTTGGACCGACACAACCCCATTTTGACTACCGACTAGTATGTTCTTTAATCGGCCATGGGACCCCTCTGCAATGCTTGTTGCCTCGTTCTTGAAGTTCCGATATTCATATGTCCATGCAAACACAAACTTATCCTTATGCGGTCCCAACCATTGTGTTTTGCAATACTTAACTGGTTTGGGATAGTTCTTGCCCCATCCATCTGTATTCATAAACTTCCTCCGTCATCGACCAAACTATCTTATCCCATGCTTTTAGAAATAGAGACCACTTTATTCCATCCTCGACCCACTTTTCATCGGCCAACCTTTTCTCTTCTTCATATTTTTCCACGGTTATTTTAGTAATACGTTCATCCTCTTCCTTCGACCTCTTGGTACCTTTGTTTCGTTTTTTAGCCTTGATATGATGTCTGCAATTGGATTTGATGTTGCATTGAATGTGCCATGTACAAAGCAAATTCTGGGCTTCCGGAAACACTACCTTTATTGCATTCATCAAGGCTTGATCGTTATCCATTACAATAACCCTTGGAAAATGCTCGCCAAATGAAACTCACATCGTTCTCAGCATTCATTAAACCCCAAGCCACCGTAAATGTGCATTTTTCCGAAGTGTGCCAATCAATGTTCAACAACGGCATGTTATACCTGTTTGTCTTGTAAGTAGCACCTATCAACAAAATTTGATGAAAGCATTGAGCCAATTGGATCATCTTCGGATGTGCCAAGAAAAACGAATCACCTTACAATCCCTTTCTTCTTTTCTCAACGTGTAATTGTGTTTCTCGGCTAACCACTATGATTTTTGCATAACCATTCGACCATCCATTCTTTTCTTTTGATCGTTGCCAGCGCCGACCAAATTATAGACAACGAAGACAAGTTGTTGGGGTCATCCGCCTTTATCTTAGATAGGATTGCACTCGCTTTCATTACGGTCCTCATAGACTTCATCGTCTCCATTTCCTTTGGTTTTAACTTGGCAACCATTAAGTGCCCAACAAGACTTTCTGGATCTTCGTGGTTGTGACGACCATTAGCAACTCTAAACATTTTCCATACTTTACCTTTCTTACCGTCGGGCTTATGGAAGATAATCTTAAATGGGCATCCAATTTTCTTTGAATTACCTCGGTATATCCTCTCCGTCTTTTTTACGTATTTACGATTCTTTCCTACGTGACTCTTTCGCTCGCCACCTCTCTCACAAATCATTTCAAATTGATCAACCTTCACGTGATTGTTCTGAAATACAACGCATATCTTCTCTTTTGCCTTGTTGATAAGCCATTCCTTTGCCTCCGTCTTACTTCCAAAATGCGCATATAACAAAACAAATATCATAAGCCTAACCATGTAATATGCATTCTTAGAACAGTTAAGAGTGGGTAGGTAGCGTACCAAATTATTTCCATAGTGTAGTGAAGTATCAGGACCCTCGTATGAAACAGGATTAACCCATTCAATAATCTACGTAAAATAGCAATGAGTTAGACAATGATAATTGGTAGTTAATTATGTTACCTTACTACCGATTACCAACAATCAGTAGATAATAATATCCTCGTGCTACCGATTATAAACAATCGGTAGATAATATGTAGTCCTAAACTACCGATTATAGAAAGAAATCAAGTCAAGTTCTATACACAAAAACAAGTATAATCGGAGGTTTAGTTTGTTATACCACTACCGATTACAATACAATCGGTAGGTAACTATATGCCATATACTACCGATTATAAAGTTTGCAAAATATAAATTTATAGGTTTGGAGAAATTCAGTTTTGGGGCGACTAACATAATCGGTAGATAATAAGTATTCCTAAACTACCGATTATAGAAAGAAATCAAGTCAAGTTTTGTACACAAAAACAAGTATAATCGGAGGTTTAGTTTGTTACACCGTTACCGATTACAATACAATCGGTAGGTAATTATATGCCATATACTACTGATTATAAAGTTTGCAAAATATGAAATTTGTAGGTTTGGAGAAATTCAGTTTTGGGGCGACTAACATAATCGGTAGATAATAAGTATTCCTAAACTAACGATTACGCAAACAGAAATTCAAAAAAAAAAATCAATTTGGGGATTTTGTATAATAGGTAGTAAGTAATCTTCACGAGACTACCGATTATTCCTAAATTTTGGTCCAGGAAGTATAATCGGTAGTTTATGGTACTCCATTATCTACCGATTCTGGGACGTCCATGGCATTAAATGCATGCAAAAATAAATTTTCTTTGTTGCCGATCACATCCAAACGCATACAAATTGGGTTTTTGAGCTTCTTAACACAATACCTGATTGTTTGATGCATTATTATTTTCATTTTGATGTGATTCATCGTCTAGTTTTTTTTCCACACCAAAATTTGGATCCTCCAAAAAATAACCCAAATCGTCATCTCTAAACGTCTTTGAACCTTCAATATTATGTTCTTCATGTTCAACCTCACCTTCTTCCTCATACTCATCCATGTTTGTTATTAATTTTAGGTAAAATCTGATTTCCCCAAATTTCTTCTTCTTCTTCTTCCTCTCTAACACACTCTCTATTTCTATTCTAAAACTTTAACTCAAATTCATCATCTAACACTAACTATAACCAATTTAATTAACTAATTAATCAAAATTAACACTGATTAAGCAATGTCGGATTAGTCATTTAAAAAAATATATGGATAAGGGGTGTATTGATATTACTTCATAATGACCTTATTTTGTTTTATTAGTAGCCCCAAATTGGTTTTGGGTTTCCCTCAAAACTAATATTTGTGGTGATAAGGTTTTAAAGGATAAAAAGCTGAAAGGTCAAGTTGCCCTAAGACTTAGACTTAGTTTGGTATTGATGTGAGATTTATAAAAACACTTTTCTGTTCTGCGTTACTGTGTTGTGTTCTGTAAAAAAAACAGTTGAGCGTTTGATAAACTATAAACTAAAAGCTAGACCTGGTTAAAAAAATGGTCAAATTATGTTCTGTAAAAATATCAGACAATTGTTGTTGTAACAAATGACAAAAATAGATATATCTTTCAAAATAGTTTTATTTATTATTTAGAGTTATAAAAATAATAAAGTATTTATATATTACACATATATTTGGTTCTTAATTTATACACATTATATTTACTAATTATTATTATTATTATTATTGTTAAAAAGTATTATTTTGAATAACCATATTTTTATTATTGGCATAATTTTGAGAAAAAAAATCAAACTATAATTAGATAATTATTTGCTCTTATTTTTATTGCTGATATTTTTTTATAGATATCATTACATATTTATTTTCCTTTAGCAATTAAGTGTAGAATGAGTATCAAAAATATGTAAATCCTTTATGAATATAAAAAAGAATTTTTTATTTAAATGATATATAGAATATATTTTAAAATTGAAAATAATAATCTTTAAATAATATGATATATGATATGTAAAAATTGATTGTAAAATATTTAATGGTAATTTATGTCATTTATAAAAATGTGGGGATAGAAAAGAAAAATCATGTATGAAAAATATGATGGGGCCATAACTTCTTCTTTTAAAACTTTTAAAAGCTCATATTTCCCGGCTTTTGAAAGTTGGAAAATTTTGGAAGCGCTTTGCATAAAAAACACTTTGTAATTTTTTTACCAAACACCAATATCAAGAAATATTACTATAAATACGTTTTGAAAGTGATTTTCCAAAAAAAAAAAAAGCAATACCAAACTAAGCCTTAGTCTTACTCTTATGGATGTTCAAGATTCAACATTCGCGTCAAATCAGCCATTAGATTTTATTTTAGAAGTTCAAATCTAATGGTTATGCTATTTGCGCCCAACCATTGGACGTTTCTATTATTAACCATCATGTTTTTTTTTAATTTTAAAATCTAAAGGTTTTAATCTTCTGTGCCAAACCATTTGGCGCTTTCTTGACATTTCAACATTGAATCAAGATAACACTTAGACCTTGAACCAAGATGACGTGGCTAACTATGAATGTTGAATTGTGAAGGATGATAAGAGTAAGCCTAAGAGAGGAATTTGTCTGGCAAGTCCACAAAGGCTGAAAAGGTTATAGTTGTTTTTTCTCAAGTATCTAGGTGATTATTTTCTTGGGAAGACTTTTGGTAATATACTTTCATTGGGCTTAATAATGTTGGGATAAGAAGGTGGACATGGTGGATACTTTCTTAATAGTGAAATCTATAGTCATACACTTTTTTCTAGTATTTTTCACCGTAAAACCCACGGCCAAAAAACTTCACACGCTCACCCATTTTCGGTGATAAAACGATTCACAGACCCATATTTTAAAATTTTATGTTTTTGTTTTTTCTTAATCCCAAAACTAACCTTTCCTGTATTTTTTATCTTCGTTTATGTTTAGTTTATTTTGAGTAATAGTTTGTTCTGATCGCGGCACGGAGGAACTGAGAGTTTGATTGCCTGAAATTCAATCTTAGGTTGAAGATCATTATCTACGGTTAAATATGAAGATTCGATTTTCAGAAAAGATCACAAGATAAGTTTCTTCTAACAATTTATGAATTCGAGTTAAAGTTCATGAAAAATGATTTTATGATTTCGAAAATTTTAAAAATCAGATTATAACTCAATTTCTTAATCAAATACTCCCTCCGTTTCAGGAAAAGAGTTACTTTTTACTTTTTCTATTTGCACAATTATTAAGACAAGTGAGAGAGAGTAGTTTTTTAAAAATTATACTCAAATTTACCCTCAATAAAAACTTTAATACCACATATATATCTTCTTATTAAAACAAGGAAACTTTATAAAAAAGGTATTTTTAGAAGTTTGTCATATTGAAAATGAAAGTAACTCTTTTGTTGAAACAAAAATTTAAAGAGAAAGTAACTCTTTTCCTGAAACGTAGGGAGTATATTTTAGAATAAAGATTTTTCATCATCTAATCTTGATCTCTCTTTTGAGATTAAAATTTCAAAAAAAAAATGCGAATCTCTTTATTGGATTTTTGACCGAAATTTGATTTATCTTTCTATTTTTTATCTTAATCGAAAATCTATGATCAGATTTTGATTTAAGATATCTAAATCTTTGTTACCCATATAATCGATTTTTTTTCTTGCTTATCTGATTTTTTGGATTTTTTTTTTCTTGCTGATCTGCTTATCTGGAGTGTATTGTACAAATGCAGGTATTGTATTTCATGCTTGTTTACATGTTCCATACTGACTAAGATCCATAAACCGGCCTATAGATAAAGGGATATCCAATATCACATTCAACTGGGCATTCATTGATACGACATGGCCTTGAGAATAGTGAGAGGTATACATTACAGATTACTAGATGATGTGAGTAAAGATATTCTAAGATAGAAATCATTTAATTGTCAGTTCGTTTCAGGTGGGAGTAGTAGTCGTGGTCTTGGCGGAAGTGGTGGTGTATAAAGTAGTAACAGAGGGAAGGATTTTATGACTTCCCTATCAGATAAAAGGGTAGTTTTAATGGCACCACAGTTTGGCGACTTAGTAATATCACTTGAAATGAATTTAATTTGCAATATTCATCAATTAGCTAATCTTTGATGTAATTAATGGAGTTACTTTTGTTTCTTTACCGGTGGAAAGGACAACCGCATTCAGATCGGACCCTACCCATCAAGTGCTAGTGATTAGGGAATGGTAAGATCGACTCTACATTTCTTATAACGATATATTCATTCTTTTTTTTCATTTTGATTTATCATGTATTTATGGTGAACAAATTATGCAGCAAACCGAAAAGATGTATAACAACTTATACAGCCATCTTTAAAGGATGCATAACAGATTATACAGATTAAAATAGCTGTATAATTTATTATGTAACAAACTGAAAAGGTGCATAACATGTTATGCAGATTGATTTTTGGTTTGATATCTAACCATTTAATATGACTTCGATTTAAGTACTGCCCACGAAAAATTGCTAATCATAATGAGAAAATTCAAGGTTTTTCTTAAGACTTATGGTCGTCGGCTTCCACACTGTGCCTTACTTTCAAGTTAGAATTACTATTAGTAGCAAGTCTGTAAGTGCATGGTCGCAATTCAATGCAGATAGACACAATTGGTTAAGTTGAGCCCCATAAACAATGTATTTAAAGAATTTATTTACTGTGTTGCATTTTTGACGTGCCTGAATCAGGTCTTACTTGTCATCAACTCAAGTTTAAAGTTCACATGTATCTGACTCTTTCTGAGTTGCATTTGCAGCTTGAATTGCATTATGCCAATGAAACCAGTGCTATTATCCCCTCTCATAAATATTTTCCATGGGTTATTGTGAATAAAATGCCTCTTTATTATGTAAGTTCACTCGTATTTTTCGTGATCTCAATCCTATCATATTTGAAGCAGTGAGTTCTAATGTTGTTACAGAACCACTCTGTTTAAGAACTGACTTTGTTTCTCTTGTTTGTAGGACTATAAGAACTTAATAAACGTTGTCTGCAATGCTTATAAAGGTAGTCCTCTGCCTAAAGCTTGTTAAGAACTTGCAGTGGACATCCTTGAGGCAAAACCAAACCAAATTCTAGAAGTTTGCTATGCAGATGAGACATCATCCGCGACTAAATTCAGACCTGGAGGAACTTCTTGAATGCGCCAAATGATGTTCTGACAAGTAACATCTTCATTTTATATTCAATTTCTTGGTCCCTTAAACTGATAGACGATACTTTATCATAGAACTCATCCGTTCCACCCATTGCCTTAGAAATTTTGTGTGTGTTCGGAATATGATGAAAGGTTGGGCGCGTAGACACTCTTGTCACTTTATTTTATCGTGGTACCAATTGGTTTTTTTGTATGTTCCACCGGATTGATCGTGTAATCATTTCATGTAATCTGTTATGACAAGTATACAGACTATAATTTCGGCGACAAGTAATTGCATTTTGATATTGTAACTATAAGAGTTATAATTCTTTGTAATGGAGGATTTTTATAAGTTTTATTTTTTATACAAATTATATAACTATAAAAATGGTTGTATAATCTATTATACATTTAAAAATGTATGCATATGCAGTCACAAAAACTTCTGCATAATCTTTTATGCATCGCCATGATCAAATATATCATTTTAATCATTGGTTGCATAACCAAATTAGTGGATGTATGAATCAAGACACGACTGCATAATGTGTTATGCATCCTTTGTAGTGGATGCGTAATTCGTTATGTATCCTTTTTTTTGTTGGAATGTTATTTCTTAGACATATACATCGCTTTAGTGGTTGTATAACCTAACTAGTGGGTGCATAAACCAAAATATGGGTGCATAATTTGTTATGCATCCTTTGTGGTGTTTGCATAATGTGTTATGCATCCTTTGTGGTGGTTGCATAATGGTTATGTATTAAATTTTCAAAATTTATGTCTAAGAGAACAATCACCTCCGAATTTTTCGTAAAAAATCTAAATTTGATATTGTTGTTTGTACTTGTTGTATAGATCTCCTTAAAAGCTTTTCAACGAGATAAAATTTATAAAATTCTAAGACACGGATTTAACATGGTATCAGAGCCAGACCAATTGGCTTTGAGTTGGATTCCCACAGACTTTAACATGGTATCAGAGCAAGACCCGTACGAGAGTAAGCCCAACGGCTACCCGTACATATAATGTTCACGTGTTAGAGGCCCACAGAGAGTGCCCTACACGTGAGGGGGCGTGTGAAGGATAATAGTCCCACATTGCTAATATCCCTATAATGAACCTAAAATATAATATGAAATGGTCACTCCACTCATTGCCAATTGGTTTTTATTTTATCCTGTAGACCCATTTCGAGTCTATGGCTCGTCTCCCATTCGGAAAATCTTCTATGGTCCAAGTCCCATTCTCTTTGTGTTCCTCTATCTCTCTTTCTAGGCAGTTCTCCAGTTTTTATCCTGCATGGCTTGTTCAAAGCTTTTCGGTTCATCATTGGAGCTGATGGCGGCCAAAAAGGCTTTGTGTGAGTTAGAAAATTTATCGTAAGAGACAAAATTTGCTAGGGGACATACCGTCGAGGACTGCTGATTGGAGACGGGTTGTGCATGGTTTATGGATGGGGGAAGTCGAACATCGTAGTCATTGAGATGTGCAGGCCTGAACTTGGTTCGCTTCTCCCTCCCTGGCCGAACATCTCTGTCTTGGGCTTCGGTATTCCCATTTTGACTGGGCTCTGACCTCTCCGGCTCACCAGGGACATCATTGTTCTCCGGAGGGCATGACTTTTCATGGCTAACAGGCGAAGTAATTGGGCCGTTTAGGCTCAAAATCTCTGTTCGTTCAAGTTCATCGAGATACTCTGCTTCATTTGGCCTGTTGGGCTCATTTTCTTCAAAGTCTTGTTCTTTCATGAGTGGATATTGCAAAACATCCTCTTCATGCTCAATTTCTTTGGAATTTGAGGCAAATGGAAACACATTCTGCAAACTTTACATCTCTAGATATGATGATTTTGCCGTTGCTGGGGTCATAGATTTTGTACCCTTTTGTGCCACTTGGGTAGCCCATGAAGACGCCTGGTTTTCCTCTCATATCAAATTTGTCTC
The DNA here is from genome assembly GCA_023531435.1 of Papaver californicum. Classification (NCBI taxonomy): domain Eukaryota; kingdom Viridiplantae; phylum Streptophyta; class Magnoliopsida; order Ranunculales; family Papaveraceae; genus Papaver; species Papaver californicum. The sequence goes on along the minus strand of JAJJMC010020031.1, from coordinate 3,079,963 downwards.
CTCTGGTTTCGAAGTTTCGATAGTAGGCCATGCAGCCTAGGATTCTCATGTGGTCGTAGCTGGGCTTCTGGTTATGGATCAGCTCATAAGGAGTCTTGCCTTCAGTGATCTTGGAGGGAAGCCTGTTTATAATGTAGGCTGCGGTCAAGACACATTCACCCCAAAATTTTATTGGAAGGTTTCCCTCAATTTTGAGTGCTCGAGACGTTTCAAGTAGATGTCTATGTTTCCGTTCCACGACTCCATTTTGATATGGAGTGTGCGGACACGTTGTTTCTAAAATGATCCCTTGCTCGGCATAGAAGTCTAACATCTTGTTTGAAGTAAATTCTCCACCATTGTCACACCTTATCCTCTTAACATTTCGTTCAAATTGTGTCTTGACCATTCTGTGAAAGTGAATTAAGCATGTGCTTGCTTCATACTTGTGTTTTAAAAGAAAAACCCAAACTGCTCTACTATAGTCGTCAACAATAGTTAAGAAGTAGCTTGCTTTACTGAAAGAAAGGGTCTGATACTTTCCCCATATGTCGCAATGAAGTAATTCAAAGCAACCATTTGTTTTGGTGGTACTGATGGGAAAAGGTTGTCTCGTCATTTTAGACTTAACACAAGCGTCACATATATCATCACTGTTTTTGAATGAAACATTATTAAGAAAACTGATTTGAGATAGTTTTCTATCACCATCATGTCCCATCCTCTTGTGCCATCTATCCACCGTTGTCATCATTGCCTTCCTTCCACTCTTGAGCATCCCCATTTGATACAGACCATTTTTGCACTTACCCGCCCCAATCAATCTCCTCGAACACAAGTCTTGTATGACAAAAAAATCAGGAAAGAAGGTCACTGCATACTTTAAGTCCTTTGTAAGCTTGCTAACAGACAAAATATTACAAGTAAATTTAGGAATACGCAAAACCCCTTTCATTTTCATTCCATTTTTCAAAGTGTGACTGCCCCTTCCTTTAACTGGTATGACTTCTCCATTTGGGATAGTTACAGGTGCTTCGTTGCTTGAGGCAATATTTTCGTCGAGAATGTCAGCTCTGTAAGTCATATGTTCTGTGCACCCTGAATCAACTACCCATTTATTGTTATGGCGAGGTTTTCCTTCCATATTGACGCTGCGTGAAGCATTGTTTGCAGCATGGCTATCAAGAGAGACGTGTTTTCCCGGTCCCTGAAGCTGTTGGTACTGATCTGTCGGTACTGTATGAAGATGTTTCTGGAACTATTGGTACTGTTTGTACTGATCTGATGTTATGTTCCGGCCAGTAACATCAGCATATGCTTCCGGTGCTTCTGTTTGGGTGACAGAAAATTCTACACAGGCGGCTCTTGACCTGGAATGCCTGCGCTCTCTGGATTGGATCTTCGATGGCCATCATTCTGGGTATCCTATTATCTTGAAGCATCGCTTGTTGTGTCCATTTCTATTACATAAATCACAACGTTCTACTTGCTTATTATCTTTTTGAACTACATCGACAGATCCTGAGTTAGAGCTCACAGTCCCTTGGATTTCTCTTGTGTTTTTGTTGGCCATGAGAAGCCTGTGATTTAGTGATTGGTTTCTGGTTTTTGTGTTGTGCAGGATTTAACCTTCTCTGATACCATGATAAATGTTTTATCTCATTATTTCATGATGAGGAAAGGTTACAGAAAGAGTGCCTATATAGACAGCCGACAGAAGATAGAAAAGGAAAGCAAGATATCCTCTATAGGAGGATATATCCTACACATAATAACTTATTTGAAGCATATATCCTAAGTCATAAAAGAGCGGATAATATAAGGGTACACAGGAGATTCGTAGAATAAGGGAGAATAAGAGAAGATATTCTATAGGTATAACATCAAATTACATTGTTGAGTTCCTTGCCGTTATTAGATGTTTGTGCTAAAGGCGATTGTACAGACTGACTCAAAGTCAACAATATGTAGGTTTATAAGTAATAATATTCCTAGGTGCTTTCTAGCAAGATGGTGAAAGTTTTGCAATTTTTTTGTTCATCTCAAGTTCAGACATGCTTATAGAGAGGTTAACTTTTCAACGGATCGTCTTTGCTAAGAGAGGTGTATATTTGGATCTCAATCAATTTTGTATTTTTCCGGGTCAGATTTTATAACTTGTTTAAAGTTTCCTTATAGTTCATATTTTAGATTCAGATGATTTGAAACTTTTTTTGTTTCCGGTGTTGTCAAGCATGTTTGAATTCACCTTTCTATAACTTTTGGTTATTAATAAATTTAATTTTTTTAGCAAATGTTTTTTTAGGATATGCTGTGTTTGGCGAGTGGTCGTTGTATGGCAATGACAGGACATAACGGCCACCTACTCTCACTCGTATAATAATATTTTAGATTTTGTTTTATATTGCACTTCCTTAACATATAAATGGATAACATGTGATTAGTGGATTATGTTTTGGATCTCATTACCTACCATTCAAAGGTTGGCAAAGAGAATTTTGGGGTATCAATTAGCGCCTTATCATATGAGCGCAACTGGAATACTTTCGATAGTGTAAGTTTTTTATATTTTTATATATATCTCTTTAGGTGTTGTTTACCTAGTACAAGTAAATGCAACACATGCTAACATATTTTAAATGGAATCATAGTTGCATTCGAATAAGCGGAACCGGCTTCTACAATCAAAATTGAATGAACTAGTTTACATTCAATAAAATAAGAAGTTGGAAATGTGATGCATGCATTAAGAATCAGAATACCTTTGGCACACCGAATCTTAGTGTTGATCCAATTTGGATGAAAGGGATCGACGAGAATGACTGAGTGGATAACACCGGATAGCGATGAGCTAGATGAATTCAATAATGAGGATTGTGATCTTCCTTCATTATGTGTTTAACAATATCTGTAATTGTTGATACATGAAAATTTACTATTTGGGCCAGAAGGTCATTACGTGATTTGTAAGCCCAAGTCCACAAGGGGACTGGGGATTTGAGGACTCGATCAGGTCCGAAAAGGGGTTTAGTCCGACGCTAAATATAGATCCAAGGGTAATAAAGAGAATGAGGAGATCAAGGGGAGTAAAAGGTTGTTGACAAAGGAGTCAAGGTTAGCTTTTTAAGGAAGAAATGAACAGTTTTGTAATAAAGAAGAAGGAAGACATGTGTCTTAAGAAGGTAAGAAAGGGAAGTCTATAAAAGGGAAACAAAGTGATACTTGGAAGGGGGTTATTCTCTCTCTTGTCTAGGAATTGGGTCTGTTATGGATAGGACTAGGCTCTTACAATACATTCTCACTTTACCCCTAAAACATTTTCAATAGAAGCCTAGTTTCTAACCCAGCGGCTCAATTATCTCGAAGCGTCCTTCGTTATAGTAGAATATTGTGAATCGTCTTTATATATATGCATCAAAATTTTGATCGCCCCATATATTCCATAAGTTCAATGTTAGGAAATATGAACCAACTCCCGGTTACTGCTAGTTCTGCTGGATTGATTTTCCTTAAACTCCAAGTGTGCAACAATTACCGTCTAGCTATTACACATCCGGGAAACTCTTTGTTATTTATTTGATAGGCATTCGTTAAACTAAACAACGCTTCCAAGCTTAAAACATCAAACAAATAACTAGGAGGTTCAGTAATGATAGGAGTTGTAGAATTACATTAAACAATGCATATTTATTGGGCAAATAAGTGAAACAATCCTAGAAAAAAAAACAATTTATTAAAATGGAAAACTTGCTTATATTAAAAAGAACAAAAACAGAGTGACTGTATGAACAGATAACCTGCTTGGAGATCGTTGTCGGTCCTGCATTTTTAGTGGCCTCATGCAAATCATCAATCATTCAATTCAATTGTCTTAAAAATAAAATAAAAAATCATAGTATCATATGTATTTGATGATTTCTAAGTACAAGTACACATCAACAGCAGAATAGAGAAGAAGAAAAAAATGGCTCAAATTATGGCACATGAAAACCCCTCACAAAGTTCAGCAGTTCATATGAAAATACACTCATGATATACTCCCTCTTAACAAGAAGATGCAAAGATTCAACAGTCTGATAGATACAAGTTGTTCGATGTGTAATCAAGAAGAAGAAACCAGCACACATCTTTTTCTCCATTGCCACTATGCAGAAGTAATCTGGTTTGGTGTTTTTGCTGATCTTTATCAATCTCAAAAAGTTCATAATAATGTGCAAGATTGGATTACTTCTTGGTTCTGCAACACTCAGTCAATAGAAGCCAGAATAAAGAGCTCAATTCCCTTGCTGCTTGCATATCTGGCATATCTCGAAAGCCAGATGTGAGAAAGTTTTTGAAAAAAAATTGCATCATCCTACAAGCATAATTCAAAGGATTATGCATTTTATTAATCTTTACTCCCCTTCTAATCAGCATTATGCACAACCTTTTGAAAACACTAAAAGCTTTTGGACTAAACCCCCAGATCATTGACTTAAAATCAATATTGATGCTTCTATTAAATACAAGAATTCTAATGCTGGTTTTGCTTCAATTGTCCGTGATTCTACGGGAAATTTTCTGGGGGCAATGGCCTACTCAGAACTAGCCAGAGATATAGAACTAGCCAGAGATATAGATCAAGCAGAAGCATCAGTTCTCCTCAAGGAAATTGAATGGGTCAAAGAAAAAAAAATTAATCAAGTTATTATAGAAGGTGATAATCAAATGGTACTGAATTGCTGCAACGGAGATATTTCTAGTTACAGATGGGAAGAGCAGCATATCCTACTTGAATGTCAGTCTGTTCTTTCTACTATTAGGTCGTGTGTTGTTTCTTTTCAAAGAAGGTCTTGTAACTAAGCAGCTGATAAGCTTGCGAAAATTGCTAGAAGTAGTATTAGGTTTCAAACCTGGTGGGATGATCCTCCAAATATAATTAGTCAGGTTCTAGAAAAAGATATTAAGAATTGCCCTAATGGAGCTCAATGTGCTTAGGTCTTGTTGGTCTTCTCTATTTGTACTCTGTGCTTTCTTTAATGAATTTTCTTGTTTGTTTGCTCAAAAAAAAAAGAACTAGAACAACTTCCTTCTTTAGTTTTTGTAGGGAGAATTTTTTTTTTATCACTAGTATTCACAGTAATTTTTTTTTATAACCCCCTCCAACTTGTGGCCCCAAGCAAAACTTAGCTTGCTTGTGCTAAAGGGCCGGCCCAGTAAATTGGCTTTTGTTAGTTGAATCACTATTTAAACATGGCAAGTCCTCTGGGGTAACAAATAACAACGCAGGGTAAGTTATCGTCCGAATACCAATTTCTCCTGTATTTTTCTTGTGTTTTAACATATTATATTTTTTTTTGTATTTTATCATATTATATTTCCTTCGTTTTAAAAAGATATACAAGTTTAGTTTGACACTAAATTAAGAAAAGGAGAAAGAAAAGGTCCCTCAATTTATTGAAATGAACTTGTGGACAAACTAACAATCTTAAAACATTTGACTTTCATTCATAGAACAAGCCTATCTTTTTATCATATCCAAATATAATTTAAGAAAATCTCTCTGTTATTCACTAGAAGCTGCAGCGAAGACTACCAAGTTTGGTGGGATAGTCCACCAAATTTATTGAGTCAAGTCTTAAGTATATGATCTTATGTGAGAATCCCTCTGTGGTGTCTTAGTCTGCTGTTTATATTCCTGGTTTATCTATCAATGAATTTGCTCCTTTGCTAAAAAAACACAGAACATAAAAGAAAAGAAAGAAAATCTGAATGAGTAAATGGAGATCGTTTTCAAGCGACTTCACCAGGTAATGCAGAGACAACATACATTTTTGTTTTGTTTTTTGGCAGCAAAAAATATTTGGTACTTGTGCGCCAACATATAAAAACATAAGCATACATTTATGATGCTATGTTCATATTTAACGCCCCAATTAGAGCTTTTGAGGTTGCAAGCGACAACCTAAATGACAATGATGAATTCATTTGTACACCTGACCTTTTTGGTGCTGATGATGCTATTCATGATACAGATAAAACCGGTTCAAATATCTGGTGCTAGTGTGGTACTATGACCTTGTGCTAAGCGAGATGCTTGGGCTTTAACGGAATACTGTCTCTGCAGATCTTTTAATATCTCTAGGAGTTCCTGGAAAGTCGGTCGGCATTTTGGATCACTGTGTTGATCAAGTCCCGGAAAAAAATGGAGAAAAAAAACAAAATGAAAGGATTAGGATTCTGGGCCATAGTATTTATTAAATTATGGTTTCTATTATTTGGGTTAGGTGAGAAATTTTCATACTGCAAAAACAAACAAGCTGAAAGATTAGCACCTGTGCCAGCAGCTCTCGATTATAGAAACCCATCGCGGATCCATTTCTTTTGGAATGTCAGGTCGTTGGTCCATGAAGCCTACAGCTCCAATTACCTGCAAAATCACCATTAAATTGTATCTAAAAAAAAATATTTATTGTTTCACTTGAGGATTCATTCATAAACGGTCTACTTAAGATAAAGCTAAGAGTACCAAGACATAGATACCAGGGCAAAAACCTCCATACATCATTACTATAACGAGTTTTTGATAGAGCTTGGAAAGCACCAAGAATCCAGATCCTTTAGCATTTAGTTACAGGTGCTGATAGGAGAAATTACATGAACATTCCCTAAAATTGCCCCCACTAAAAGATTAGAACAAGGTAGTAACAAGGAATACCTGCATTGCGTTGAAGTTATCCCAAGGGATTTTTTGCGTGGCAATTTCCCACAATACTACTCCATAGCTATATACGTCAGACCTAGAGATTTCAAAAATACAGAAGTAATTTAGCTGGTGAGCTCGAGACATGAGAAGTTAGAACATCCAAATTTCGTTGACAAAGATTCAAAGCAAACAAAGAAAAGAGTTGAACTTACTTCTCATCTGAGCGCTCGTTGCGGAGAACCTCTGGAGCCATCCACTGCGGCTGGAGGATTAAAAGAAAATCAATAGAGTTAGAAAACTGGGTAAATAGAAAACGGAAAGAGCATGCCTTTAAGGAAATGATGTAATATGTACCGTTCCTCTTCCCGTCAGTGTTGAGAGAAATGTTTGATGTTTGAGTTTTGAGAGACCAAAGTCTCCGACCTGATGGAAATTAAAAGAAGATGAACATATGAGGCTTCATTATGTGCATTTAAAAATGAAGTTAAGAAATAGAACAAATACAAACCTTCACGTTCCAGTTTTTATCAACCAATAGATTTGATGACTTCAAGTCACGGTGGACAATAGGTGGGTTACAGTGATGAAGATAATTCATACCCCGTGCCTATAAAAGAGTTTCACAAAAATCAATATTTTGTAGGAGAATCTACTATTCCAGATCAGAGTCTAAGACCAACGAGCGAATAGAAGTATCATATACTTGTACCATTTATACAGGTATAAAGAGATATAGCTTAAAATATTGGATCTAGCAAATGTGAAAATCAAATTCCAACAATAGGGGAGTCTATTTTACCTAGTCAAGTAGTTCAAGAAATTCTCTGAAATCCATTACCCACAACAAAGACTTGAGAAACCCTTGGTCCAAAGATAAAAGCAGGTCAGTGTAGTCAATGGTGTTAAACATACATTTTTCCCTTAATGGAGAGGAGGATTTTGAAGTGAAATCCAACCTAATGCCCATTCCCCACCTTCTCATTGGTCATTTCATTTGACTAGTTTTCTTATGACTCTGCTAAAACCACTAAGTTATTATTATCTCTCATGTTTCCAATGCATACATTTATCTAGAATGAATGACCAATGAGAGAGGGGGCAATGTGCACCCCAATTTCTACGGGGTGCACAAATTTACACTCGTGAAAAACTATACCCTAGAAACTCCATCTAAGACAAGAGTACTCACAATGTCCAAAGCCATAAGAACACGTCGCCTCCAATCTAATTTTTGAGTGCTCCTTTGAAGGAACTGAAACAAACTTCCACTGCATTAAATAGGTCGTGAGCTCAGTAAGGAAAATAAAATTGAAGGTCAATCACCTTATCAGCATAAACATCTTTAGTATAGCAGATAATGCTATATACATGAGCACATTTAATATGAACCAGAATACTCTTAATCAGTGTTGGAAGTTTTAAATGGAGAATGTACCGTGGAAGGAACTCGGTGACAATGCACATATGCTGAGGTGATGCTACTGCCCCCATAAAAAGTAGCACATTTGGATGTCGTAGCTTCTTCATAAGTAATACCTATGTAAAAAATGCATATTAGGCCAATGCACACATCTGTGTGATGCAAAAGAGAAGCTACAAAACGAAGTGCCCACTCACATAATCATACAAAAATATAAGCACGTTGAATTCCTCAAAACGTGAACAATTACAAAAATGCCTTCTAGATTTCATTCTAGCTGCTGCAATTTGCTAGAAACTTCGTAACTTTGTCAAGAGAATAAATGTCAGGTTTTTTTTTTGTTTCGAGGGCCTGAAGTGAATACCAGGTACGATTTTATTTTCTTTAAATATTAAAAAAGAAAGATTAGCCTGAGATACTACCTCTTGCCTAAAGGAACGCAGCAAATCATCCGAGTACTCGAGCTTTGAAAAAACTTTTACTGCAACATCCTGCACGAAAGTGCTAGTTAACACCAGGAAAATGCTAGCATTCTCTTCAGGGTGTAACAAATTTATATAATGATCACAATGAAAAACAGAATAAAATACCAACATCAGTATCAAAATTGCTGATGTACTTTTACAGGCAACAATTCATGTGAATGAGCAAGATGTGGCACTTCAGGTCAACAAATTAGGCAAATATATAACGGTGTCCTGATCTGTGCTCGAAGGAAAAGTAAACATACCGAGCCACACCAAATACCATGATACACCGTTCCGCATGAACCTGGGACCATTATTAAAAAATTATGCATCAGAAAACACTTCATTGTTGATAAGAATTGAGTAAAGGAGGATAGACTGCAAGGCTATGCAGTCTTTTCAAGCTTTGGAAACAGAATCGCAGATCAGAGCACCATACTTAACTGCAACATGCTTTAGTAAGGTTCAAGGAAATATCGGCAAGGGTGGAAAATATATCATACCTTGCCCTATTTGTTCACCTAGCGTCAAGTCCTCCCATAAGATATCATAATCCAATGAACATGTTTCCCTATCAACTTCACGAATACCACTGCTATTGTTACTACCACTAGTGCTTACACTGCTTAAGCTGGTAGCATTAAGAGAAGAAGACCAAGAACCAGGGGCTTCGTTTTCAAACTGGTTACTTCCTGGAACCTGGATTTCCGGCTTTACAATGGTATCAGAACTCTTCTGCTGATCAAAGTCAATTTGTTGATCATCATTCAAAACCGCATCACGTGTAGTCCTTGCTACTGATCCATCCTGTTCACTTCCCCTCCATGGCCATGATATCCCCTTCTTGCCAATCCAAGCCTCTGCCTTAGAGGTTATTCTCTTGTGGATCCCTATCTTCCCATCACCAGAATGTCCAGTGGGTTGTTCCTGGGATCTTAGAGAACCCTGAGAATGACCATCAAAGGGAGTCGAGGATAAGTCTCCCCTAGGCGAGCTAGCTCCACTGGAACATGGATCCTCACAATGATCAAAATGATGGCTATTTGAATTTGCATCACGGGGTTCGCGTTCTAAGATGTTATCACTCGTCTTCATTTTCGACCGGACTTTGTTGGTCATTCTAGACGCCTGTTTCATTGTGCTATTATTATTATTCAAGATGTTTACCAGAAAAGATATCATTAAGACAATTAATGTCTTCGGTTCTATTTATTTTTGAATTGTTCTATATACACAAATAACCAAATTTCAAAAATCTTAAACTTACCAGATTAGATATCTTTGAGGCAATCATAACTTGCAGAGGCTGCTGCGAATCGACACCAGGTTTAACAGTTCGACTGCTCCTGGTAGACACTTCTGGAGAATTTCTTCCAGAAGATGAGAATACAACCTCTCGAAAGGGCTGTGTATCACCAGATACAGTAATAATCCCAACCAAACTACCATTATCATCATAGAATGGCGTATTGGTCACAAGAATAAGAAACTTTTCCCCTTGTTTATTCTTGACAGGGAACTGTCCAGTCCAATTCTGCCCTAAAGAATTCCTCTTGATTATTTGAGTAGCTTCATCATAGTCTTTCAAATCAACAATAAGAGTACGAACATCCTGACCAAGCGCTTCTAAAGTAGAATAACCATAGAGGACCTCAGCCATTTGATTCCTAAAAAAAATCCAATATCCATAGATGGATAGTGTAGTCATTACTTAACTAGCTACTATTTCATAATCATATTAACAAGAAATGAAATTGATATTTTAAGAAGAGCTCACCAATAAATTAAGCGACCATTAGGCTCAAAGATATGAACAGATTGACCCATGGACTGCAAGATATTAAGATACTGTTTATTACTAAAACTAACAACAGCAGATTCACTTCCTTTATTAGGATTTGAAAACTCAGCACTTGGTCTTCTTCTACTGATACTATTACTACTATTAACTCTCTGCAGAGGGGAATGTCCAAATGAAGCAGAACCCGTTTTCCATTGACTAGAGTTCCCCCTATTCCTTTCGTCATCACCACCTCTTCTTGAAAATCTGGATCTTTGTGGTGATACAGAGTGAGACCTCTGGTTGTTGTTCCTGTGACCTGGTCTAGAAGATAGAGTCAATTTGGTAATTTCATCTTGGAGATAGGCATGTCCTGCTTCAAGTTCTTGAATCTTCTTCAGGAGTTGTTGTTGTTGTTGCTGTTGTTCTGGGGGTGATGGATTGTCACCCATGATGTGTTTGTGTTTTTTACTGACAGAAAATTGAAAACCAATTAGATTGTAATTTAAGATTTCTTGTTCTCATCATCATCAGAAGGAATAAGTGAATTGAATGATGATAAAATGAATGGAAATATTCCTTCACTCACTCAAATGATTGACTGATTTCAGTGGATCAGAACTTTATCCAGTAAATGTGTTTTGTCTGCGTCAATTCTGCGTATATTTTGTTTGATAAATTTTTGCATATTCTTGTCTTTTGGAAGCTTTGGATAATAACTCCCAGAGGGGAAAGGAATATTTTGTAGTTGGGGTGCTGATATTTTATCATCTTCAATATGAGGACTTCTTTGTTTAGGCGGTCAGCTTTTATTATTTTATTTTGCCCAAGAAAATGACTTGTCAATAACATTTTTACAACTTTTATCTTTTTATTTAATCATGTCTAAGATTGATCTCAATCTGTGTACATAGATTTGAGCATCATTGTCATAGTTTTTATAATTTTAAATAAAAGACCGATATTAGAGTTCTTTTAAGTCATCCAAATAGATAACACCAAAATTATCCGCTCATAACTAGCTTCCGTTTTCTAGAATTTGGAAAAGACTATGTGAATATAAATATTCTGATTGATACGTGGTACCATTTAGAACCCAGACCTTTATTAGGGTTATATTTCATACGAGAAGCATGGAATATTAGAGATGTACCGAATCATTGCCTGATTCATTTTATCGTATCTCGAGGAAGAGACGTGGAAGATCTGCAAGGTATCTTCTGACGTCACCTACGCGTAGCATCTTTTCAGAGATATCAGGCGCGTGGATGGATTCCACTCAGCATTAAATGTTGAATCAGGAACGCAGAGACAAGTGGAGACTTCTCAGCGGACCAGGATCCTTAGTGGGATCGCAACGGATACAAGAAAGGAACTCATCAGTTAACTGCGCAACTAAAGATAGCTGGCAAGAAGAAAATCTATAAATACTAGTCTTGATCTCAAGAGAGGGGGTCGAACATTTTCTAAAGGGAAGAGAGAGGAGAAAGTCTTAAGTTTAGTAAAATCATTGTAATCCTCTCACTTGTCACAAAGGATACTTAATAAATTATTTCACTTATTACCCCGTGGATGTAGGCACAGCCGAACCACGTAAAATATCTTGTGTTAACTATTGATTTAATTCCTTGATTTATTTACATTACTCTTACTTGGATTATTGTGGTATGCTTGCTTATTGATATTATCTGAGTAATGCATCCCCTTAAACTTATTTAGGCACTTTACTCATAAGTTTCTCGATTGCATACTTTTATGCTGAATAGTTATCTTATTTATTTTTTATGTAAACTATAGGAAAAAATAGTAGTTACAGGCTTAGGAATCTTCTGTCAAATGTCGTAGAAGTATCCGCTCTAGGGACACACGAAAGAGTAGAAACATCGCATGCAGGTAATGGAAGACCTTGCGCTGAGATTCCTCGTCAATTTACTCTACTAAAAAGAGTAAATCAGATCGCAGACAGGAGAATAGTAGTCCATCAGGCAATCAGCACCAACGGGTAAATCCAATACGGACTGCAACTATGTCCATAGCTGACTCATCATACAACCCTTCTAGGGATGTGACTGCGTCTAGCATAGGAGCTCGAACCCAAAGGTCTTCTCAACAGCTCAACAATATTTTTGAGCAAATGCTCTAAATGGGAGATGAACTTGCATCCTTAAAAGCAAAGCAGAACGGAGGAAGGTTGGAGGAAGTCTTCCACGAAGCACTCACTAATCCACTCTCGCATCATCTTATCAGTGCACCGATCCCAGCTAAATGCCCTCTCCTAACATTTAACTGCTTTGATGGGACTATGGAAGCCGCATCGCACTTAAAGTACTACACTAGAGTACTTGCGCATTGGGAGCATGAAGATGCAGTCATGTGCCGAATCTCTCCTTCAAACCTAAATGATAGCGCACTCACATGGTTTGATAATTTACCACCAAACTCCATCGAATCCTTTGAGAAACTTTCAAGGTTATTCATGGAGACGTATATGTACAATCGAGCTGTGAGAGTAGGAATGGGAAATTGTTTGTTTTGGCAATAGGTCCAAGAGAGACCTTAAGGATAACACAGATAGGTGGTAGAAAATCTGTCACGCTAATGGAAAATGTAGTCCCGAGGTAGCAATTAATTGTTATATATGGTTTGGTGAGAACTTCACCCATCTTTATATAGTTGCATGCAAATTTACTAATACGCTGGGAGATTTGCGCACAATCCATGACAAGTATATCTCCCTTCAAGAGGCCCAAAAAGATGACCCACGCTCCTTCTAAAAAGGAGTAGCACAGCCGCAAAGGACGGTATCTGTTGAACCAACAGAAGATCCAAATACAAAAAGAGCGACGGAACCTTTTCGAAGTTCCAACTACCAGGATAAGTGTAACACCCGCAATTTTCGCATGATGCTTACTCAGGGACGCGTCATGATATGGGATGAAGCTCCATCGTAAGCTTATAAAGCTTACTTAGGAATGCATCAGGGCATGGATGCATTGGACTTGGCACTATTGTGCGTGATGCATATTCGAGAATGCATCACAAATCGAAAATGACCCTTAACCCGGGAAAGGCACAAATGGCCTTGACGCGTACCCGAGAGCGCATCATAGTGCTAATGCACTATTGTGTCGTGATGCATACCCAAGTTTGCACAAAAATAGTAATTTTACTAATCGGGGGAAAACGTTCATTCAGGGGTAAAATAGTAATTTTACTCATCGGGGGAAAAAACGATTGTTCAGGGGTAAAATGGTAATTTTACACACCAGGGGCAAAAAGTTCACTCAGAGATAAAATAGTTATTTTACCAAAAGTTGAGATTGCATCCCTACCCATATGTTGCATACCCGAGAGCACATCATAGTGCTGAAGCACTATTGTGTCGTGATGCGCACCCGAGGACACATCTCTAGAAAGTGCAGTCGATGAATGTTTACCTCCCCTTCTTATCTTTACTTATAAAAATGATAATAAAACATATATAGGGAGGAGGTGTTGGTTGGAAATTTATGTTGCATACCCGAGAACGCATCATAGTGCTAAAGCACTATTATGCTGTGATGCATACCCGAGAATGCATCACTGACCCGATGTTGCGTACCCGAGAGTGCATCATAGTGCTAGGGCACTATTATGCCGTGATGCATGATTGAGAATGCATCACTGACCCTATGTTGCATACCCGAGAGTGCATCATAGTGCTAAGGCACTATTATGCCGTGATGCATGATTGAGAATGCATCACTGACCCTATGCTCCGTACCCGAGAACGCATTATAGTGCTAAGGCACTATTATGCCGTGATGCATGATTGATAATGCATCACTAACCATGTGTAGCTTACCCGAGATCACATTATAGTGCTGAAGCACTATTTGTACAGTGATGTATACCCGAGAATGCATCACTAGAAAGTGCAATAGATAAATGTCATTTATCCTCCTTATATCCACTTGTAGAAATGCTAATAAGACATATATATGGAGGAGTCGTTTGTTGCAAATCGATGGAGCGTACCCGAGGATGCTTACTAAGCAAGCATCCCAATTGCTGTGAAGTGTACCCGAGGACGGGTACCCGAAGAAGCTTCACTAATCTGTGATGTGCACCCGAGTATGCACTACTATAAAGTGCAGTTGATGGATGTCCCTTACCCTTCTATTCCAAATATATGGAAATGAGATTAGGACATATATAGGGAGGTAGCTTTGGTTGAATGTGCATGAACGGTAATGCACATATATGCGGTGTGGCTTATACGTTGGTGCAAACTTGATGCTTAAGCATCAATACGTTTGTAGTTTACCCGAGCAGGATTGAATTATGCGAAAGCATCATTCATCCATGTTGCTTACTCGATAATGCATTATGCATGCTAAGTAGCGACAGTTATGCACAAGCATGTGCATACTTTACTAAAGTTCCTTGGCCTATGCGGACTAGGATTAGTTTGGCCTTTGGATTTTCAACGAAGTTGGAATCGATGTTGGCTTTGCCTTAATACGCTTATGTTGCTTGTTCTCTTCGAATTAAACCTTCAGATGAATTACGGTTATGCTTGATCCCTTCAAGGTACTGGTTGGGTACGTAGGCAGCAATTGCAATGCATTGAGGTGCAATATCTTGTCGCTCATATCATCTAATTTAGAAGTGATTGCAACATTATGGTAACTCATATCATCTGGCTCGGCAATGCTAAGTCAAGAGATGATTGTTGTCACTCTTGATGATGTAGTTGCAATTACACTTGATGGATTATTCATACTTCCTATCAATGTTTACGACATGGAATAGCATGTGCCTGGATACTGCACCCTTGGCAAGAGCAAGATCAGTGCAGGCTCCAGCGCATGGTCGAAACAAAGTTGATGAAGCGAAAAATTATGCCTCCAATTGCCTAGGTGCTAGTCCAAGGCATGAATTAGGCCTGGACATTGCTCGTAAGCAAGTGATGGATGCCAAAGGCATCACCATTGGATTTTATAGCCTTACCCCTTGTTCTGGAAGAAAAGTGAGTTTGAACGGTGTGGAAACTACGTTTCGGGTATCATGCTTGTAAAACAAGCTAGGGAAGGAAAATCTACCTGCATTTGCTAGTGATAAGTTAGGCTTTAAGTTCCAGTTACAATCTTTCAAGCCGCGCATCGAAGAGTTCTGGCCTGCCCAGTGCACCGCGCTGGAGGCGGAATTCTCCGGTCTGTGACAATAAGAGTATGAAATTTAGGAGCAGAAAAGGAAATAATCGTAACACAAAGCAGGAATCTTTCAGAGATCGAGTATTCATAAAACTAAATGCCAGCGCGACTCAGATCCTGAGAGCAGCTGAGTATTTTTCAAACTTTACGTATCCCAACACTAAAGGAAAGCAACCCGAAGCAACAAAAGATCACAAGTATTATTGTGAATATCATGCATACCAAGGCATTCCACGGAGGATTGCAAACACCTCATACACACAATTCAAGATCTCATCAACGCAGGATATTTGAAAGAATTTGTGGACCTAACGAAATCCCTGCACCAGCAGAAAATGTCAACTACATCCAACTTCCAGAGAATTCAAAATACATTCATATGATTACATGCTCAGAATCTCCAGTTGCAGAAACTATGACTGAAGCCATTCTAGAGCGTACACGCAAGAGAATAGAGCAGCATGAAATATTCAAGGTAGCAGAAGGTGAATTGCTTACTGATTGGGAACCATGGATGAATACACCACTCACCTTTTCCGCAAAGAAAATGGATCAAAAAATTGAGGTCCACAATGATCCGTTGGTATTAACATTGCTTATTCATGGATTGAATGTAACTAAAATACTGATTGATAGCGGAGGTTCCCTCAACATTCTCTTTTATGAGACATTTAAGAGAACGGGGTTGCTAGACAAGCAAATATCTCCATCCCCATATACCTTATATGGATTTAATGGTTCTACGTCTAACCCAAAAGGTGAGATTGTTCTTCAAGTCAATGCAGGTCCACTAAAGATCAACACGAGATTCTCGGTTGTAGATGCACCTTCCCCATACAATGTGATCATAAGAAGGTTATTGGTTCATAAGTTGTGAGGAACAACATCAACATATCATCAGTGCATGTGCTTTCCAGGACCCAATGGTGAGATGGAAATCAAGGAGATCATCCTGAAGCCAGATGCTGCGATGATAAGGCTAAACGAGGAAAATGCCAAAACTGAGCATGAAAGAAAATAAGAGCGCAAGGAAAAATCGAAGGAGCAAGAAATCCGAGACTATATGGTCAATACAGCCTCTCTGACCTATGACACCAATCCCGCAGATAAACCTAACTTTATGCTACCGCAGAGGAGAAATCCTTGGAACAAGAAGATGCTGAGCAGACCAAATAGCAATTACAGAAAGCCACTTCTATCAGCGTACCAAAGGCTACATTCTCCGAAGTAGAACCAACTAAAGATATTAACATCAGAATAGAAGAAGAACCAAAGCTGATTAAAGTAGGAACCCTGCTAGGGCAAGAAAGGGAGGAGGCATTGGTTGCATTACTAAAAGAATATATATATATATATATATTCACATGGAAGCTAAGTGATATTCCAGGCATCGACCCAAAAATCATATGCCACCACTTGAAGATTAGTCCAGATGTGAAACCCTTCAAGCAACGCATCAGAAAGGTAGCGCCAATGTACCATGACGCAGTGGAAAAAGAGTTGCAGAGGATGGTGGATGCATGCTTCATCAGAGAAGCGCACTATGCAACTTGGATCTCCAATATGGTCATCGTACCCAAAAAGAATGGGGGAGTCCGTATTTGCATTGACTTCAGCAATCTCAATAAAGCATGTCCAAAGGACATCTATCCGCTGTCAAACATTGACCAATTGGTAGATGTGACCTTAGGATACAGAAATCTATCATTCATGGATGGATGCTCGGGATATAACCAGATTGCGCTAGCGGAAGAAGATCAAGAGCACACTGCATTTTTTACTCCGCGCGGCCTCTACTACTACACCAGAATGCCTTTCGGGCTAAAAAATACGGGGGAAACATATCAAAGATTAGTCAACAACATATTCAAACCTTAGATTGGGCATTCCTTGGAAGTCTACATAGATGATATGCTAGTCAAAACCAAAGACGCTAGCAATCATTTATCGGACTTACGGGAATTTTTTAATGCAATGCGCAAGTACCAAATGAAGGTCAATCCAGAAAAGTGCACGTTTGGAGTAACATCAGGTAAATTCTTAGGATATCTGGTAACTGAGAGAGGGATAGAATTAGATCCAGCAAAGATAAAATCCATTACGGAGATGCCCTCACCAAAAAATATCAAGGGAGTGTAGCAGCTGAATTTAAAGTTAGCTGCGGTAAGTAGATTCATCTCAAGGTCATCAAATATATGCAAAGCACTTTTTGAAATGCTCGAAAAAGGAAGAAGATTCGCTTGGACTGAAGAATGCGAGCACACATTTAAAAAGATAAAGGAATATTTGGCATCAATTCCAATCCTGCAAAAGCCGGAACACAAAGAAATTATAACCCTTTATTTATCTGCAAATAACAATGATATAAGTGATGTCTTACTAAGGACAAACAACAAGGTAGAAAAACCAGTATACTACGTCAGCAAAACGCTCAGCTCATCTGAACGAAACTACACCAAAATGGAGCAGCTGATATTAGCGCTTGTTTAGGCAACGCAAAAGTTGCGTACCTATTTCTTAGCCCATCCTGTAATAGTACTTTCAAAAGCTCCAACTGGGTAAGTCCTTGAGAGATATTAAAGGGTAGAAAGGGTGTCTAAGTGGAACGCGCAAATCAAGCAATTCCAGATATCTTTGAACCAAAAACAATTGAAAAGTCCCAAGTCCTAGCAGATTTCCTAGCGAACTTTCCTCTAGTAGATGACGCCAGCGTAACGGACATACCAGGATTAGAGGAGGAAGAACAAGAACCAGAAGATATTTTGGACAAGGTGAACTCACGGAGATGGGAAATATTTGTGGATGGTTCTTATAATAACGAAGGATCCGGAATCGGTATAGTTCTTACCACTCCAACAGGAGATCGCATAGTTCATGCATACAGATTGGAATTTGAAACAACAAATAATATCGCAGAGTATGAAGCTCTAATACAAGCTTTACGTCTAAGCATTGTGCTTGGCTTAACAGATGTATGAATAAGCAGTGACTCACAATTGGTTGTGCGTCAGATAGATCAAAATTATCATGTCATAGATGAAACTTTAATAACGTATCTTAAAATGGTATAAGATAATTCAACCCAGATACGTAACGTGGAGTTCAAACACCTCAACCGCAAAGAAACCAAGTATGCAGATGCATTAGCTTACCTTGCGTCAATGATAAAGGACAAGAATACACGGGAAATCCCCATTGAACACATCTACGAGCCATCAACAAAACAGCTGGAAGTCTTGACAACAGAAGTCGTAGCGGAAGAAGCTGGGAATAAAGCCGAGGAGAATTGGAGAATTCCAATTCACCAATATCTCGGAGATGGAACTTTACCTTCCAATGTAAATCAAGAAAGGAAGATTCAAGCAAGATCTGTTAATTACCACCTCAGAAAGGGAAACCTGTATCGAATGTCATTCTTGAGACCATTGTTGTGCTGCCTGTCAAGAGGAGAGGGTATGAAAATCCAAACAGAAATCCACTATGGAGACGCAGGAAATCATAGTGTGATGCGCTCACTCGCGCAAAAGGCAAAAAATGCAAGGTTATTATTGGTCATTTATGAATCAGGATGCGTTGTACATGGCTAGAAGATACGAGGAGTGCCTGAGGTTTGCAAAAAAAAAATTAAAGTGCCAGTAACGGCTTTAAATTCTGTTCTAATTCCATGACCATTTTTAAAATGGGGCATGTACATAGTAGGCCCATTGGTGGAAGGGATGCAAAAGAGAAAATACCTCATTATCACAACGGACTACCTCACCAAGTGGGTGGAAGTAGCCGCGTTGCCTAACATCAGAGATAAAGATGTTTTCAAATTTTTGTTCGAAAATATCATATGACGATTTGGCATACCTGCAGCTATAGTATCAGACAACGGGAAACAGCTTCAAGGGAAAAACATTGATTTGTTGTTCAATGCTTTCAATATCCATAAGAACAAGTCAACACCCATTTACCCTCAAAGAAACGGACAAGCCGAAACAACTAATAAAACTACGCACTTAACCTGAAAAAGACTTTGGACGAATACAAGGGTAGATGGTGTGAACAATTACACGATGTACTATGGGCATATCGCACAATAAAAAGAGAAGTTACGGGATAATCACTTTTTCTGTTAACAAACGGAACGGAGGCGGTCATCCTAACAGAAATCAATATCCCAACCACAAAGATGAAAGATGGGAAGAAAACTTAACCTCGGACTTGATCCTAGCTAAACTCGATGATCTCGGGGAGCGCAGAGAAGTTGTGCTATAAAGAATGGTAAATTACCAGCGCAGGCTAGCAAAAGAACACAGCAAGAGAGTCCACGAGCGAAATTTCGCAATTGGAGAATATGTGTTACGCACAATCCCAAAGTATCAAAAGGTAAAGGCTTGGGGAAAGTTAGACCCAACTTGGGATGGTCCCTATACTATTCAGAGCATCGCAAGGAAAAGATCTTATTATCTAAAAAATATGAAGGGGGAAATCTTGCAACACTCTTGGAACGCTCAATTCCTTAAAAAATATCATCCTTAATAAAAAAAGGGAAGCAATGTAAACTCTAGGAGAAGAAAGGCCAAATGAGCACTTGTTTCTATCCCTAGAAGAAGTATTATCAATGGGAAAATCACTTTTGTAAAAGTTAAAAGACATAAAATTGTATACATATAAAACAGATATGAGATACGCATGCAAGAAGGTGCCGCTCTGAGTACTACAACAGTAAAATAATAACCTTAAGTAGGCTAAGGAAGACTCACGCGGGAACGCAAAGTAGAGCGCTCATATCGAAGTAAACAACTTAATTGCTGCCCACTAGGAGGCATGTACTTTCGTAGGTAATGATTCCATGATTGGGATCGACAACTCATTACCTAAACCTCTCTAATCAAGGGAAAAATCAATGTTGAGTGCAGGTCGATTATTCTTTGTGAGAATAAGGAAAGGCCATGTGATAGTGGTCGAGCCCATCCAGACTCATGTATCTTAAACATAAGAATAGTTCCAACATGAACACCATTTTAAACATAAAATTAAAATTTCATTCCATCTGTTTGGGGTTACAAAATAAGGCAAAGTTCTTACAATCATATAAAAGAAAACAAAATGAAACTAAGGTCTCGCAGTCGTGCAAGAGATAAAAGAAAACATGAAGTAACCCCAAGAAAACACTGACTTTTCAAAAAGCAAAAGTATAACTTATAAAAGTTATGCACAGTAAAAGTTATCTAACAAAAAGATCATTCACTTGAGCAACAAAAGTAGAAGCCAATCCAGGCTAATCTTCAGCAATAACAACGGGAAGCTTGGGATTGGGAACTCGTCTTTTAACATCACGAAAAACAACATTAACATGCTCCACCATGGAAGCTTAGTATGACCTCTTTATCTCCTCTTCATGAGTAGCCAAGGTTTCAACTGTGGACTTACGCAACTCCTTCACATCTTTGCTCAGTACTTGGTTCTCAGACTCGAGTCCCTTGGCGCGGTTATCATGAGTCTCCGCTAAATGTAAATTACGAGCAAAAAGATCACTCTTCTTCTTGGCATATGCCTTAAGCCCGACGGCCTCAGTCTCCAAGTTGTTAATCCTCATATTCAAACCCTGGATGCGGTCTCAAGATCTGTGCAAACAAACTATAAAGCATAAGTAAAAAGCAAACAATAAAGGAGAGGAATGGAAAGCATAAATGGCTACCTCCCGTATAAGAAAGAGATTTATCTAAGGCATGAGACAATTCCTCTCTCTCAGCATCCACGCGACTAAAGTTCTCATATAAAAGGACATATTGAAACTCAAGTTCACTTTTCTTTAAGCGAAGAGAAGAGTTTTCAGAAGACAAGCAGTGGAAATCCTCTTCAAGAACCTCCATCTTGCGGCTAAGAGTAGCGTAAGAAGATTTCCTAGAACAAATTTTGCCTATGGGTTCATCCAAGCCATTGCTTGTATGGGAAAGTTCATTTCTAAGATTAATGATATTCAACTGTAGTTGCGCCTTCACTTCAGTAACCTTACTAAGCGCAACCTTCGATTTATTCGACTCCAAACGAAACGCAGACTGCAAGGGGGAACAGGCTATACGCTTCTCATAGTCAGTGATAACACTCTTCTGGTTGGCAATAGTGTCATCTTTCTACCTTATAAGGGAAACATGACCTTTGCATTAGTGCATCCACTCGTTTCGAAAATCATTCCTTTCATCCGCAAGATCATGTACTTGCGAGGCCAAAAAATCCTCTTTAGCTATGGCTTGGCTTAACTCAAGGGGAAGGGTCTCACTATCCTTTTGAGAATGCCAGAGATCTCGCTTAAGGCGAAATTTGCCTCTCGAATATTTAATATCTCCTCACAATCAACGGTTTCTAGGATTAAGAAGGAACTGAGAACAAAGGCATAGTTGGTTGAGACACTTTGAAAAAAGGGGTAAAAGCTTGAACGGACCTGAAACTTTAGAGAGTTCGGGTGCGTAAGCTGAATCAGCAGCCTTACGCGCAGCAAGCGCAGCTAAGCGTGCTAGCTTTGCTTGGTCACGCTCACGCAGGGCAGCATCACGAGCTTCCTCCGTGTTAACCAAAGCATTTTTACTCTCATTCAGCTGATGCAGAATTTCTTCAGAATTACCAGTCACACCCTGATCTTTAAGTTTCTTCTTCAGCCCATCCAACTGGATATTCACTAAGTCGCGATTGTTTTGAGCTTGTTCAAGCAGAAGAGCATACTTAGCAGCTTTTACACGGTATAGCTTGAATAAACGATAACAATATTCTTGTTGCTACGCCAATTGAAAAGGTAAGCCAATTTCATCATTAATAAAAAAAACATACCAGGTAACGTGTAAACTGGAGAATTTTTTTTTTGGCATGACCATCAATGAAGGATTTCATAACTTTTACTTCAACATCAGGAACCTGATCATATAAATTAGAAGCATCATAGCAGGATTGATTAAAATACAACTCTTGAGTCCTTGTAAAGTTTATACGCTGCTGATAGTAAGCTGTGTCAGCAAAAAAAAATTGTTCTTGTAGCGGAGAGCTGCAAAAAGGTAGGTTTGGCTCATTCAAGACCCACTCCAAGATGGAGTCATCAGAAGCATGGACGTAAAAATCCAAATGGGTAGCCGGAGCTTTACCCTTGTCAATGATTGAAGGAACTATAGATTGATCTTGAGCCACAAGATGAATAGGCTCAACATGAATGCCAACATTTATGCAAGGTTGCACAGATGCAGAGATACTCACCACATCATTCATGATGGCGGAAGCATAAGGAACAAAAATAATTAAAAATCCAACATTAGTGTCCACCATTGCATCAGCAATAAAAGCTATAGTAACTGAACCCAAATGCATCACGACCTTGGATACGGGGGCATTCAGCAAAGCTTCATCTCCTGCGTTGTTCACAGGTGAAAATTTGTTCCAATTCACTTGCATCTTAGGAGGAGAAGGAGGTGGCAACTGAGTTCTATTTGAAGCAGTGGAACTTGGTTCCTTAGAAGTAGAAGACCCCTTATCAAAGGAAAATGATCTAAAACTTAACATAAATTTGATCCCGGAAATATTACCGGACTCAACAGATCTATCACCATGATCACTTGGAGCATCCTTGAATTCTTAGGTTAACTGCAAAGTAGCAGAGGAGGAAGCAACGAAATCCTCATTTGAAGGAAATGATTCTGCAACTTGTGAAGGGTTAATAAACCCCTCAATAATTCCACATACGCCAGCAACCATGCTAGCATCTTCCTCAGAAGTAGTCACAACTTCCTCAGTAACAACTTCTTCAACATTAGTTCTCTCAAAATAACCTTCCTCAAGAATAACTTCTTAATCAAACAGACCACCACCAATATCACCATTATCAAATAAATTACCAGAATTTGTACCATCAATAGGAACATCTTTACTCCTTTGATTTCTTCCAACAGTCTCAGGGACTAGACCCTGTGAGCTAAAAGTGGTGTCATCCACCTCTTTCTCAACTCCTAGCAGTAGAGGAGTTAGTAGGCTTGGAAGACCCCTTCTGTCTTTTTGGATTCTGCATCAACAAGCGTTTGAGGCAATAAGTGTTGGGGATAACCATAAGCCACGATAAAGATTAGGAAAAAACAAAAGAACAAACACTTACTTCATCAAGCGCGGACTCAGAACCTCGTTTGCGTCTAGAAGACTGTGGCATAGCAGCTTGGCTATCAGAGGATTCTTTGGGACACTCATTCTACACAAATAAAAACATAACTAATGAAGCAGCCCATACAGTATATTATAACTCAGTTTAAAAAGTTTTTTAGAAAGATGTACTTACGTCCGAACAGCCGATGATATTGAAGCGCCATGGCACATACCCATCATACTTCGCATGAAGAAAGGTGCAGTAACATTGGTAGTAGACCATCCTCTAAACCAAGGTCCTCTTATCCTCAAGACAGTTCGATACCAACGAAAGTCGTGATCAATTCCTAACTTATCTTCATCATGAATGGGCACAATTCGTAACCTATCTTCATCATAACAGTGCGACGAGTACTAAATCTCCAAGGTCTGGTATTAGTCTTCTGTACAAAATCAGCATATGTAGCATTAAAATTCTCAGGAGTATAATCCTTGGGATCAAATTGAGGAACAAAGTGACGGGCATTGGTTCTACCAGTGTTACGACGCCAACACTCATTTAAGTTGCGCTACCAATTACCCGTATACTGAGCAATATGGCGCACTGAGTCTTTTTATCCTTTGCATACTTGGTACGATTGGTAAGAACATCAAGAAAGAAAATATTTTTCTCACTATAAAGTGGAAGGACCAGCTTCTAGATGACCGACAATAATAATAAGATTCATGTCATCAAAAGGGAACTAACGAATCATTTCCTTTGTCAAAGCATCACCTTGATACGACTCCACTTCAAACCCCTCCAAGTGAAAAGAGGACTTGATCTCTGCAATATCCCAGTCACGATAGCTTTAGACAAGACCCATTTGAACTCTATCCACATGAAGCCAATGTGGAGAAGGTAACTGCACAATAGGAGGAGGCATGGACATATCCAAAATCATAACATCTGGCTCCCTAGGACTGTGATACGGGGAAGGCGTAGCACTAGTATTTATCTCAGAAGAAGGATAATGATCTGGATGTGGCCTGCATCTATGTCTGTCAACTGCATAATAGTTAGATTTTCTCTTGGATCGAGATGAGCATCCAGTATCCTCTCTGCAATAAGAACTTTGCTGAGACCTCATAATAACTGCATATACGCAGAGAAAGCAATTAATAAAAAACTATCATCACACCACATGTGAAACATGCAGTAGTCAAAGGTCAATTTAAACCACTTTTGACAGTCAATGTTACACAAACAGAGAAATTAGTTTCTCACTCCAGAATCAAAAAATCAGTTGAGAGGTTCAAAAGAACTTCAATTCATGATTATCACTACTAATACAAAATCATGGGGAATTTTAAATCCTAAATCATGGGGATAAAAACCTCAAACAAACAAAGAACAATAAAGAAAATAAACAAAAAATCATATGAAGAAATCCAAGAACAGCATCATCAGCAACAAATCTTGATCAAAGCAAAAGAAGTCAATCAAAATAAAGAACAAAGCTTAATCTCTCACTTCGATGTAAAATCAGAAGAAATGAAGTAGATAACTTATCGTGAAAGAAGAAAAGAAACATTTTTGATCTTCAAAACATTAGATGATTAACGCTAAAGATGAACATCTTCAGTAAGGGAGAAACAGAAAGGCTAAAAGTTTTAAAGAAGAAGAAGCGAGTAAAAAAACAAAAGTGAATGTTTGTTCTCTTTCCAAAGTCTTCCTTTTATAAAAGGGGACATCCAAAGCCTAATAAATCCTAGATCCTATGGAAAATTGATTGCACGAATAGAAGTTGGAACGGATCATGGGAAACATGTTAAATGGCAGCAGGCATGGTAAATTTTTCTTCTCATTATACCCTTGGTAGAATAAGAAAGAAAAGGGGCAAACTGTGAATACAAATATTCTGATTGACACGTGGCGCCATGTGGAGCCCAGAAATTTGTTAGGGTTATAGTGCATACGAGAAGCATGGAATATTAGAGATGTATTAAATCATTGCCTGATTCAATTTATTGTATCTCGAGGAAGAGACGTGGAAGATCTGCAAGGTATCTTCTGATGTTACCCATGCGTAGCATCTTTTCAGAGATGTCAAGCGCGTGGTGGATTCCACTCAGTATTTAATGCTGAGTCAGGAACGCAGAGACAGGTGGAGACTTCTCAGCAAACCAGGATCCTTAGTGGGATCACAACGGATACAAAAAAGCGACTCATCAGTCATCTGCGCAACTAAACGTAGATGGCGAGAAGAAAGGCTACAAATACTAGACTTGATATCAAAAGAAGGGGTCGAAAATTTTCTAGAGCGAAGAGAGAGAAGAAAGTCTTAAGTTTAGTAAAATCATTGTAATCATAGCCTTTCTACTCTCACTTGTAAACCCACAAAGGATACTTAATAAATTATTTCACTCATTACCCTATGGATGTAGGCACAGCCGAACCACGTAATATCCCTTGTGTTAAGTGTTGATTTGATTCCTTGCTTTATTTATATTACTCTTACTTGGATTACTGTGGTATGCTTGCTCATTGATATTATCTGAGTAACGCATCCCCTTAAACTGTACTTTACTCATAAGTTTCTCGATTGCATACTTTTACGCTGAATAGTTATCTTATTTATTCTTTACGTAAACTATAGGAAAAATAGTACTTACAAGATGGCTTTGGGGCACACTTCATCTAGAATTTTTACAGGTATCATGGGAATTTCTTAAACTTTTAAGTTTATTTTTAATATTATTTCTTATATATAATGGCTTGCTCATATAGCCTTAAGAACATTAACCGTTTTAAATGTATCATTGAACACGATTTATCCCGATATGATATGGTACTGCGTTTCCATGAACATCGATGGCCAACAGTTTTAATCATGTTAATGATGAATTGCGTATATAATTCCATTTTATGGGAAATTTTAATCTCAATGATGATGACGAAAAAGAAGAAAATTTCAATGATTGAATTAGAGTCCAAAATGGCATTCTATTTATATTATCGATTTTGTATGTGAAAATCATATATTTGATGGATATATTGTATTACGATTCTTATTTTTGTGATACATGATGCATGTATTTTCTCATGTTTTTCATATTTGATGTATTTGATCATATGCCTCCTTATCATATCAATGAAATTAAGAAATTTACTTCTTTGGAAAAGAAAAAAGATCATAATAGGTAAAGTTATTCAAGGTTTTGTGGATATCATTATTCACATAAGGCATTTAGTAATCTAAAGAGTAGAACCGGATGCGAAAGGTGTAGAGTCATTCGGTACCAAAGTAGTATAGTTAACATAGTCATTGAGATGCACTGGATCATAGAGGGTTTGTCTCTATGATCCCTAAATAACCTGGCTAATTTGAGGCCTACCCAATTATGTGTCTCACAATATGAGTGGATAAGGGGTGTCTAAAATAGGGTGAAACTACTTAATTACCCTTTATTAAAACCTAATACTAAAACCAATTAGTATTTTTCATTTTCATTTCCTATCAACCGATTTTTTTTCTCTTCTTGTCACTTCTCCCTCTTCTTTTTCGTTTCAAACTAAAATATCATCGATAATCGATGATTAAAAAAAAGATTATTCATTTGTTTATTATATATAATTAACACCAATGATAAAACGAGTAAAGTATCCCACTGGAGATACTCAACCTAGTGGAAGTGATCCAAAAATTGCACAAGCAATTCGAAATAAACAATTGAAGAAGAAAATGGTTACGGAACACGGAGAAACTCTCATCTCAATACAAGCACAAAAAATGGCTCGAATCAAGTACTTTTCTGTCAACCAAATCCTCTTAATTATGTTTTATCAACATGCATACACTCAAATATTAAAAATTATGAAACCAGGTGTTTTTATATTAACCAGAATCGGTCGATGTTCATGCCCACATTGAACGATTACTGTAATAAACGGTTGGTGTTCATGCCCACGTCGACCAATTATACTTGATGTTTTTCAAGGTTGAAGAACATCAACCCAGAATCAGTCAATATGGCATTTATATTAAATGATTTTTGTTTGAAGAAAATGCACATATTTCTGTTGACTTTTTGACTAGAATCGGTAGATGTACATACCCGCATAGACCGAATGTAAAATATGTTAAATGCCCAGAATCATTCAATATAGGTGGTTATATCGAATGATTGTATGTTGGAAAATGCCCAATTTTTCTGGTGGTATTCTAGCCTAGAATCGGTTGATATGAACACCTATATCGAACGATTCTATAGTGTAAATTGCTATGAGTTTTTGGATATGGATGTATCGTGATGGACGATTGTAGTCTTGGGATTCCTAAATTTACTTGAATTTGATTGTTTTTTAACGTATATTGTCGTACTTTTTAGGGAAAATGGAAAGGAAAAGCAAGCGCAAAAGAAATCGAAGAAAAAACATGATCTTGCTTTTCTTTTAAGTTTGGGACCTCGTCGGGATAAAGGTAAGAATTTGGGGGCTAAACACCGTAGGGGTTCGGCGGGTAAAGCTAAAAGGGTCTCCATCAATGAACCAACTTAAGTGGAGCACCAAAGAGAAGAAGAATCTTTTTCTGATACAAAATCTGATAAGGATCAAAGTAAAGAAGTAAGTGATAACGAAGAGAACGAGAACCATGATGAAGAAGAATGAGGAAGTGAATATAACAAAAACAACAAGGAGATAAAGCTAAAGATGCAACAACACAAAGGAATAAGAAAGGAGGATACTTACCAAAGCCTCACTTAATGTAACATCGATGCCCCGATGATTATATTTATGGGTTATCGGGTGATGGAGGAGAATTGCTATGGGAGTACAAACACAGCTGGATTGCTACCGTCTATGTAACCATAGTAAGTATCTCAACCTTATATTATATCGTCTACTTTTATTTATACCATCATGCACTTTCTTTAGTGATATGTTATTTAGGATCACATGGATGTCGTGCGTCTTCTAAAACATCAACCGTCAGTGAGAAAAATGATTTTATGGCCACTGTCTGGAGAAGCACCCCAAGTCGTCCAACTCATCGATGATTCGGGTTGTTGAATGCAGTAAATAACTCGGAGGTTGGACATGACAAACCCTTTATTTCTTCCTTCGACGAGAGATATTACGTAGAAATGGATACTCTGCATTTTCCGTTTGGGGAAATGACAAAAAATATAAATGATATGCAGTTGATCACCGGTCTCAGCATATGAGGTAAAGCCTTTAAAGGGCCTGACTATGTAAATGAGCTTAGATGGGAGAACATCTACGAGTTCACTTTGAGGGTGTTTGGTTGGGATGAGAAAAAGACCAAGACAGATATGTTTGTAGCTTATCAAAATCATAAAGTGTTCAATCTCAAGAGATTGAGGGTCCGATTTCGAAAACATACAAGCTCCATAAAAGAGGTGAGCTGACTCAGGATCGTATCAACGCTACAAACACCACATATTTTTGCTACATCTTGGGATCCGTTATCTTCCCTCTCTTAAAACCTAATACCAAAACCAATTATTACTTTTCATTTTCATTTCCTATCAATTGATTTTTTTTTATTCTTTTTTCTCCCTTTTTTTCTCCTTTTTTTTCTCTATTTCAGACTAAAACATCGTCCATAATCGACAATTCAAAAAAAGATTAATCATTTTTTTTCCATATAACGACAATGACAAAACGAGTAGAGAATCCCACTAGAGATACTCAACCTAGTGGAAGCGATCCAAAAATTGCACAAACGATTCAAAATAAACAATCGAAGAAGGAAATGGTTACGGAAAACGAAGAAACTCTCAGCTCAATTCAAGCACAACAAATGGCTCGAATCAAGTATTTTTCTATCAACCCATTCCTCTTAATTAGGTTTTATCAACATGCATACACTCAACATTGAAAATTATAAAATCTGGGTTTTTTATGCTAACCAGAATCGATCAATGTTCATGTCCACATTGAACGATTTCGGTAAGAAACGGTCGATGTTCATGCCCACGCCAACCAATTGTACTTGATGTTCTTCGTGGTTTAAGAACATCAACCCATAATCGGTCTATGTGGAATTTATATCGAACGATTCATGTTTGAAGAAAATGCACATGTTTCTGTTGGCTTATTTGTGTAGAATACATACCCACATAGGCCGAATATAAAGTATGTTAACTTCCCAGAATCGTTCAATAAATAGGTGGTAATATCGAACGATTGTATGTTGGAAAATGCCAATTTTTTTGTTGCTACCATCTGTGGGGGTTCAACGGGTAAAGATAAAGAGGTATCCATCAATGAACCAACTTAAGTGGAGCACCAAAGAGAAGAAGAATCTTCTTCTGATACAGAATCTGATAAAAATAAAAATAAAGAAGTAAGTGATAACGAAGAGAATGAGATCCATGACGAAGAAGAACGAGGAGGTAAAAAACAACAATAACAAAAACAACAAGGAGATAAAGCTAAAGAAGCAATGACACAAAGAAAAAAGAAATAAGGATACTTTCCAAAGCCTCACTTGATGTTAAATCGCGACCCAAATGATTCTATTAATGGGTTACCGTGTGATGAATGAGAGTTTCTATGGGAGTAAATATAAAGATGGGTTGCTACCATCTGTGCAACCATAGTAAGTATCTCGACCTTATGTTATATTGTCTACTTTTATTTAAGATATCATGCATGCACTTTCTAATTTGTCGTGATATGTTATTTAGGATCACACCGATGTCATGCGTTTTCTAATACACCAATCGTCAGTGAGAAAAATGATTTTATAGCCACTGTTTGGAGAAGCACCTTAAGTCGTCCAGCTCATCGATGATTCAGATTTGTTGACTGCAGTAAATAAATCGGAAGTTGGATATGACAAACCCCTTATTTCTTCCTTCTGCGAGAAATATTACACGGAAATGGATATTTTGCATCTTCCATTTGGGGAAATGACAATAACTCCAAATGATGTGCAGTTGAACACAGGTCTCAGTTTATGAGGTAAAGCCTTGAGGGGGCTGACTATGTGAATGAGCTTAGTTGGGGGAATATCTACGAGTTCATTTCGAGGGTGTTTGGTTAGGATGAGAAAAAAAACAAGACGGAGATGCTAGTAGCTGATCAAAAGTAGAGAATATATTGAATCTCAAAAGCTCGATGGATTAATTCGAGGGAACATAGGAGCTTCATCAAAGAGGTGAGCTTACTTAGGGAAGTATCAATGTACAACCACCATATATATTCTATACAGCTTGGGATCTGATATCTTCCCGACGTTTCCGGTTCTAGGGTGAACGCCAACTAAATCCAGTTAGCTGATATGCCTAAAAACCAATAGCCGCAATCGCACGACAACTACAAAGTAGAAGCGGCAAGAACGGGTTTGTCCACGGAGATTGATAATATTATTTCTAATTACTAAACAAATTATGTGCTAAACATAGAGAAAATATTTTGTATAAAATTTATGAATCGAACTAAAAAGATAAAATAACTAAACAAATAAATTAATCGGCCTAAGGTTCCGGATTCCACTACTTTTGATGGTTGTAAAAATTAACAATTACTATCTTAATCAATTACTCTCAAATTACTCAAGACAGTTTCGAACCCAATCTCATGTCTCGAAACGTAAAACATTCAAAACTATTTATACGACTTTGGTCGTTGCACAAAAATATAATTTTCCTTCGCTTATAAAAGATTAACTGCCTAAAGACTATTCAGAACAATTATAATAAAGCTTTATAAGAAGAGAAAATTATTAGTCAATTAATAGCACTAGTAGAAATTAATATGCTAAGGAAATCAGTTATTAAATATTACACATCAAAAAATAACTTGATCCTCTACCCCTAGAAAAGACTTTAGCTACTCATGGAGAAAAAGAATGGAATAAGAAACCATTAATTTCATTAATTTAGAAGAGTATACAAAAAAGAACGGACCCATAGTGTCCCAGAATGATTAAAATCAATTATTGGATTTGCGACAAACTTTATATGTTGTACAGCCAGAACTACCATTGATACTATTCATAAAACTGTCGCGAAAGCTGTTGAAATTAAAATTAAGACCATAATGGCAGTTTGAAAGCGTGTTAATTCTTCTTCTTCTTCCTTCTTCGCCTGAGTTGCAGAAACTATGGGTTTTCGATCTGATCTTTTTTCTTGGCTTAATCTGGCAAAGCCAGCCTCCCCCAATTGATCCTAGACTCCTCTATTTATACTACACGAACCCAATCTTCCAAATCTTCTCACTAACTGCTCAAATATTCTCACGATCTTCTCTTCTCGGAAAAAAAATATTTTCTTTCTTCCGGCACTACTCGGTGATTTCATCTTCTAAATTGTTGCTCAATTTCTTCCAAACAACCTTGAATAAGATAGACACAAAATCATGTGAAATAGGAAACAAAATATCCATATTTCACGTGATTAATTCCCCCCTGTATTTTTCTCCGAGAAACAAATATTCTCGGTTATATTTGATTTCTATAGGTCTCTGTGTATATTGACGTAGCACAATCTTGTCTGAATATTTCCTCTCAGCGTTGTTTTCTTACCCAAATTGTCTTCCTAACAACTATATTCTTCTGAAATATATAGGCAACAAGATAATCAAAAGAGATATTGTTGCAAACTGACTTGTCGAGAATGAGATTTTTTTGGTTTTATTTTGACTTCTAAAGTGTACACAACTCCTCTTATTTAGGTAAGAGAATATTTTTATCTTGATTGTCTTCAAAATATCTTCTCAATCTTGTAAATGAATTCACGCAGATGAGGGATTAAAATTCCCGCCAAAACTTAAATTTGAAATGGAAGAGATGGGTGCCTTTAACAATGCATGGGGTGCCTTTAACACTTTGGGTGCCTTTATCACTTTTGGGGGTGCCTTTATAACTTTTGAAGCCAATTTTTCCACGATTATTTATTTTTCCAAAAATACCTACAAAAATAATAAAATGACAATATTAATACAAAAACTGAGTAATAGCAATATAAATATGAGATTAAATAAGACAAATAAATGTGTCTATTAAATATCCCCAAACTTATATTTTGCTAGTCCTCGAGCAAATCTAATCTAGAAATAAAAATCCTAACTCACTTTCGCATGAATCGCGACTACACTAGCATGTGTAACAAGCCTTTAAACTCTTAGGTGACCCTAGTGGACGAGCGTTTTGTCGTGAGGGTTTACAAAGAGGTATACCCACAAAACTTTTATTCCAACTTCAAATGTCACAAGTTTCCGAAGAGCTAAGAGGACATAAATTTTCTCCTCCAAACGCCAAGAAATTAGAAGCCAAAGAAAAATACAAGCTAATATGCTTAATTTATGAGAGTGAAATTGTGACGAGTTGAGTCAGTGCCAAAGGTGTCTTTCGCCAGATAGACAGTGGACTAACAGAGCAACCGAATAAGAATTTTTCCTCGACTCTGCCTCACCATAGGATTTTATGAATTTGCACTCAGAAAAACGATTCTAAGGGTCACACCGGTGTGTAAGTAGGATTGAAGAGAGAACACTTACACACTATTGATGGTAACGCTTTTTTTGAAGACCTCAAGCCAAAAAAAATTTCTGAAGACCTCAAGCCAAAATCTTTTTATGATGATCTCAATGGAAGAGAAATATGATGATTTCTTAGGAATCGACCATAAACGAGAATGGGAACATACTCTCAACTTCTAGTCTCACAACTCTCTAGTGGTGTTCAATAGAAACAACTCCGTCTTCAGTCTTCGGCTCTATCCCTTGATGATAAACTCTTGGAACTTGTATAAATTTCCTCTTTTTCTTCGATCACTTGTTGTTTTGAAACTTCCTTTTGAATTTCTTTTTCCCATGGCTTTATTGAAATAATAGAAAAAGAAATACAAACTAACACAATAAAAAGAATTATTTCTTTTGATTTTCTTTTTGCGGTATAATAAAAAAAAATGAATGATACAATCAGAAAAAAAAAAAAAAAACTTTACTTGCCAATAGAGAAGGACTTTTGCACTTGAATATTCACAACTATTGGTATACAGTCCTCAAAAAATTATATCATTAATTTTTATCTTTATCACTTTGAACATGTAATGTTCTTTTCCTTTGTTGCTTATAAACCTTGACGTCTTCAACTTCTTGATGATGCTGAGTTTCTATTGAGAGAGTTGTGATTTTGGGAGTGATACTAAAAGATGAGGCTAGTTCTGATGTCACCCTCATGGTGATTAGAATTAGCACTCAGAGATCAAATAGTGCTGAAATGTTGCGAGGTTGAGTAGCTCATCATTCTACTCGGAGTTTGTGTAGATGAAACACTCTAAGAGGAAAGTTGAAGGACTAGTGCCTCACTCAAAAGGGTAGTCTCCACTAATGATAAGTTTTTTCTGTTGTTATGCATTTCCTTCTAGCTTAATAGTCTCCAGCATGGATGGCGGGTTCGTCACAATTTTTCTCTCATAGGTTAAGAACACATATGTAGTTTTCTCTAGCAGTACTGATTTCCATCTTTTTTCGGGAGAATCAGTATGTAAACTTAGCTAAAAGGATACTACGTGACTCTAAAAGTTGGAAATTGGTACAACTAAAAATTAATTTTTTTCCTTCCTTACCCCCAAACTTAAATTAAACATAGTCCTCGATGTTCTAAAGATAAATGAATAAAAGCATGAACAAAGAGTAATAATGAACAAATTAAAGAGATATGGAAACATATTACCAGCACCGTGTACCAAAAGCATATGGGTTTTCTCCCATAGAGCGCAAAGTTTAAAGTCTATATCTAGACCAAGAAAGGATTAGTCACAACTTACGAATCATATAACAATAATCGAAATAATTGCGGATCCTTAAAGTCAATTGGATTTGACTCATACAGTTGAACACAATGGAATATATGAAAGTGGTGGTCATTCTCATGAAAATGTGTCGATTCAGATTTCCTAAAATAATTAGGCTTAACTTCAACATTCAATATCTGACATATTTAAAACTTATATGTTCAACATTTGGTAAATAAATTTTTGATGGGACAACAAAGTCAATTATGGTATTATCGCCTGGGTAAACCACATCAGAGGATGGGTTTCTAACAACTGAATTTCTTTCTGGACACAATCAGGCTCGGGAAATAGTTCTTGAAGATAATCTCTTACTATGGTAGAGGCACAGACATCAAGTACCAAGTGAGGGACCTTAATAAGAGTTAAAGGTAAACCACAGGGAGAATGGTATTCACTCCCAAACTTAGAGTGGTATGTGTCATTGGACAAACTATTCACAATTTCCTTAATTTCAGATTTAGGAAAATGGTTAATTGATTGTTCTAGGTTGTAATCAGGTGGGGTACCTTCACTCACATTTAAATTCTCTATGAGTCTATCATCTTCTTTTGAGACTATTGTTCCTAAATCGTTGGACTCTAAAACACTAGTCTCGGGATAAACTCGTTCCTCTAAACCATAATCGTCTTCATAATAACAAAGAAATATTTCACCGTCAATAACAATGGTGTCTCTAGTTAAATCCTTTTCCTCTTGAATAGGTAAATAATCATAAACATAAATAGGATTGGAACTAGAAACATCATCATTGTCATAAAGCTCAATTGGTGTAAAAAATTTCCTGATCACTATGACTACTAATTTCAAATTCTTCGTCAACACTCTCCTCCTCATCATAATAATTTGAAGATGAACCTTATCTAAATAATTAGTGTCTTCAACTTTAACCTTATCCTCTAGATTAGGTAAATATTTATCATTGTTATCATAGGTAAAATTGGAAACACTGTTTTGGCAATTAAGTTCATTTTGAGCAATACTATGAACTGACCATTCCTCTTCCATTTCTCTAAAGGTACCATGAATTTGTTCCCCACTATGTCACTCCTACGTGAATTTTCAGTCAACTGCTTGAGTGAATCTTCTATAAAGAAAGACTAGCATCATAAGAAGTGTTAGGTATCAACTGTTTAATTAAATCCTCCAAAGAAGGAGAACATACATTGTGATCATTACAATATTGCTCATTTACCCGTTCGTATGACTGGTGAGCGTGCGAATAGTAATTAGAATCACTATGATATGAACCATAACCTTCAGAAGGCTGGTAGTGGTCCCAAGTACTATCTACACTATATCATAGTACGAGTAATGTCCATTTTAAGATTCAGGCGATACTCATTGTATTGGTCCTCATAATACCAGCTCGACATTTTTTTTTAATTTATGCACGTGCAAATACAGGTTCGACTAAAATAGGTAAGCCCAGGTTACCTTAGCAAAACATACCTATATTCAAAGACTGGTCAAAGGTACGAGGCTAAGACTTGTAGAATTTCAGTTGGTAACTCCCATCAGGCCCAAGGCACAAGTTCATCTTACTTTTCCACGGGTTTTCCTTAAATCGATAGTCTGGCGATGCAGTTGGGTGTGAGCACGTATGTTTTTTCTTATATACAAAATAAAATAAAATCTAAAAGATATACAAAATAAATCCTAATTTACTTATTTATTTATTTACAAAATGAAAATCTAAAAATAAAAATTAAAAAATAAAATTGGGATTATACTATCCTTTTTTGGTAGGCAATTTTCCACAATAATTGCAAAATATTACCTGCACAAGAAAGACAAGGAGAATACCCAAATAAAATCTAGAAAGAAAATAAAATAAAATAAAAATTCTAAACTAATTAGCACAAAAATGGTAAATAAGCAAAACTAATAATTCTCAATCCCCGGCAGCGGCGTCAAAAATTGATAGGCCTAAAAACCTATAGCCGCAATCGCACGACAATTACAAAGTAGAAGCGGCAAGCACAGGTTTGTCCACGAAGATTGGTAATATTATTTCTAATTACTAAACAAATTATGTGCTAAAAATAGAGAAAATATTTTGTATAAAATTTATGAATCTACTTAAAATGATAAAATAATTAAACAAATAAATTAATCATTCTAGGGTTTCGGATTCCACTACTTTTGATGGTTGTAAAAATTAACAATTATTATCTTAAGCAATTGCTCTCAAATTACTCAAGACAGTTTCGAACCCAATCTCATGTCTCGGAACACAAAAATATAATTTTCCTTCGCTTATAAAAGATTAACAGCCTAAAGACTATTCAGAACAATTATAATAAAGCTTTATAAGAAGAGAAAATTATTAATCATTTAATATCACTAGTAAAGAGTAAATATGCTAAAGAAATCAATTATTAAATACTACACATCAAAAATAACTTCATCATCTACCTTAGAAAAGACTTTAGCTACTCATGGAGAAAAAGAATAAAGAATAAACCATTAATTTCATTAATTTAGAAGAGTATACAAAGAAGAATGGACCCACAACGCCGCAAACTGATTAAAATAAATTATTGGCTTTGCGACAAACTTTGTGTGTTGTACATCTAGAACTGTCGTTGATACTATTCATAAAACTGCCGTGAAAGCTATTGAATATAAAAGTTAAGACCAAAGTATTTTATGACAGTTTGAAAGCGTGTTACTTCTTTTTATTTTTCCTTCTTCTCCTGAGTTGCAGAAACTATGGGTTTTCGATCTGATTTTTCTTCTTGGCTTAATCTGGCAAAGCCAGCCTCCCCCAATTGATCCTAGACTCCTCTATTTATACTACACCAACCCAATCTTCCCAATCTTCTCAATAACTGCTCAAATATTCTCACGATCTTCTCTTCTCGGAAAAAAAAAAAATCTTTCTTCCGGCACTACTTGGTGATTTCATCTTCTAAATTGTTGTTCAATTTCTTCCAAACAACCTTGAATAAGATAGACACAAAATCATGTAAAATAGGAAACAAAATATCCATATTTCACGTTATTAATTCCTCCCTATATTTTTCTTCGAGAAACAAATATTCTCGGTTATATTTGATTTCTATAGGTCTCTGTGTATATTGACGTAGCATAATCTTTTCTGAATATTTCGTCCCAGCGTTGTTTTCTTACCCAAATTGTCGTCCTAACAACTATATTCTTCTGAAATTATATAGGCAGCAAGATATCGAAGGAGATATTGTTGCAAACTAACTTGTCGAGAATGAGATTATTTTGGTTTCATCTCGACTTCCAAATTGTACACAACTCCTCTTATTTAGTTAAGAGAATATTCTTATCTTGATTCTCTTCAAAATATCTTCTCAATCTTGTAAATAAATTCACGCAGATGAGGGATTAAAATTCCCGCCAAAAACTTAAATTTGAAATGGAAGAGATGGTTGCCTTTATGCCTGGCGTGCCTTTAACACTTTGGGTGACTTTATCACTCTTAGGGTGCCTTTATAACTTTTAAAGCCAATTTTCCACGATTATTTTATTCTTCCAAAAATACCTACAAACACAATAAATGACAATATTAATACATAAACTGAGTAATATCAATATAAATATGAGATTAAATAAGACATATAAATGTGTCTATCATTGGTGGAACCATTGAACAAAGTCCGTGAATACTCTTGGGGCAGTGTGTGTGAAAAAATGTACTAGGTTACACAGGAATCAAGTCGGAGGGAATATGGCTCTTTTCCAAGTAATTCAAGTGGTTTAGTTATTGTATTTTGTTTATCTTACTCTTTGCTTTTCTCACTTATAATCCTATGTTGATGCAGGTGTGGATATACTTATACTTTACAGAGTTTGCTAAAAGGGCCCATGAGAAAAAGAATTGGGACGATACTTATTTTGAAACAAGTACTTCTTCAACATCAAGACGAAGAGTTTGCAGAAGGAATTTCTTGATTTGAGGCAACAACTAGACAACTAGACGACGAAGGATGTTGCCTTTCACCCTTACAGGCAAGAACTAGCGGAAAGAACAAATGGTTGGGTGCGAGGAACAAGATTATTTTAGACATCCATTTCACCCCAAAGGTTATGTAATGTACAACCCGACAAGAGTTGCGAGACTCTTTAATGGTGTACAAGTGATCCTAATGGTCTCTTTTGGACAAAAATTGGACAAGTCCAAATATAAATCCCTTGAGAACGAAATTGTGGTTGTTCACGATACTCTGCCATCATCCTTGGATTAAAAAGATAAGATGTATCGCAGTTCATATGGATAGGTCTCCGAATCTTAGATGTTGAAGTATCGCCATATTACATGGCATGTACCGCAAATTTTTTAATAATCGTGTGATACGAATTGATGATATGCCCTTAATCAAGGACCGAGGTAGAACTCTCGTTGTTCTAGTACTTATTGTAGTATCTTATGGTTTGTTAAGGTTTTGGCATGACTTGTTAAATGTTTGTTCTTTGAAATGAAAACAGAGAAGACAAATTACGTATTTGATCAACAAAGCAAAAACATGGATGGGAAGGGTATAAAATGTTAAAGCGAATGAAAGGATGATTGTAAAAAAAATTCTCTGGAGGATGAACAAGATGGTGCTATGTATGAGGAGACGGTGGAGATGGGGCCAAAGACAAAATCTTGAGAGAGAAAGAGTGATCGGGTCCAAGGCAGAGATGATAAACATGATAGTGGCGATAATAATGGCGCTCAACAGTGGCCTGCCATACGAGGTCGTGGTGGTCGTGGTGAGCGCTCGGGTGTCATCCAAGCAAAATTATTTCATATTCTTTCACTTCACAAAATATGGATTAAAGTATAGTATCAAGAACAAGTTTGTTCATCGGAGAAGTATGAGTTGTTATTCGTATTTGAAAACTTAAAGTAATTACACTAATTATACTAGCAAAAATCGAATAAAGAGAATCAATAAGTTGAGAATACTGGTTAAGGGTTCATCTTCAATCATAAGACATGCACTTTAAATAATAACTCGAGTTGTCACTTAATCATCCATTGTCAAGAGCTCTAGAGCACCCCATTGAGAGCATACTCCGGTAAATTCCTTATGACATCACATACCATAACGATGAATATGCAACTACTACTCAAAGAACAACCTAATGCAACGTGTTATTAAGTTTAATCCTCCAAAAGCGTTAAGTTCTATGAATTACGATAATAAACGCAATAGATATACTACGAGTAATCTATTTAACATAGGTCGATTTTTTACACGCAATCACACAAACGTTTTGAATACAATCAGTAATCACACTATGCTACTTATGACAATGTTTATCGACAATTATGTATCTCAAAACCCTAGTCTAGCGATGGATATGCACTCATAGTTATTTAGTAACGCTTCTAAATAAATATTCACACAATCATACGTGGCAATAATAATTAGTTGAACAAGAACGATAATGATTTGATTAAGATAACAAAACTAATATATTGATTTAGTAACACGTTTCAGGTATCCGACTACATCCTAACCAATATAAAAAGTTTATAAGCTACTCATGGATTTCTCAAAATCCATGGAAAATAATTAAGTAAAA
This sequence comes from Papaver californicum, assembly GCA_023531435.1. Lineage (NCBI taxonomy): Eukaryota > Viridiplantae > Streptophyta > Magnoliopsida > Ranunculales > Papaveraceae > Papaver > Papaver californicum. The sequence goes on along the minus strand of JAJJMC010020031.1, from coordinate 3,039,972 downwards.
AATTAAAGCAAACAATACTTTTTGTATAAGAATCTCCAAAATCCAAAGCTCCATGTTCTTCTCCTCTTGTGTAAAACTTCTCTCCAAAAAGGTATGATAATCAATAGAAGTGAAAACTATCTCTTAAATAGATAACCAAAAAATAGAAATGCTAATGCTCAAATCTCGATCGAAATAGGTTGCCACAACTTGCCAAAAACACTTAAATCAAGTTTGCTCACGTTTAATACAACCAAATGGCCGCACGACATAGATAAGTCCATCCCAAGTTCAATATCAATTTCGTTTGGCCTGTCAGTTATGCAAAACTGACATTCACAAACTCCTTTGTTCTTTCCCTTTATCACAATATATGTCGCGAACTCTCTCTTTTATCTGAATTTCGTATAATTCCCCTCGATAGCTCGTACCTCCGCGACTTTTAACTCCTTTTGAGTTTTTTTCATTGCATCGATTATGAAGAAGTGAACTACAACATTCCTTCCCTCTAGGATTTCTCATTATGAAGAAGCGAGACAAAGCTAAGAATCATTCTTCTTATTCAAGTTCTCTCTCTAACTCTCTAACCTCACCGAGTAACAATCTATAATGGTGGTTGCACTCTTTTCTTCATTCTTCTTGTTTTCTCATGACCAAGAGAAGATTAATTTCTCATGTTTATCAAAGAAATCATATAACCTAACAAGACACTTGTTAAATGATCCCCCTTAACCTGTTAAGGGATAACCTTGGGCCACAATAATGGGTGACATAGCCCAACAATCTCCCCCTCACGACTTATAACGATGTACCTACCACTACCAAACCTTCCATGCTGTAGAAATGAACATGCTTGCACTTAGATAGTGACTTTGTCATCATGTCAGAATCATTGTCATTTGTATGGATCTTCTTAATCTGCAAGACTTTCTCATTGTGAACTTCTTGTATCCACTGGTACCTAATATTGATGTGCTTCGATATCGAGTGAAAACTCGAATTCTAACTGAGATGGATGACACTCTGGCTACACAGTAAACAATGAATATGTTTCTTTCCTGAATTCTCTCACCAACCTCTTCTTCCATATCATCCCTTTGCAACTCTATGTAGCTACTATATATGTACTCCGCCTCTATGATAAATAATTCCACACATCTTTTTTAATTTGGATTTCCAAGACACAGCTCCCCCTGCTTAGGTAAATAAGTATCTTGGTGTCGACTTTAAACTGTCTTGAACACATGCCAAGTTCGAATCTGTATAACCTACTAACTCTGGCTTATCACCGTCATAGAACAAACACATATTAGAAGTACCCCTTAGATGTTGTAGTATCCATTTCAATGCTTCCCAATGTTCCATACCAAGATTGGATAGAAATCTCCATACCACTCCAACTACATAAGCTATATCCGGCCTTATACACACCATGACATACATCAAGCTACTAACTGCTGATGCATAAGGGATTTCTTCCATCTTCTATTTCTCAACATAATTCACAGGGTATTGATCACGAGTTAACTTAAAATGGTTTGCAAGTGGAAAACTTTTCAACTCAGCCTTGTCCATGTTGAACCTTTGCAACACCTTTTAAATATAGCTTTCTTGTGATAGCTAAAACTTCTTTGATTTCTTATCACGAGATATCTACATGCCAATAATACGTTTTGTTGCACCCAAGTCTTTCATAGCAAAAGACTTGCTCAATTCTGATGATAAGTGCATAATTTACAATATTTTTGTATGATTTCCATGCATTTATTTGCTAGATTTATTATGAATTATGTGTTATTACTCTTGTTTTATTTTATTTATTTTTAATTTGGTGGAATCGTCCAAATGGAGTGAAGTGGCACTTAATTGTACAATAAAAGAAGTATTACATGTGAAGAAGAACCAAAGATCAGATGGAACTCGTCCAAATCTTGGATTCTACTCATCATTAAATAGAGAACGAACAAACGACGTTAACGGCGAAAGAATAAAATCATTCGGAGTTCGTATGAAGAAATTATGGGCAAAACAAGAATTTAGGTTTGTTAATCCTGCGAGCCTGAAATAAGAATTGCAAAGGGCACCTGCATTTCTGGGTTGCGATAAATTCAAATAGTGTTAAATACATCATACGAATTACTATAGGCTTCCATTTTATTATTATTCATTAGCAGTGCTAGCCTGCTAAGGGTAGCCATATATTATAAATACACCCAAGCTTATATTTGATACAACCCCATTTATATTATCACCTACCTAGTTACTAAGGGGCACCATCGTCTTCAACAGATTAGATCTAAAATTCAGTTAGGTTTCTTCAGCGTCTAGGATTTACGTCTATTGAGGTTGTTGGTGTTTGAGCTCGAAGAAAGGTGATGGTTGATGCTGGTAGTGATAAGAGATTGGATAATTAAAAGGAATGGAATTACAATCGAGAATGGAGATTGGTGGATGATTACTCGGTGATTGAATATGGAAGAAAACATGGTTGATGGGGTATCTGCCTTCGGTAGTTGATGTTTGATAGCTCAAGTTGGATGATTAATGGTTGGAAGTGAGGAAGTAGCAGCAGTGATAGTGATGGCAGAGACATTCGAGTAGTGGTTGGAGAAGACGATGGACGACGCGGTTTCAATTGTTGAAGAGCTCGGGCCTGTGATTGATGGGCTGCTTCGAGCAAGTCTATGGTGGTGGTCGAGTGGTAGTTCATGGAAGTATTTGTAATGAGAAGTTAGTGCTAACTGCTACCAGTTAGATGAAGATGAAGAAAGATTGATTTTGATAGCAGCGATTGGTCGTGAAGATAATAATAATAGAGTATAGGTGCAAGTGTGTGAAATAAGTGTGTAATGAAGTGTGCTATGTACACCTTAGGTTTTGGGTCTATATAATGGCCCTTGTACTTCACAATAAATCATCCAATAATATTCCAATATTTCACTCTTCACAATGTAGTCCCTAGAAGTTCTATCATGGTATCAGAGCCATATCTGGGTAAAACCTAAAATTTCTCTGATAAATTTTCTTCTTTTTCTTCCGTAATCAATGTGTTTCTGTAATTTCACGAAGTTCTGTAATTCAACCTAAATCTATTCAATGGTGTATTCGTTACGTTTCTTGGAAAGAAATGGTTTCTTCTTAATTAGTGGAGCATTCATTGCTTTTTCTGAGAAAACTAATTCAACGCTGTTATTTTCTTTCTTGGAATTCTAAAGAAAACAAAAAAATCAGACGCGTGATGATGTATTAATGGTGAACGACATCTGTCAGATTAAATAGCAATTGTCAGAATTAAAGAAAGAAATCAGACGTTACACAACAGTTAATACTCTTCATCTTTATTGATTCAACGTCAATGCACTTATTCCTATTTCACTTCAGTCGATGTGTTGAATTCAAATATTCTTCGCATCTCAAGAATACATCGATCAAAGAACGCAATAAAAGATCTGAGCAACAGAAAGATAAAGGTTTGTAGTACTGTTTGATCAAATCAGTAAGTCTTCTTGCTTCTACATATTCAAGAACAAAATACATGTATAGTCTTCTTCTCATGTCTCTAATAGTTCATCAAGATCCGAGTTCTTAGATGATCATTTCAGATCTCACATAATCAAACTACTGGTGATGATTTCTTTACACTGATCTTTGTTGATTTTTGCTATTGATGATTTCTTTGATATCTCTTGCTTTCATTTTGGGGATTAGTGAAAGAAACAACTAATCTGATGAGTTACCTCTACAAATGTTGATCAACTTTGATCACTCTGTTTTCAAGTCTATTCGAGTTTCTACAAATGTTGTCCAGGTCCTGTCACAATTTCTTGATGGTGTGATGAGTTATTTTCTGCAGTTTTAACATCTAGAGGTTATTCAGTTGGAATTTCAGGGATTAGGGTATCATCATAATCCTTTTCTTGATCCCGTGGCTTATTCGGATCAGATGGGATATCTTGAATCCTTTGTTAGATGGTTACTCTCTCCCTAATCATCATGTTGTTTTGATGATTGCATTCTCACATCGAAGGTACTCAACAAATTTAACTTTGGTTTCTTCAAGTTTCATAATCTCTGATAGTTCCTTTAAATCCTTCGTTTGATGTTGCTACATGAGACATCATCTGTTTCATGATTTGAGTTCTACTGATTTGGTACTCATGAGATGTCTACTGATGATTCTGAGATTATAAATTATTACTGCTTTGTTCATCAACCGATGATTTTCCGGTTTTGATTCTTCTGGTAGCAAACATACTTCTGCTGTTTCAAATGCTTGAATAGGATTAAGGTAACATTTCTTCCTAATCCTGTGAAATCAATTTTTGGACCCTGTTTTGAGTTCTCAAACTTTACAGATATGATCATTTTAGATTCATTCTCATGTAAGACTGAGTTGACTCAGCATTGATGATTCATTATACATGTAAGACTAATGCTGTGACATTAGCATTGTTTGTCATTTTCCATGTAAGACTGGGCAAAGTGCACAAGCATTGAGATTTTTCCCATAAGACTGGTACAAATACACCAGCAGGATGATTTGAGATTTCCCGTAAGACTGGGTAGGGATACACCAGCAGGATGATTCAAGACCTCAGCATTCAGATTCAAGTTCTTCAGCAGTCAATACTTCAAGATTTTCAGCATTCAGATTCAAGAATTTCAAGAAATTTTCAGTTTCAAGTGAACACAGTAAGTTTTCAAGAGTTTCAAGCAATTTTTAGTGACAGGATTTTCTGCAGCAAATTTTCAGTTACAAGAGTACAGTCAGATTCAAGATTTCAGCAAACATTTTCAATTCAGTGTGTGATGGCGATAATTTTTCAGCGGGTACCATTCAGATTGCTTGTAGTTAGTGGATAGTCCACTAGTAAAACTCTGCCAGTGCAAGATGAATGGTGCGACATTTACATTTAGTGAATTTTACATTTTGTTTGTTTTTAGAGTCTGTAATTGTAAGTTCAAGGTTCATTTCCAATGGACCATGAACTTGGGAGGGTAATAGAGTATAGGTGCAAGTGTGTGAAATAAGTGTGTAATGAAGTGTGCTATGTACACCTTAGGTTTTGGGTCTATATAATAGCCCTTGTACTTCACAATAAATCATCCAATAATATTCCAATATTTCACTCTTCACAATGTAGTCCCTAGAAGTTCTATCAAATAAATGGAGATGCTTGGAACTGTGATGGATTCGAGTTGTTGTTACTGATAGCAGTGATGGATAATGGTGGTTGTTAAGTTTAGATGGGTGCGAGCAGAGTGAATTGATAACTGCGACAGTTGAGGAAAGCCTAGAAGTGAGTTGTGATGTGGTATGAACTGCGATTGATGGTTTGAGTATTTGGTAGTGATTCGAGTGAATGGAAGCTGGCAGTGAGACGCTGCCAATACTGGTATTGATGGTGATCGAAAGTCGAAATAGATTTAGTGATGGCAGTGTTCAAATAGTAGTTATCAACAAGAAGAAGCTTGAGTTTCTGGTAGCTAGGGAAACAACGAAGGATGGAGCCTGTGATGGCTCGATAGAGCATAGAAAGAGAAGAACTCAAGATGTGAATAAAGTTTGAGAAAGATAGGGAACTAGTTTCCTATTTTGAGAAGATTAGAGAGAGATTTAACTCTTAATTATTCTCTCGCATGAAGGGAAGGTGAAGATTTGTTGTACAAAAAATGCATCAAGTCGGATGTAGTACCATCTCCTATGAACACACGTGGTTATGTTAGGGGCCCAGTGAAATCTCATTCCAGTAAGAAGCCGTGCACAACTAAACTACTCCGTATCACACCATAACACTGTTACTTAGTTTTCAGATATTAAAACTCTCCTTCACCGACTCTTAATCCTTATTTAATCGGATTTGATTTTTCCGTGTGAAAACCTATATAAAGGCTTGTGTAGCTGATGCAAAACACAGAGAAAAACAGAAAAAGAAAAAAAGAAGAAGAGAATTGGAGTAGCGAGACGGCTTGCTTGTGACGTTTTATTTTAGGTTTGTGTTTTTAGTTTTATTTTTTTATTTTTTTATTTAATTTTTTAAATATTATTAGTTATTTCTAATTAATTTCTTCTTTAATTAATTATGAATGATTTTATAGTCATAAATGATGGAATTTCAATTTTTTAAATCAAATTTATTTTAAGTTTTATTTTTATTATTGATAATCTTTATTATTTTGAACGTATTTTTGTTTTAACCCCCGTTTGAATATCACAATACCAAAGCCTCTCCAAATACAAATTAATTATTTATATCCCTTCATTCTGATATTTTAGTCAAAAATGTCAAAAATGCCCTTGTTCTATCTCTATTCATTGTTTCTAAGTCTTGGTTCAGGTTTGGTCGATTTTAAGACAGACAAAATTTCGTTCCTTTATTCTCACGACTGTTAGCACTAAGTTCTTGAGGATTATCTCTTGGTTAAACCCTTATGGAAGATGAGAAACATCCATGTCTTCATTTGCTTATTTGGTTAGCTTTTGCAATCAACGTGAAATCATGCAACACTCGTCTTGGTCATAAGCAGTGATGACATGGATGCTGTTGGAGTGAAGGTCCAACCTTTAATCCATTGACTGCCTAAGTAGGAATTCACGACCAACATGAGAAATATTTGTAACCAATGATGACGATTGATGCGAGTGAGAAGTGAAATATATTTGGGAAGATTTTGTATCTATAACAATTTGAAACCCTAGCCCAATTTGAAGCTATTTATTGGTATGTTATTAGATTGATGGTGCTAATGATTTATACCTGATAATTAAGAAAATTGATTATAGAATTTTACGTCTTTTTAACGAAACAAAAGTGTGGGTGCTGGGTACAACTGGGGTTTGGTGGTGGAGAGGTTGATTAGGCGATTTGGGATAGTTAGAGGTTGCTTTTGGGAGAAGCTCGAGTTGAAAAAGAAAAACAAATAAAGAAAAAAAAGGCATATCGGTACTTGTATATACTCAAGTGGGCCAATATGAGAAAGTTAACGGCGAATGGAACAAAATGAGGGGAACAGAGTAATTAATTTATATCTGGGGAGGCTTTGATATTGAGGGATTCAAGTAGGGGGTTATAATAAAATTGTGAGTTTATTTTTATTGTCTAAGAATATTGATGAGTTATTTAGAGTGATCAATTAAATCAAACTATTAATATTTCTTCTACTAGTCTTGAGTTGTGTGATACATGTTATTGTCACTCAACTCTTTACAAAAGTAGAACATCACAAGAACTAACAGAAGGATTCTATTGAGTAATTGTGTATAGAGATAACACTAGTAAGCGGTCCGATCGAGCCTATGCGACTGATGCTAAGATCAACCTGATTCATAAAGTGTAAAGCGTTTCGAACAATTTACATCTTGAGAACTTATTTTTGGTGGGTTAGTTGGATATAATATGGTAGTCGAGCACTTCCGTATCTAGTGAAACAAGGAATTCCAGGGATAGCAAAGCTTATTGCTATTCTATGGTTGGTAACAATATAAACTCAACAAGAAATAAACTTGTATGTTAATTGAGTTTTGATTCAGTGAAGGCAAAGGATTCTTTAGTCATTTTTCTTCTCATTGTTTGAACTAAATTTTTATTACTTTATTTTATTTACTTTCGTTCACAATCTAAAACCCCCTTTTTTGGTTACTTTATAGCAACAAGAAACTCACTGCTCTTCGTGGAAACGAACTCCTTCCATTATATTACTAGTTAATTTTGTGGAAAGAAGTGAGTTAATTTCTTATGTAAATGACGTGCATCATCTGACTTCAACCTGTCAACTTTTTTTTATCTTTTCCAACAATCAGCATATCATCAACATATAGTGACATAATAAGAAAATCACCATCAACAAATTTTTGAATGAACACACAATGATCTAAAGTTGTTCTCTTTGTACCCATGTTCTTTCACGAACGATTCAAATTTCTTATACCATCTTCTAGGAGCTTGCTTCAAACCATACAAACTCTTCTTGAGCTTACAAACTATGTGTTCCTTGATTTTGAATTTAAAACCTTCGAGTTGTGCCATGTACACATTTTCTTCTAAGTCTCCATGAAAGAATATTGTCTTGACATTTAGTTGTTCAATCTCAAAGTTCATACTAGTTGTTAATGTTAACACAACCTGGATAAAAGGAAATTTCACCAATGGTGAGAAAATCTCGTCAAATTTAACCCATTTTCTTTGCTCAAAACCCTTTATAACTAAGCGTTCTTTGTACCTTGGTTGTGAGTTTCCATCTTCAGTCTTGATTCTATACACCTACTTGTTCTCCAGAATTTTCTGGTTCTCTGGATTGTCAACTAACTCATAAGTTTCATTCTCATTGAAAGAACACTTCTTATTTCATGTATTTCAACCACTTACCACTCCCAGGAACATAAAGAGCCTCTTCATAAGATTCTGGTTCACCTGTATATGTGAGCATCACATACTCATGTGGTGTATATTTTTTTGAAGGTATCACGGGCCTGTTAGATCATCTTAACTCAGCTTCTGGTTCTTGTTGAACTTCTTGCAAATCATTACCCACTGGAACATCTTCATGATTGTATTCTTGTAATTCATTACCATTAACACCACTATCATGTTGTTCAAGAAAAAAAACAATTCGTTTCGGATCCAAGGTCATTTCGTATTGTAGCTTTGGCATCTCAATCTTCTCAAAGTCTTCAATAGTGTGATCTTCAAGGAATAATGCATAGATGCTTTAGATAACCTTCTTGTCAACTGGATCCCAAAATATGTAACCAAAATTCTTTGTCCCATAACCTAGGAACACACACTTCTTCGCTTTATCATCAAGCTTTAATCTCTAATCTTTTGGGATATGAACAAATACCCTGCAACCAAATAATCTCTGGTGATCATAAGTAGAATATTTGTCTCTCCTTACCTTTTCTGATACTTCCCCATCTAACAGTCTTGGAGGAGATTGACTGATCTAGTACCCAATAGTATTCATTGCTTCACCTCAGAAATGCTTATGCAACTTAGAATGAGATAACATGCACCTAATTCTCTCAAGAATTAATATTGTGGTTCATCCTATTTACAACACTATTATGTTGTGGAGTTTTCAGAACTGATTGTTGATGACGTATAACCATGCTCTTGCAATGCACTTCATGTGGCCCAATATACTCTCCCTTTTTCTCAGAACAAAGGCACTGTAAGGTTCTACCTTTTCTCTTTCCACCATGTTGTGAAACATCTTGAATGACATCATCCTTGGTCTTTATTGCATATGGAAAAACCTTTCTTGAAGCATCATTTATAACAATGACATAATAAACAACACCACTAAGTGTTTTGAACCTTAAAGGTCCACAAATGTCAGAATGAATAAGATCCAAAATACTATAATTTCTCTTAGGCAAAGCCTTATAAAAGGAAACTCTAATTTGTTTACCAACTAAACAATGAGTGCACTTACCTAGTTATATACCTTTCACATTTTGTAAGACTTGTGAGGATTTGGATTTCCTTCTCACTAAGATGACCAAGTCGCCTATGCCACAAACCGGAGGTTGAATATTTTTCAACAACACTCAACTCACCTTTCATCAACTTCACTTAAGTTTTGTACAATGTCCCACATTTATTACCTCTTAAAATTACAATGTAACCCTTGGTTATCTTTTATTGTTTATCGGCTAAAGAATTGGTGTATCCTTTATCATATAACACTCAAGGTGACATTAGATTCAAATGGATATTTTTGGTACATGTCACACGTTTCTGAGAACCAATGTGTAACCTATATTAGTCTCAACTTTCACATCACCCATTCCTACAATCTCCGAAACACCAATGTTTCTCATTCTGACTGACCCAAAGTCATCATCCTTGTAGGAAGTGAACACATCTTCTTGAGGAGTAGCATGGTAGGATGCACCTGAATCTACCACCCATTCTAAATCGGAATCTGCATAACTCACACAAACATCATTGCAATCAGAGAATAAAATGATATCACCAATATATGTTACAACAACTGCAACATCCTTGTCTTATCTGTCATTTCCTTTCCCTTTCTTTCTTTTTTTCTTGCTACGGCTTCATGCATTCATTTGAATAATAATTTTTATTACGACAGTTCCAACACTCAACGTCTTTTGTAGACTTTGATTTACCCCTTCACTTGCTACGACCAAACTTCTTTATGTCCCTTTTTCTACCTGGTTCTCTGTAACAAGAGCTTCTGAATGAGATGAGTATTAATGACCTCCTCCTAACTTATTTATTCAAAAAACTATTTGTTACGATAGTCACAAATAACTTTTTGTCCGGAGCAGAATGACTAGATACACTTTCAACGTCCCCAAAATGTCTGGTAAAGTATTTAACAACAGATAAACTTGTATTTCATCAGGAATTGCCAACTCCATAGATGTAAGCTAATTCATGATGCCCTTCATTTCATTTAAATGTTGCACCATTGAACTTCCTTCCTTGTACTTTAACTTTCCAAGCTTTGCAAATATAAGAGCTTTTGCACTAGGAGATTTCTGGTCATATCTCCTCTAATTTATATGCTAGTGTCTCACTAGCCACATGATGAAAAATAGAATCATCAATCCATTGACGAATAAAAACAGCTGCTTTGCGGTTAGCAATACGCCATTATTCATCTTCTATTTTCTCAGGATTCAGTCCCTTGTTCTTTGGTGGACCATAGAAATATTTGCAACACAATAAGACTTCCATCTTCACCTTCCATATCACGTAGTTCTCACGGTCAAACTGACCATTCTATTACTAGTGCTAGCTTCCATCATTGCACACAACTATCTAAACCCAAAACTCATATACCACTTGTTGGGGGAGACTTACTAATCTGAGCCGATATGCACTATATGGAGCCTACATAACCAATCAAATATGCAATACTCACAAACGACGAAATGAAGACAAACACCGTAATTATTTACGTGGAAAAACCTCTTGGATGTGAAGAGTAAAAAACCACATGCAAACTTCCAACTACACCAAATTCAAGGATTAGCAACTCAGATACGCAACAGCTTGATCCCTGTTGCGAATTCACAATAAAAATTTGTTGTTGCTAAAATTTCACAACAACCCCTGCTGTTACAAATTTCACAACATCCCAAGCCCTGTTGCTATTCACAACAACCTAAGATTACATGTACGAGCACTCTGTGTGCTTGGTAACATTTTTTGGTTATTTTTCCGTTCAGAAACTTAATAAGAAAGATTATTCCGCCCCTTATTACACATGTGCAAAAATTTGTGCGAGGCATATACTGAACCCTAACTTAATCAACCAGCCTCCATTTTTCTTCCTCATTTCATTCTTCATTGGCCAGCCTCCATACTCCTTTGCATCATCAGGGAGATTCAAACGAAAACCTCACCACCGCCAATCGACCATCAAATAGAAACCTCCTCCTCCACCACTACGACGAACACCACCAAGTACCAAAAAATTGTTGTTGCTTCTAGTGCTGGATCTATGGCTCATTATTCAATCTTTTATTTATATTTCTAATCACGTAATCTCAAACCCCTTTTCCTTCAATTTATTTTCCTTTTTTATTAATTTTTATTTCATAAAAAATGATTGGTTTATTTATTTATTTTGTAGCGTCTTTGAATCAAAAGTAATTATTATGTATTAGCTGCTGATTTTTGGGGTTTCACAAGAATTCTCCAATTTCCCTTCTTTTTTTTTCCTTTTAAGTTATTGGGTTTTTTAAGTAGTGGTTTTTTTTTTTGTTCCTTTTAAGTAGTGATTTTATTGCTTTTCTTTGAATTACTCAGTTGAATACATGTTCAATTCAGCAGGTTGGGCTTGCAAAACTCACCAGACTTGCAGGGGAGACCAATGTTCAGGTAACTAAGATGTTTAGTCTTATGTTAATTCTTGATTTTCCTTTCCAGCAAATTCAATTTTGGTTCACTTTTTGTTTGCTGGTGGTAGAGCCCTTAGGTGGTGTTGTTGGGATTTATTCACATGTAAGGTTTTTGTGTAGGTGGTGATAGTTGTTGCAGTTCGTCAGTGGTGTTCATACTGGAGCTTTGTTTGATTTAGTCACACACTGGTTATTGAAGCAGGTTTGGTTGTTTCTAAACTGTCTATTCGTTTTCAGGAGTGGTACTGATGGAACTTCGTTTGATTTAGTCATATATGAAGCGTATGTTTGGATATTTTATGTTAGCATAAACCATGGCTTAGTGATGCTTGCAGGTTTGGATGGAATGGTGTTGATGTTATGAATAATGTAGCTTTTGCTAGAGCCTAATAACGTTGATCATCAGTCAAGACTTCTTCTTACTGCTACAAGTTATTCATTTTTATGCCAACAGAAATAACTCGCATCATAGAGTTTCCGTAGAGAAAACATAATACTTGTTAAGTTTTCGGAAAACTCTATACAGGTGACTTGTTTCTTTTGGCATAAATCATGCTCACCTTAGGAAATCCCTACTCTAAACAAAGAAGGACATCCAGCAAAGCAATCTTCTCCTCGGGTTTCCCTTCAACATCCAACTACCATCACCTATGAAAATATTGACAGAAATGTTGATTATCAGGCGTGGTTAGCGGTAAAGAAGCAAAAGTGAAAAGATTCCCGCGAGGAAATAAATAGGTACATGCATATAGATGCTTAATTTTCTTGTTGTGCATTACTACACTTATAAGGTCAGTTTGCGTTGTTGGTAGGGGGGTGTTAAAAGTATTTTGATTGAGCTGAAAAACATGGAGTTGAAACTCTAGCTCCTGCAACTTGGCCTCGTTACTTTGTGGAGTTTAGTTTCCTCATAAGCATATATAAGAAGTATTATTTTATTCTTCGTAACAAATAGATTACAAAACAGAGTACTTTGGATATAAATACCACTAGCCACCTTATGTGTGCATTTTTAAATGGAACTTATAAAGCTTCGTGCATTTTTCTTCGTATTGGAAGGGTTATGAATGAGGTGTCTGGAGAATTAAGGTTTTCGACATTATTGATATCTGTGTAAAAATTCAATTTTATTTTAGAACAAATTATCCACTTCTCTTTATTAGCTTATACAGTCATTCTGTTTCAGTTTGCATGCATATTTTTTTTCAAGAAGACATTGAATAGAAGTAAAAATGTGGTCTTTCATTGAACTGTATTTTTTTACTGTTTTCCATTTACTAATTAGATAAGGATTCTTCATCAAATATCTTTTCCTTAGTAACATTGATCTTTGCAGGTTGAAGAGATTCCGCCAGTCAGATGGCATCTCTGAGTTGCCTGCTGCCATTCGCACTCGTAAAAAAGGTCAGGGTTAGAGTGGAGTTAGTTTGTTTCTTAAGAAAAATGAATTATCGCTTGCTCGAACATATTGGCAGGTGATACATTTTATTTGCATTTCCTCAGATTTTTCCCTGATTGTTTCTTTTATGCATGCTTAATTTGATTACTTTGTGGTTCAGATACTACAGCTTGTTCCGTAACCAGAAGTTGGTAGTTTTTTTACTTGGGTTGTAGCTGATGGTATGATGCTTAAAGTTCAAATTTCATGTTCTTAGAGTATTTTACCTCGACACGAAAGCGCATATCACATAAGAATTTCATGGAAAGCGTGTAAATACGATCCTTCTGCATTCTCATCCTATGTGTTGTTAGAGTTGTTTCACCATTTTACATCCCACTGACACTTATTTCTTTTATCGTGGTATGTTTACTAGGTGGTAACTGAAGAAGACCAGTTTAAATTGGAAAGAAGGAAACTGGTTGCTCACCTTGCAGACCCGGAAGTTGAGGTTAAATATGTTATCGTGCTCATTATTAGTAGAAAAGTAAGATAATTTCATCGATCTTCTCCACTTTCTTGGTCACGAGCCTTTTACTTCTGCTAACCCTTTATCTAACCACACAACTATGACCTTCATATAAATTTTTGGTTAGCATTGCTGCTTTAGGTTTGCAATTAGTATGAGTAAGCATTGAGCTTTCAGTCAATGAATATGTATGGTTGATAACTTGATGATATAGCATTTACTTTATGCTTTTCTGTATTTTCCATATATAATAATATGGTTTGTACTTGTGTTGCAGGGTTATCGCATAACGCAGAGGAGTTGAACCCACCATGCATTGATATCAGGTGCTTGATTTAAGTTACAAATAGGAGTTTCAAAAACTCACCATGCATTTATATCAGGTGCTTGATTTAAGTTACAAATAGGAGTTTCTTATTGAAATTTTGGTTGTCGCATAACGCAGAAATTTGTATCTTAGACACTCATCATACTGCTATTACTTATGAAACTAAACTTAAGTTAGAGTCTTATTGAAATCTAGAGTAAATGTGTAGATGAACATATAGTTGTTTTCTTCTTCTTCTTTGTAAAATGTCTTAAATGTTGTTCTCATGTATCATTGAATATATCAATATCAATATAAGTGGTGGAGAATATGATTGATTGAATTACAGGGTTATGGAGTAGTTGCAGACTGACCTTCTTTTTTTGTTGCAAAAATTTAGCAACAGCTTAGCTCTGTTGCTAAATTTTTACCAGAAAATTATGGGTCGGTCTTCGTTGACTTAGTCAAGATTTCACAACTACTAGTAAAATTTCGCAACTGCTACTAAGTTGTTGCTACTTTTTTGAGTCGCAACAGTTTAAAGATCTTGCGAAAACTGTTGCGACTTAAAATTCGTAACAGGTATATTTCCATTGAGAAAATTTGTTACAACATGTTTCGCAACAGCTAAGTGCAATTGGGACCCCAATTTGCAATAGTGGGAGCCAGTTGCTAATGTCCATTTTTGGTGTAGTGTCTATTATGATAAAAATAATAGGTTACAATTTCTTCCAACTGGATTTCATACAACTTCAAGGTGTACAAAAATATGCACTCTACTTCAAGATGCACATAATATGCACCGGATAACAATGCTAATATACTCACCACTAATGATGGATCAATTAATTCATTTACCCAACATGTAAGTTTTACCAATAACCAACAATAACAAGTGTAGAGATACTTATATTCACCAACATCAACCAAACGATCCTCAGTAAGAATTATTTTTGTTCTTCCAACTCTCTAACCTTACCAAGAAATAAGCTTTAATGGTGGTCGCACTCTTTGCTTCCTTCCTCTTGTTTTCTCACGACCAAGAGAAGATTAATTTCTCCTGTTTCCAAAAGAAACCATATAACCTAACAATGCACTTGTTAGATGCGCCCCCTTAACCTCGTAAGGGATAATCTTATTGGGCGACAAAGAAAAATGGTTCGACACCTTAAACAAGTAGGTGTCTTGAGATGAATATAGTTAACTATATCATGTTATTCTATATATATGAAAGGAAATATGTTTGCTACAGAATATGAAGCTGTAAATTATGTTTTCCGATTTGCCCTCAGATTTATAATCTATCAAAAATGTCATCTAAATAAAGCGAGCGTAAATAAGTAAAGTAAATAAATAAAAATCAGTAGAGAAAAGGGTCATATCATGTGAGAATAGTTTATTTCAAAAAATATTTGACCACTTTGTCCTTATTTCATTATAATTTTGTTTAAAAATAATTATTTTCTCCATCTGATTTCTCTTTTAAGCCATCCCGTGAAAATTCAAAGTACGCACATAGCGCGTGAGGTCGTACTAGTGTAAGATAAACTTATCTCTTGTTAGATAAGTTTTATCTGGATGTGTCAGTACCATGTTTCACCTAGCTTTCACTTAATGCTATGTTTATCCATACGAGAATACTACAATACAAACAATAATAACACTCCGTGATCAAACTTTTATTTCATTTAATTTAAGTTGTGAGTATTGATTATTGTACCAATATAATTAACCAGTAAGCTAATACCTCTCAGTTAATTACTATTATCTCAAAAAGTGATATTTTATTTTTTTTATTTTTACATAAAAATAAGTTAAATTGAAAAACAAAAACAAAATGACAATATCACTTTTCTTGGTCTCTCTTGAGACTGTCGAGTCTAAACCCCTGATATAATCATAAAAAAAATATGGCTAAATTTAAGGCCTATCCGTTTTATTTGTGGCCTACCCAATTTTATTCACAACTAGAGAGTAGGATAAGGGGTGTCTAATTTTGGTCAAAAATACCAAACTACAATCTACTCGTTAATTAACCCTAATACTAATACTAAAATCAAAATATAAATAAAAAATTATCTTCATTTTTCACTACTTTTCAAATCTAACAAATACCTAAAAATAAAAAATAAAATAAAATAAAATAAAATAAATCTATTTCCAGCAATTTTCCAAATTCTAAAAACCCTAAACCAACTTTTCAAAAAATAAACTCGGATCTCCCATCCCTTTCGATCTACAAGGTAAGTCTCTATAAACCCATTCTTCCAATATTATTTTTGATTTATATATGTGTTTAAATCTTACTTTTTGTGAATTAAAATCTTGAATTATTACTAGAATCGGTCGATGTGGATCCATCATATCCAACGATTCTGGTTATGTTCTTCATGGACATGAATAACATGCAACACAATCATTGGATACGATGGATCCACATCGAACGATTTCGTTTCATATTCCTCGTAAATAACTATCATACCCAGAATCATTGGATACGACAAATCGTATCCAACGATTCTACCTTTTTATTTTTTTACTTTTTCTCATATGGGAATCGTTGGATAAGACACATGTTTATCCGTCGATTTCTGTTCGTATCCTTCGTTAAAATAGACATTAGGAGCCAATGATTGTGCGAAACCTATATAAGTTTGGTTTTGGAAGGGGAAACAAAGTTGGAGTAAGTCATGAAGCTACTTGGAGAGCTCACTTTGGAGGAACTTGACGAGGTTATTCGTGTTGCAACAAGTAGAAGAGAGGATATGGCAATATGGAGAGAATGTTTACCAATGTTATATCAAAATGATCCAGATAACGGTGGCGCTTCTGATGGTGGAGCTGTTGATGCTGCGGCATATGATGTTGCTGATGTAAATGGCGCTGACAATGTTTCTGATGATGATGATAAACAATAAAGATCCATTTCTAAACAAACTACAACCATAACAATTATAAATTTTTTTTTGCAAAAACCTGCATCAATACAACTGAAGGAAACATCAAACCGTAGATCTGATCGCATATATTGGGAAATTGAAATAAAATCATAGAATTAAGAGGTGCATTCGAAGTTAAACCTGAGAAATTGTTTCTTCGATGAAAATCTCAATCCAACCCTAATCTTTGATATTCAATATGGAAATAGGTAGAACAAGGTAGCATGGTTTTTTTGCTCAGAGTTATTTTTTTTTTGCTCAGAGTTATTTTTTTTTTGCTTCGAGGATTTTGCTCTGAGAGAAACATGGAAGAAGAAAAAGGTTGAATATAAACTTATCTCTTCATTAGAAACTAAGTAATAAGGAAATAGGGTTAAGAAGGGTGGAAAAATCTTTCTTCTCTCCTTAATGATGTTTGAATGGGCGGAAAAATAACGTAAAGTGTTGCCAGGCACCTGAACTGGTGGCACATTTATTTAATCCGTCGTTGCTAATAGCAACAAAACTAAGTCGTTGCGAGTTTAACAACAGAAATCAGTTGTTGCTAAAATTTAGCAACAACTTTTTTTTATTGCTATTTAGCAACAACTCTACATTTGTTGCTAATTTGAGTTGCTAATTTGTAAATTTGGTGTAGTGGGCCGTTGTCCCTTTATGCATATAAATAGGATAACACATTCCCTATCATACACTACTTCATTCAAAGAAATCCTTCTCCATCATTCATTGTTTCATTCAAAGAAATCCTACTACATTATTCCCTTATTCATTCAAATAAATCATACTACAGTGGCTAATCCATCGTCATCAACTACCAAATCAATTATTGTTATGGAAGAAGAGATATACAAAAGAAACCGCCAACTAAATTAACAACCAAATCAAACAAAAGAAAATATATGCGAATGTTAGCAAAGGCAGATTGGATTAGAAATTTTTACACGGTTGCGGATCTTCCTGAAGAAAGCTTTCCTCAAAGACTATTCTGGAATCTTGTTAATATGGGTCCTTTTATGCCCAAGCGGGACGGTAAGTACAGGAAACCACTTGTATATTATGAGGATGGGTATGTTTATTTTCATACAATAGCAGTTAGAAAATTGTGCTACAAGTACAACGAGATTTTAGCTTGACACAAACGGGACAAGTTTGCAGCGTAAGATAAATATATCAAATGGAAAGGAGAACCGTTTAGCCACTTTGAAGCTGCATCCATAATTGAATTTCGTACGGAAAATAAAAAGAATTCCATTTTATGTAATTTACAAGTGTAAGCAAGTTCATTTTATTTATAAAGAGTGTCCAATATGAGATTATGGATCATCATGATTATGACAACCATTGTTCACTTTAGAAATTTTATATACACCATTGAGTCTATGCACTATAATCTTAAACAGGCAATCATGCTTCTTTGACTTACCCATATAGACCCTCGATGTCCTCTTCACATACGTTTTGTCCTTTGCCCCATAACTTTCAATCTTGCCACTTCTCTCGCAAACAATTTATAAACGATCATGCCTCAAACGACGACCTAAAACAAATACGCATTTGATCTGTATGCTTTTGTCCATAAACCATTATTTTGCATCGTCCTTTTATTTCCAAACCAAATCAATGTAGTAGTGGGCAGAGTTATCAGGCCTAGCAGAGAAACGGGTTCAGGTTGATCGTCACCGAGTGCTTGAACAATCTACAATATACACCAAAATATTAGGCCAACACAATCGTCGGATAAAGAACAACCGCATCGACCGATTATTAACTATCGACCTTTACGAACATATTTATCGACCGATTCCACCTGGTCTTGTTTTTGGGGAAAAGTCCCAGGTTTACAATCGGCACACGTTAACTGGCTTGTGTACCGATTTTAGTATTCAGCTAAACGCAGTTTTTCTGGCCATTATTTGGATTACAATCGGCATATAGAGCAACATACATCAGCCGACTGTATACTCGATGTTTTTTGAAATAATCTCCGAGTGATACAATCGGTCGATATGGGAGTCCATAACAACCGATTATTTCACCTACTAATTCCTCCAAATCCGAACCACAATCTGTTGTTGTTCATCACTGTATCAACCGATTCTGGGTAATGGGTCGGACATAAACACATTAAAATTTAGAGAAAATTCCACTTTTGGGCGATTATAAGCTACAAATACATGTTTGGAGATCCTTAGAACGTATATCTGACTGTTATAAGCATTACGATCTTTATTTTTCCAGTTTGATTCTTCATTTGATTGATTAAAATCCTCAACTATGCTTTGGTTTTCACGTTCTTATTCATCCAACAAATATCCCAAATCGGTATAATCGAAAGAAGGATAATTTGATTGGCGATATGTAGATGCACCACTTCTTCTTCACCACTAGAATATAAGTTCGACACAATAAAATTTCATCTTTGCTACCGAAATCATAAAACCCTAGTTTTCTTCAACTTCTTCTCCTTCTTCTTCGAACTTTCAAAAAAAACTCTAATCTAATTCTTACGATCTAACACTAACTATAATCCAATTTCCAACACCAACTAATTTAACTTCCAATTTAAATAATTAACATTGATTAATTATGGGCAAATTAACCATTAACAAAAATAGTTGGATAAGGGGTTTTTTATTTTACTTCAAAATAACATTTTTTAACTTTAGTGGTAGTCCTAAAATAAAATGTGTATGTCTCAAAAGAAGAAATCCTTAGAGTCCTAAAAAGTATGAAACCAAATAAATCTCCAGGACAAGATGGTTTCCCAGCAAGTTTCTTTAAACAAAACTGGGATACTGTGGGGGATCAAGTTACCTTAACTATCCAACATTTCTTTCTAATTGGATTTATGCATCCTAATATTAATAGAACTTTCATGTTTTTTATTTCAAAAATCAGGCATCCCAAAATCCCAGCCAATTCAGACCAAGTGGTCTCTGTAATACAACCTATAAGTTAATAGCCAAAATTATAGCTAATAGAATCAAACCACATTTAGACAATATAATTTCACCTTTTCAAGCAGCTTTCCTCCCTAAAAGATAAATTTTAGACAACATAATCATTGCACATGAAATTATTCACTCCCTAAAAAAAAAAGCAAAAAGTGGTGGTATTGGTCTAAAAATTGATATGTCTAAGGCTTTTGATAGGGGTCAATTGGGACTTTCTTATCTCAGCCCTCATTTCCATTGGTTTTAATCACAAATTCTGTAATCTTATTAAACAATGTATTACTACTCCTTCCTTAGTTGTTCTCCTGAATGGAACTCTTAGGATTTTTCATCCTTTTAGAGGTCTGAGACAAGGAAATCCTCTTTCTCCTTATCACTTTGTCATTTGTATAGAGATATTCTCTAGAATGCTCCTTAGTCAGGAAAAAGATAACCTTCTTCACGGGGTTAAGATAACCCAAAAAAATGATCCCATTTCTCATCTGTTCTTTGCAGATGATTGTCTTCTTTTTGTTAAGGCTGATCTAGTTGAATGCAAACAACTTCTTAAAATAATAAATATTTTTAGCAAAGCTTCAGGCCAACTTATAAATTTTGACAAATCTGGCCTTTTTTTCAGCAAGAAATTTCAACCTAAACATCAAAGAATGATTTCAAAAATGCTAAAAAAGATAGATTTAAAAGACTCTTACTTAGGATCTCCTCTCTTTATTGAAAAATCTAAAATTAAAACTTTTGAATCAATAGTAGAGAAAATGGAACTAAAAACTCAAGGATGGAAAGGTAAAATTCTCCCACAATTAACTCTCAACAAATCAGTCCTAGCCAGTATGCCAAGTTTCCAAATGGGATACTTTTTTATTCCAAAAAAAATAATAAAAAAATTAATGTTATACAAAGAGACTTCTGGTGGGGAAAGAGACAAATTCTAGAGGTTTCTACCCTAAAGCTTGGACCTGTTTGTGTAAACCACCTTTCAAAGGAGGGTTAGGTTTCAAATATGCTCATAAAACTAACTTGGATATGATAGCTAAGGTGGCCTGGAGACTAATAACAAAACTAAATCCTTTATGGGCCTCTCAATTCAAACAAAAATACTTTAGGAAAAAATCAGCTCTAAGAGTCAAGACCTCTCCTTCTAGTTCATGGATCTGGAAATGCATAAACAAAGGAATTAGATTAATAGAGCAAAATAATATCTGGGAATTAGGGGATGGAAAAGATATTAACATATGGGAAGATGGATGGATACTAGGCCTAGGTGACAATCTAACATAATTTCGTAACAGTAACAACTCTTTTTTAACACTTGTGGAAGATCTTATTGTTCCTGAAACAAAAAAGTGGAAAACTTCATTGATTATCTCTTTATTTCAGGTTCACATTGCTGGAAAAATATACGAAGATGAATTTGTTTCTAAATAATTACAACAACCTTAAACCAGACATATTAAGATGGCTCTTGACTATATCTGGTGAATTCTCAGTTAAATCAATGTATAAAAAACTTAATGAGAATGGAATTAACTCTAACAACCTGAATATGCCTGACTCTCTTTGGAAAATATTCTGGGAACCGGAAGTTTCTCAAATAATTAAAATATTTATATGGAAATGCCTTCAGAATACAGTAACTGCAAATTATAAGCTTTTTAGAACAATTAGAGATGTCCCTCCTAGATGTTCCTTTGGTTGTGAGGATGATGAAACTTTAGAACACTTGTTTTTTCATTCTAATTATGATAAAGCTATTTGGGATACCAATCCTAATCCAATGCAATTAAATTTTGACAATACATCTACTTTCTTAGAAATTTATAGAACATGGATAGAAAAGCCTAGCAACTTAATCTCAATTGAAACTGCAATGAAAAAAATATAGTTCATTTGGAAAGAAAGATGCAATAAAGTCTTTCAAGACAAACAAAATGTTCCGGCTCAAACTTCTTTAGCTATTCAACGACATATTATCTTTTGGGATAAAAAGAAAGTTGATTAAAACCATTTTTTAGAAATTTTAATCCTTTGTTGAAACAAAAAGAAGTGGAATGTGACTTCCCAGGGAAAAACCAACTCAAGATTAATATAGATGCAGCTTGAATTTCTAATGAAAAACCATCTGGTTTTGCTTTAATTCTAAGAGATAATTTAGATAATTTCTCCAAAAGGAAGAGCAGGACCATCCTCAACAGAGTCACCAGAAGAAGCAGAAGCAGTAGGATTTTGGGAAGCAAAACTATGGACAAAAGAAGAAAACATTATCAATATCAGCATGGAAGGTGACTGTAAGAAGATCATTGATTTTTTGAATGAAACTAAAATCCTAATCTCTGGCAGACTCAGGTAATTTTGGAAGAAACAAAAAGAATCTTAAATTCTTATTAATATTTACATGGTTTTGATTTTGTTCCAAGATCGGCAAACAAATCAGCGGATGCTCTTGTAAAAAAAGCAAAACATTTTAGTTGTAATTTTGATTGGGTTAATTCCCCACCTCTTTGTATTATACATAATCTAGAAGTAGATAAATCTAATGCTAGGAAGAACACCTCCATTTCCATATTAGATGACTCTACTTCATCTCTAAGAAAGATTCCTAATTCCTCATGTTAGTTTTTATATAATTCCCCAATTTATGAAAAAAAAAAAAAAAAAAGTTAACCAAGAAAAAAAAAAAGTGCCAAATCAGTAACCCAAATATTGTCTTCAACTTCTCTCCATAGGGTCATATGGCCCATATCTCCCAGACTCGCACGACCTTCTTCTCCTACTTCTTCTCTGAAACCCCCAAAAATCTAGGGTTTTTAGAATCTGAAATATTTTTTTATTGAAGCTTAATTTAATTTAAACGGTGATTAGTTTCAAATTAGTAGAATATACAATGGTCTTATGCTTCCGACTAGTCTATTATGCAAATTTATAGTATTTGCGCTCCATTTTAATGGGACAGCAGAGCCAAGCCATAATGTTCTGTGATCAAGAGGTTGTGGAAAAAGCAGCTAGTTTCAAGAGCTCAACCAATGCCGTAGACCCCTTCGTTTCCAAAAGGTAACCAACTCTGTCTTGATTAAGATATATCCAGATAGTTAATTGGTTTCATGTGCTGCATATGTCACTTTATTTCTTCCATATTGATGGAATTTGAGTCCCTACTGTCATGGAATGAAGCACGCATGGAAACAATGGATGTTGCCTTGAAGAGACTTGATGTCGAAAATATAACCTAGGAATGGAAGACTTTAAGTCTCTGAAGCTGAGCTGCTGCATATCTATTTTGATCAAAACTCTTACGGGTTATCTCATTTACAATATTTTCTTCTTCAGTTATTTCGTCCAAAACGTGTTTAATTCGTTAAAAATTCACTGTTATTCAATTTTCTTACGAGTGAGAGTTGGTTACCAATGCAATCAATAGAAACCTGTACGTGCTTGTGCATAATCATCTTTGATATCATTGTTGTTGTTTGGTTCAACTTGTTTTTTTGACAAAATGACTAGATTGTGTTTTTTCAAAATCTCAGCATAATATGTTTTGAGGGTGGATAATTCATGCTTTTGACGATGTTTTAGTTGCGCATATTGTCAAGATTAACTTAGCTAGTATCTGGTGGCAACAACCTCCAAATATGGTCCTCTCAGATCTACAGGCTGACTCTAATAGTTTTTCTTTGAATGAGCTTTTCCTTTGTCAATCAATCAATAAATAAATACATAATTGTGAGGATTTACCGACATGCAGGCTGATAATATAAGGACAACTTTTGATTTCCTTCAAATTGATCAACTACTACTGACTGAGTCAATGGAGGTATATACACCGAATAATCATTCTCTTGGTTTTGGTTTTTCTATCCACAACCAAACGAAAGGATTGTGTAACCAACAAACAAAATAGACAAAAGACAACCCAGATTTATACTGGATAAACAAATAAAAAGTTCTGATCCTAAGCAACAAATCTTTCTCAATTTCAATGCCCACCGACTGAAATAAATGAATCTCTCTTTCAATGTTTGCTTCCGTGATGCACCATATAATAAAGAAAAGAAAGAAAAAAAATATTTTGTTCAGACTTCAAATATTCCTAGGAATATCGACTATTTAGATTTCGATTTTCCGATTTTAAATAATAATCGATTAAACTTGAACAACTTTAAGAAATTAATTCTTATTAATTAAATTCAACTCCTTAAGACAATATATGGAGGACTCTTTTATAGATTTGAGAAAAAACCCTAACTTGCTAGTCAAAAAAGGATGAAAAAATCCCCTAAACCGACTCAAACACTAATATGCTATTTTTGGCAAATTTTGGTCGACCAAAAATAATGAAAATACTCATAAAATAAAACTATTTGCCGCAAACGGCGACCCAAATGGACTCCTAACGAAGAAGTTAACAAAATAAATTTTTCCTAAAATAGCAAAAACATCCGTTTGAAGCCATAAACGATGGAATTTGGCTAAAATATGAAGACCATGCGACAAAGTTGAATCTCTTGATCGTTGGCCCGTTTCCAATCAACATGGACCCTTATTGAGCTAAATTACGCCACTCGGGTTTTTAGCCTCCAAATAGGCTATAGCCTGCTCATCTGCATCATTCTCTCGGGGTTGAGACAAATTCGCCCTCGAACTTTCTTGGTCATCATCAGAATTATCACCATTATATGACACCAAGTGTTTGACATTAAAAACATCAGAAGTCCGGATGTGACTTGGAAGCTTTAACTTGTAGGCATTATGATTAATCTTCACGAAAATTTCCAAGGGACCAATCTTGCGCGCCTTCAGTTTGTTATACTCGCCAACTGGAAAACGATCATTTGTCAATATTGCCCACACAAAATCTCCTACTGCAAAATCCATAACTCTGCGTTCCTTATCTGCCGCCTCCTTATACCTTTCATTAGCTCGAAGCAACTGTTCTCAGCCAACTTGTGAACCTGTTGCAATTGTTGGATACGTTCTTCGGCACGAACTTCAATTCTCTTCAGATCAGGAACAGGTGCTAAATCTACTGGTGCTCGTGGATTGTATCCATAAACAACCTCGAACGGATTCATACCCAGACTACGGTTTACTGAACGATTAAAGGCAAAATCAGCTTGGCAAAGTTTCTGATCCCAACTCTTCGGATTGCCTCCAACCATACACCGTAGTATATCACCCAACGAACGATTCACAACTTTTGTTTGGCCATCACTTTGAGGATGATATGCACTACTGAAGTTAAGCTTTGTATTAGCTAATTTCCACAAGGTTTCCCAGAAATAACTAAGGAATATTGTGTCTCGATCACTAACAATTGAAGATGGCAATCCATGTAGACGATACACTTCACGGAAGAACAATTCAGCTACCTTCAGTGCACTAGTAGTCTTCTTGCAAGCAATAAAATGGGATATTTTTGAAAAACGGTCAAAAACTACAAATACTGAATCATGTCCCCTCTGAGTTCGAGGTAAACCCAATACAAAATCCATGCTCAAATCTGTCCAGGGTTGACCTGGAACTTTCAATGGCATGTACAACCCTGCATTAGTTGCTTTTCCTTTTGAATCTTGACAGATTCGACATCTATCCACGAATTTAGCAACTTCACGCCTCATTGTTGGCCAGTAATATGACTTCGAAACAAGTTGGAAAGTCTTATCCCTTCCCATGTGCCCCTCGTCATGTAACACCTTAATAATCTTCAATCGGAGGCTAGAATCAGGAATACACAATTGGTTACCTTTGAAGAGAAATCCTTCATGCATAAGGTAATTACTTCGTTTGCCTAAACTGATATCATCCACAATCTCTGCAAATTTCGGATCGGTTAGAATATGGTCAGAATATGAATCAAAATCTATTACCTCAGTTCGCATGGTGTTGACTATCATACTCCTTCGGCTTAAGGCATCAACAACTTGATTCTGCGACCAGCTTTGTGCTTTAGTACAAAAGTGAACTCTTGCAAATAACCAGCCCACTTACCATGTCTAGAAGAAAGTTTCTCTTGACTGTTGATGTGCTTCAAAGAATCATGATCAGAAACATAATGAACTCGTTATGAATTAGACAGTGTCGCTAATACTTCAAGGCTTGATCTATATCATAAAACTCCACATCAGAAGTACTATAGTTGAGCTTAGCACCATTTAACTTCTCACTGAAATGCGCTACAGGTCGTCCTTCCTGACTCAAAACATCTCCAATTCCCACATTCGATGCATCACAATATAGTTCAAACGGCTTGCTGAAATCAGGTAACACCAATAGTGGTACAGTTATCAGCTTTCTCTTGACAGCTTCAAAGGCTTCGTCAGCTTCCTCAGATCATGAAAACTTTTTTCCTTTCATGCATTCAGTAATGGGTGCCATAATGGTGCTGAAGTGGGGAATAAAGTGCCGGTAAAAAAAAGTGAAACCTTGGAAACTCCTTACCTCGTGTAATGTAGTACGTGTAGTCCAATTTCTCACAGCTTCAACCTTGGACTCATCTACCTTGATTCCATCCTTGGTGACGACATAACCCATAAATAGAACTCGATCTGTCATGAATGAACACTTTTTGATGGCCGCAAATAATTTCTCCCTGCGTAGAACTGAGAGCACTTCTCGAAGATGTTGAACATGCAAGTCCATGTTAGCACTATAAAGAAGAATATCATCGAAATAAACAACCACAAAAGTACCGATAAAGGGTATGAGTACTTGATTCATGATACACATGAATGTACTTGGCGCATTGGTCAACCCGAATGGCATAACCAGCCACTCATATAATCCTTCTCGAGTTTTGAAAGCAGTCTTCCACTCATCACCTTCAAGAGTTCTGATCTGATGGTACCCACTCTTCAAGTCGAGTTTGCTAAACACCTTTGCTCCACACAACTGATCTAACAAGTCATCCAATCTGGGAATTGGAAAACGGTATTTGACTGTAATTTTGTTGATGGCTCGACTGTCAACACACATTCTCCATGTTCCATCTTTCTTTGGGATCAACAAGGCTGGTACTGCACAAGGACTTAGACTCTGTCGGATCAATCATTTCTGTAGCAAATCTTCCACTTGACGACGAAGTTCTTCATGCTCCTTAGGGCTCATTATGTAATGCGCTTTATTTGGCAAGCTTGATCCAGGAACGAGATCAATACGATGTTGTATATCCCGGAAAGGTGGTAGATCGTTCGACAACTCGTTAGGAAAAACATTCATAAATTCCTTAATTAGAGGTTGAGATGCAATGGGAATACTACTTTCATCCTATTGTTCTTCTTTGCCAATCAACACATACAATTCACCTGCATCTTCTACCTCATCTTCAAACTGCTTAAACGACAAGAGATTGGTAGCTTCTCCAATAGATGGTGTAGGTGCAATCTCTTTACTGGGTACAAGTACTATACGTACGTCGTTCCATAAAAAACTGTAGGTATTCTTATACCCGTCATGACTACTTTTCCTGTCAAACTCCCATGGACGACCCAACAACAAGTGACAAGCATCCATACTAGTAACGTCACACCATATTTTATCTTTATATTTGTTACCAATTGAAAAAGAAATCAAACAACGTTTGTTTACTTTTACCTCATTCCCTTTCTTAAGCCAAGAAAGCTTGTATGGATGTGGATGTGCCTTGGTTTCCAGCTTGAATCGTTTCACGACCTCTTCATCAACAATATTCTCGCAACTTCCAGGATCAATAACTAGACGAAAAACTTTTCCTTCTATCGTACATGTCGACTGGAATATATTGTTACGCAACCAGCTATCGCCCTCATCTTTACGTGGAGTGAGACAACTTCTTCTTACTTCAAAGTTCACTCCTTTATCTCCAGCAACTACTCCATCGACAAGTTCAGAATCATCCTCATGATCCTCTTCAAAATCAGTTACCCAGCCATCTTTTTCACGGTCGTTTTCAGTGAAAAATACCTTGTTCGCTCGTTCTGCTTTTTGACAGTCACTGGCTTTGTGCTTAGATTCTCCGCACTTATTACACCTACCTCCAAAAGTGGTAGCTGGGGTTTTACTTGGTGTTGACGAAGAATTAAGTTTACTAGCAGTACTAGGTGTTGAAGTACTACGGTTACTTGCTGGAGATGCAGCCACATTGATACCCTAATTTAAGCTTCTACGCCCTACTTGTTTCTCTATATGCCTTTCTCTATGATGTGCATCCGAAATAGAGAAGCAATCAAACATGTTGAGTGTATCCTGATATTGTTGAGGGAGACCACCTATATAGCGAGCAACTTTTTGCTCATCTGACTCTGACAAGTCGTTAAGAGAAAGGAGACGGTAAAACTCCTTGGTGTAATCGTCTATAGAATGTGCCCATTCCGTAGGTTTTGCAGCTGCTGGTACATCAATCCAATATAGTTATGTGGTAAAAACTCTGTTCTCATGTGTTTCTTCAACTTCTCCCATGATATTAACTTCTGTTTTCTTTTACGACTGCGTAGCAGCTTGTGTTGTTGCCACCACGAATTATCCCTCCCACGAAATATAATCGCTACCAACGAAACTCGTTTGTTATCTGGTACTTCTTTGAATTCCAGTACTTCCTCAACGGTATTCACCCAAGAGAGAAACTCTTCCGGTTCCAAACCACCATAAAATTCTGGGATCTCTACTTTTATTCCTGCCTTCCAGCGATCAGAATCCTCTCGTTGATTTATTCTACCTTCGTGATGCCCTCTAGCAAAAGGGTTAACGTTATCATCTTCTTCTTCCTTCTGAAGGTTAAACCGACCCAGCAAATCTTGGACATCTTCAATGAATTCTTCTTTAGATCTCCATGGAATGAAACCTTCTGGACCTTCTCCTCGACCCTGACCGATTGCTACTCTTGGTGGCATCTTATCAATCCTAGAATCGACTTTGCTCTGATACCAACTGATGCAGCGGATAATAAAGAAAAGAAAGAAAAGAGATGTTTTGTTCAGACTTCAAATATTCCTAGGAATATCGACTATGAACAACGATAATTACTTAGACTTCGGTTTCCCAACTTTAAATAATAATCGATCAAAATTGAACAACTTTAAGAAGTTAATTCTTATTAATCAAATTCAACTCTTTAAAACAATATATGGAGGACTCTTTTATAGACTTGGGGAAAACTCCTAACTTGCTAGTCAAGAAAGGATGAAAAAAAACCCTAACCGACTCAAACCCTAATTTGCTATTTTTGACAAATTTTGGTCGACCTAAAATAATGAAAATACTTATAAATTAAAACTATTTGCCGCAAACGGCGACCCAAATGGACTCCTAACGAAGAAGTTATTAACAAAACAAAAACTTTTCTAAAATAACAACAATGTCTATTTAAAACCCCAAACGATGGAATTTGGCTAAAATATGAAGACCACGAAATTGGATTTCTTGATCGTTGACCAATTTCCAATTAAAATAAACCCTTATTGAGCTAAATTACTCGTGTCTTTAGCCTCCAAATAGGTCATAGCCTGTTGATTTGCATAGCTAGTGTCTCCGATGACGAAGGTAAATAAGAAATCTTAAAAATAACAAAACATTATGGGACACAATAGCAGAACAACAAGAAAATCAACAACTTCAGGAAGAAGATTCAAGAACTTGAAGCAGGACAATTATATCTCAAAGAAGAGATCTTCAAACTAATCCTTTCATCTTCTTACGTACCTAGTAAATCAGGTTTCATTCCAATATCCAGCTGTGCACGAAAAGACAGTGTTGCTGGTGATTATGATGAGGGGAATAGTTGTAACTCTGGCAATTGGAAAATGGGTTCTGCTTCATATGGATTTTCACCCCCTTTAAAGAGTCAGAGTAGGAGGAGAAGACCTAGTGCTGAGTTTTCATACCCCGATATAGGAATTGAAACTTCTGTTCTGAGTTTTGCTGATAAACAGTTTTTGAATATCTTGCAGTCTATGGGTCAGTCTGTTCATATTTTTGATACTACTGGTCGCATAATTTACTGAAAATGTTTCTGTTTATTCACTTTAATTGTTTGTTAAGGACTCTTTCTAATAATGATAGTTGCACTGTGGTGATTTTTTTCCCCCAATTACTATGAATTGGTTGTTCTCAGATTGAATAACTTTACTGTTATAGCGAGCAAGTTTTGAATCCTTTGAGTAATTTTGGATTTTGGACTATGGGCTTCACTGAATATCTAGAGTCAGAACTCATAGGATTGAGCTTTATAATACTTTTTGAGTCATACGTAGGAACAAATTGAACTACCAGCAGCATTGATGAATTTTGTAAAGTGGACACTGATTCATTGTTTATTAGGATTCTTAGACTGATCTAAATTTTGCTTATAGAGGTGATAGTTGGAATAAATCAGTTGTCAAATAAACAATTTAAATTTACACTGTAGTGTTTAGTATAATCCTTCATCCATAGTTCAGACTCATACAATTCTTAGTATATTCCAATTTCGGTATTTAAATTTTATTGGAATCGCATGGCAGAGCTCCTCTTTGGGCACTCTGCATCAGAGGCGCTTGGCCAGGATGTCTGTAAGTTACTGGCACAGTCCCAAGATGTTGATGCAGCAAATGAAATAGTGGAGAGGGTTCTCTCAGGAGAAGATTGGACTGAACAGTTCCCAGTAAGGAATAAAGTAGGGGAACCTTTTTGTATTATTGCGACCAGTTCCGCATTGTATGATAACAATGGTAGTTTGGTAGGGATTATTTGTATTAACAGGTGATGCAGATTCCTTTAGAGATGTTTTCATTCCATCTTCTGGAAAAATTTCTCCTAAAGGGTATTCAAGCACTAGATGGCTTAGGAGTTGTAGCCCAACAGTTAAACCTGGTGTTAACTCTAATTCTCAGCAACCTCTGCAAGATATGGTCGCCTCAAAGATATCGAATCTGGTAAGCTTAAACTTATAAATAGTTTGACTTGATTATTTTAGATGGACTAAAAACAAGGGAAACTAGAATCATTAAATAATCTGTTGATTTTTGAATAAATTCATTAATTTAATAATCTTGTTTCGATGAGCTGATTAATAGAACCATGAAACAGGCATCTAGAGTTGCCAACAAAGTTCGGTTGAAAATGAAGACTAATGAAAACACTTTGGGGCCGGAAATCCAGTCTGGAGATGGCCATTATTTTGATCTTAGGGAGGATCTAAGTTCAAGTAGACCTAGCACGCCTAGACGAGGCATACTCCCGTCTCCCTTTGGTGTTCCTATCATACCCTAGAGAAAAGATCCCTGGAACAACCTGTCAACGATTCTGGTTGTGATGATGGTGATGGGGAGATTGGGAAGTACAAGAGAATAACCTCTAAGGCAGAGGCTTGGATTAGCAAAAAGGGGATATCATGGCCATGGAAAGGGAGTGAGCAGGATGTGTTGGTAGAACGGACTACCCATGATGTCTTTCCATTCCTGAATCACGATGGTGAAAATTACTTTGATCAACAGAAGAATTCTGATATTAATCAAAGGGGGGGGGTTCCAGATTGTCGGTAATAATCAGTTAGAATGTGAAGCCCCAGGTTCTTTGCCTTCTTCCGATGTTAAAGGTACAAGTAGTGTGAGCACAGGTGTTAGTAAAAGAAGCAGAGGTACTTGTAAAGTTGACAGGGAAACATGTTCCTTGGATTATGATATCTCGTGGGAAGACTTGGCAATCGGGGAAAAAATTGGGCAAGGTATTATATATTTTTCACAGTTTCTAATTTATCATATCTTATGGCGTTACTTTTTTGTTTTTTGAGGGTGTGGTAGTTCCTTGGGACGCTTGAATTTGTGCATCTGATTTTAAAATTAAGAAGTCAATTGAACCTTGCTTGCTGTGATGATTTGGCATTTTTTATTCTGCATGCTTTTCAACAGTGAAGTGCTTTGTGATACTTGAATTCTAATTGATGGTCCCAGGTTCATGTGGAAGTGTGTATCGTGGTCTATGGTGTGGCTCGATATGTTTTCTTTTCCCCTGAAAAATTCAATTCTAGGGATTAGGGAGTGCCATTATGTGTGCGTAATCTGTCTCTCCAAGGGCAGCTTACTAGAGTTATGCTGATATGTTCGGTTTTCTTTCACCAGCCCTCAACATTAGCATGGTGATGAGCAGAATAGAAAAGTTGTGCAGAGGGGACATAATGTAGTACATTTTTCATTGTGTTAACAAGCAACCCCTTTCATTTTCTTGCAGTTGCATTAAAGCTATTCTTGAAACTTGATTACTCAGATGATTTGCTGCATTCCTTCAGACATGAGGTAGTTCTGAACTCAAGCTTGTCTTTGTAAAAAAAATCAGTCAATTAACGGCATTTCCTCTCCTGACAAACTCACAAAATTCAGAGCAGATTTATTGGAATTTTACGATGTTTGTCAATTTGCATAAGTGGGTCTTCTTTTTATATAAAAGAGACAATACATTCCTGGAGAAGTTATATCTTTATGCATTGGTCTTAAACTCCAAATTTTATTTTCTCCATAGGTCTTACTTATGAAGAGGCTCCGACATCCAAATGTACTACTTCCTCCGTTTCAGGAAAAGAGTTACTATCACTTTTTCATTTTAGCCTATTTTGAAAAAGTGATAGTAACTCTTTTCCTGAAACGGAGGTAGTACTATTTATTGGGGCAGTAGCATCACCTCAGCATCTCTGCATTGTTACAGAGTTCCTGCCACGGTGCATTCTTCATTTTTCTTCTGAAAGCTTCCAAGTTTGATTAGCAGTACTCTGTTTCATGTTTGTTGTGCTTTGTGCATGTAATGTTATCTACTGTATTCCAGATTATTGTCCTGATCCTATTTTTTATTTTTTGCCTTACTGAGTTTTCAATCTTTTAAATGCAGTGGAAATTTGTATCAGATGCTTCAACGGAGCTCTCAGAAATTAGATTGGAGGCGACGTGTTCTCATGGCTTTGGACATTGTGAGTTCTTCTGCATACAGTTTCTACAGAAACAGTAGTTTACTTGGAATTAGATTGTAGTATGTGAGCATTCAATATTTAATATTAGGTACACTCTTTTCCATTAAGTGTTACACTATATTAATGAATATCTCTGGTAATGACTCAAGGATCTGGTATTGAGTCTTAACTGTGGGTAATGGATTTTAATGAATATCTTGAACTTCTTAACTATTTAAAGGAGGCCTTGCTGTTGTAGGAACTCAAGATGTGGTTATATTGACTCACCTTTTTTTTTAATTGTAGTATGTGTGCATCTTACTTCCATACTCTCTTTGGTGTTCGACTCTGTCCTACAAAAATAGTGTTTCCTACAACCGTTGATTTTTTGTGTGACCCTTTTATAAGCACGGGGTATGAATTATCTTCATCTTTGCAACCCACCTATCGTCCATCGTGACTTGAAGTCATCAAATCTGTTGGTTGATAAAAACTGGACTGTGAAGGTTTGTTTTTGGTTATCATCTTAATCTTTCTATCTGCAATGCTATGCAGAGAAGCATCATGTGCTCGCCTTCCATTCATTTTGAACAGGTTGGTGACTTTGGTCTCTCAAAATTCAAGCATCAAACATTTATGTCAACATTGATCGGACGAGGAATGGTATATATATTATAACATTGTCTTGAAAAACTACTTGGTTCATTTTCTCTTTACCATGGGTTGTTTTAATCTACGATTGTTCTCTTTTATCTTTAGTTCTTCCAGCCACAGTGGATGGCTCCAGAGGTTCTGTGTAATGATCGGTCAGATGAGAAGTAAGTTTTACTACTTGTGTTTCCTATTGCTTTGAGTCTTCGACAATGGGATTTGATTGTTTTGACGTGTCTCATGTCTCGAGCTCACTAGCTAATTACTTTTGGCTTGCTTCTTGGAATCTTTAGGTCTGACGTTTATAGTTATGGAGTAATATTGTGGGAGATTGCCACACAAAAGATCCCTTGGGATAACTATAACTCAATGCAGATATTTCTTTGTTTATTACTTCCTCATTCCAGTCCTTTTGTGGGACATTGTCCTGTAATTTCCTGTCACCGCTTGGAACACATGTTGAAGGAATTGTCTTTTTAGTGATTTCCTGCCTCTAATTGTTCAATTCTATTTGAAAAATAGAAAAAGAAGTAGAACGCGGGTCGTACTACAGTTGCGGAGAGGTTTTTGTCCCAACCTATGTCTCGGTGTTTCAACCTATATCTAGTTTACCATTGAATGATTTCTGAAGTGAACCGTATATGTTATTACTTAATCATTCCAGTCATTTATGGAACATTGTCCTGTAATTTGCTGTCACCGCTTGTACAAAATTCAAAGGAATTGTCTTTTTAGTAATTTTCTACCTTTATCTGTTCATTTCCACTAGAAAAATAGAAACAGCAGAAGAACGCAGGTAGTACTACAGTTGTTGAGAGGTTTTGGCTCCGATCTTCATCTCGATGATCTAACCTATATCTTGTCTATTATTGAATGATTTCTCAAGTGAACAGTGTGCGGTGATTTACGCAGGTGATTGGAGCTGTAGGGTTCATGAACCGACGACTTGATACTCCAAAAGAAATGGATCCAGGATGGGTGTCTATAATTGGGAGCTGCTGGCAAAGGTGCTTATCGCCAACATGTTTCTTGTTCACAGTTTGAATTTTGTTATCCCTGACCCATGGAACTAACCGATGATTCAGTTGATCCTATGACCCAATTTTTATATTGTCTCATGTTTCTTTGTTCTGTTTGGAAACTTGTTGTATGAAGTGACCCAAAACGCCGACCAACATTTCGGGAACTGCTTGTGAAATTAAAGCATCTGCAGAGACTTCAAGCTCAAGCATCCCGCTTAGCACATGGCAGTCAAACTACAACGCCGCCACCAGACATTTGAATTCTTTGCGCTTAGCAAAAGGCAGTCAAATTACATCTTCGGCACCTATTTGAATTCATTGCAATCTATATACACAACATCAGCACCAGAAATCTCAGGTGGATGCTTGGAGTCATGATCATCATATTTGGATATTATGTTTCATTGTCTAATTGGCATGGCATTATGCTGCGCTTTTTCGTTGGAGCAAAAGCATTAAACAAGATAGTTTCGTTTGAGGTTGTGTTATTCGCTGTGACGGGACAGGCATGACAATATATGCATCATTGCCAAGCTGTAAATATATTTGAGTGCTCAAATGCTTTGCATATTTCAACACTTCCTCTTCGCATTCTTTTTTGTTTTAAACCAGGTTAAATTGGGGCTTACCCCAATTATTTGAGGTCTGCTAAATTCTGTATCCACCGAGATGAGTGGATAAGAGGTGTTTAAAATAATTAAAACTTAATTTTTATTTTATTTTCATTTCTAATTTGTATTCTTATTTTCTCTTT
The DNA here is from genome assembly GCA_023531435.1 of Papaver californicum. NCBI lineage: Eukaryota > Viridiplantae > Streptophyta > Magnoliopsida > Ranunculales > Papaveraceae > Papaver > Papaver californicum. The sequence continues at coordinate 3,004,701 of JAJJMC010020031.1, read as the reverse complement.
ATCTAGCTATCTTTTTTTTTCTTATTTTTTAAACTAAAACATCGTCGATAATCGACGATTCAAAAAATAATTAGTCGTTTATTTTTTTTTATATAACGACATTGACAAAACGAGTAAAGCATCCCATTAGAGATATTCAACATGGTGGAAGTGATCCAAAAATTACACAAGCGATTTGAAATAAACAGTCGAAGAAGAAAATAGTTACGGATGGTGAAGAAATTCTAAGTTTAATACAAGCACAATAAATGGTTCAAATTAGGTATTTTTTTTATCAACTCATTCCTCTTATTTAGATTTTATCAACATACACTCAATAGTTGAAATTATGAAATATGGTTTTTTTTGTGTTAACTAGAATCGGCCGATGTTTATGTCCACATTGACCGATTCTTATTATTGTCGGTCGATGTTCATGCCCATGTCGACCGATTGTTCTCAATATTCTTTGTGGTTGAAGAAAATCAACCCAGAATTGGCCGATATGAGCATTCATATCGGTCGATTCTGGTTTTGACGAAAACGCACATGTTTTTGTTAGTTTTTTTTGGTAGAATCGGTGGATGTATATACCCACATAGACCGATTATAAATTATGTGAAATGCCCATAATTGTTCAATATAGGTGGTTATATCGACCGACTGTTGTGGAGAAAATGTCTAATTTTTTTTGGAGGCTTTTTTAGCCTAGAATCAGATGATATTAATGCATAATCGAACGATTCTATAGTGTAAATTGTTGGAATCAGTGGATGTGGATCATCGTGATGGCCGATTGTAATCTTGGAATTTCTAAATTTACTTGAATTGGATTGTTATTTATCGTATATTGTCGTATTTTTTAGGGAAAAGGGAAAGAAAAAGTTTTCGAAAAAGAAATCGAAAAAAAAATGATCTTGCTTCTCCTTCGAGCTTCGGACCTCGTCGAGATGGCGGTAAGAAATTGAGGCTAAACAACGTATGGGTTCGGTAGGATAAAGCTAAAGGGGTCTCCATCAATGAACCAAGTCAAGTGGAGCACCAAAGAGAAGAAGAATATTCTTATGCTACAGAAACTAATAAAGATCAAAGCGAAGAAGTAAGCGATAACGAAGAAAACAAGATTCATGACGAAAAAGAACGATGTGGTGAAGAACAACAACAACAAGGAGATAAAGATAAAGATGCAACGACACAAAGGAAGAAGAAAGGAGGATACTTGCCAGAGCCTGACTTGATGTTCCGTCTCGGCGCCCATAATCCTATTTATGGGTTACCCGATGATGGATAAGAGTTGTTATAGGGGTACAAACACACTTGAACTGCTACCCTATGTGCAACCATATTAATTATCTCAACCCCATGTTATATCGTCTACTTTTTTTAAGCTTTCATACATTTTCTAATTTTCCGTGATATGTTATTTAGGATCATACCGATGTCATGCGTCTTTTAAAACACCAATCATCAGTGAGCAAAATGATTTTATGGCCACTGTCTAAAGAAGCAACCCAAGTCATCCAGCTCATCGGTGATTCGGGGTAGATTGCAGTAAATAATTCGGTGGTTAGATATGACAAACCTCTTGTTTCTGCATACCGCGAGAGGTATTACTCGAAAATCGGATACTCAGAATCTTCCGGTTAGGGAAATGAAAATAACTCCAAATACGTGCAGTTGATCATAGGTCTCAGTGAAGGAGGTAAAGCCGTAAGGGGCCCAACTACGTGAATGATCTTAGTTGGGATAAGATCTACGAGTTAACTTCAAGGGTGTTTGGTTGGGATGAGAACACGACCAAGTCGAAGATGCTAGTAGCTGGTAAAAAGCAGAGAGTTTTCCATCTCAAGAACTTGAGGGAGCAATTCTCGAGAACAATGAAGCTTCATAAAAGAGGTAAGATGATTGAGGACTGTACCAATTTTACATCCACCGTATACATTTTCTACATCTTGGTATTTGTTATCTTCCTCGACGTTTCCGGTTCCCCGGTGAACGAAAACTACATCCAGTAGTGGAACCATTGAACAGAGTTCGCGACTACTCTTGGGGCAGTGAGTGCCTTTCATTTTTGTTGAACTAGATTCGAAAGTATACTAGGGTACAAAGGACCCAAGCCGGAGGGAATGTGGCTCTTCTCCAGGTAATTCAAGTAGTATTCTTTGCTTTTCTCACCTATAATCCCACGTTGATGCAAGTGTAGATACAATTTCCCTTCCCAAAGTTTTCTAAAAGGGCCCATGAGAATAAGAGGTGGGACGGTGCTTATTTTGGAAAAAATATTCCTTCAATGGTAAAAAAAAGTTTTGCAGAAGGAATTTCTGGATTTGAGGTAGCAACTGGACAACTTGACGATGGCGGATGTTGTCTTTAACCCTTACATGCAAGAACTAGCAAAAAGAAGGATGGTTGGGGTGCAAGGAACAACATTTTTTTGGACCTATGTTTCACCCCAAAATTTATGTACTGTACAACCCAACAAGAGTGGCGAGCCAATGTGATGGTGTACAAGAGATCCCCGTGGGCTCTTTTGAACTAAAGTATAAATTGGATAAGTCTGCCTGTAAGTCCCTTGAGAATGAAATTATAGCTGTTCACGATCCTTTTACCACCATCCTCAGAATAAGAAGATAGGAGGTACTCCATAGTTTAAATGGGTAGGTGTTCGAACTCATATGATGAAGTACCTCCAGGATACATGGCGTGGTAGCACAATGTTTCTCATACTCGTATGATACGAATAGACGAGAGGCCCTTAATCAAGGACCGAGATAGATCTCTTGATGTTCTAGTATTCTCTGAGGGTTTGTTAAGGTTTTGGCATGACTTGTTAAATGTTTGTTGTTTGAAATGAAAACAGAGAAGACGAATCACGCATCTGATTAACAAAGCAAAAGCCTGTCTGGGAAGAAGAGCAAATATTGAGGCGAATCAAACGAAAATTGTAGAATATAAAATTCTTAAGGATGAACAAGCTAGTGCTATGTATAGGGAGACAGTGGAGACGAGGTCAAAGAAAAAAACTAGAGCGAGAACGAGTGCTCGGAGCCAAGGCAGAGATGACCAACATGATTGTGGCAATAATGATGGTTCTCAACAATGACCTACAAACGAGGTCAATATGGTCATGGTGTTCTTGGTGGTCGTGGTCGTGGTGAGCATGGTGTTGATGTTGACCATGGAAATGAATGAATGGATTCTTGTTTTCAAAACTTATGTCTTTAACAATAAAGTCAAAGCTTATGTCTTTAAATTATGTATGTTGGTCGATTTAAAACATGTTAGTTTTATTAGTTTATGAATAAGTGAATTTGGTTGGTTTTAAAATTGTTGTGTTTGTCTAAGACGTGACAACAAAACTACAATTTGGACCAAAAATGCATGTATTGTGAAAGTTTTTTAAGTTACAATCGGTTGATAGGTACCTAAATAACGACCGATTATTGTTTTTGGAAGAAATTACAAGTTTAAAATCGGTCGATTTGGCCACACGTATCAACCGATTCTGGGCCAAACATGTCAAAAGTTTTTCAGGCTTACAGAATCGGTGGATATATATACATTCATATTGACTGATTCTGGGGCCTGAGAAAAATCCAATTTTCGGTTAGGATTTTCAGGCTAGAACCGGTCGTTGCAGGGAACCGTATTGACGGATTCTAAGTAGAGGAAATGCTTATTTTTCTGGTTGTTTTTTAGGATTCAATTGGCCGATGTGGGCATCCATATCGACCGATTATTGTTAAAGGAAAATTCAATTTTCTGGCTGTGATTTAGCCATAAACCGGTCGATTGGACATATATATCGACCGATTGTAACAAACCAACTTCAATCTTTTTGATAAGCCACAATCGGTCAATGTCTACGATCGATTGTAACAAGCCATTTTTTCAGCATTTTGATAAATCACCATCATTCAATGTGGACATTTATATTAACCGATTAAGCTAAAATTATTCACCCAAATTTTTGAACTTTTAAAAAAAATTAGTCATTGGGTCTTCCTTTATATAAGGAGGACCTCTATCACAGACCCAATTTGTCCCAAACTTACACCTTTTATTGACTTCCATTTCATCCACTACTCAAATAGAGATGAGAAAATGACAGGGGAACCAGAAGAATATATGGATCTCGCCAAGTCATTCATTCCCGTCTTCCAAGAATGTTCAGATGAAATTTATTAAATATTTTGGAATAGAGTTAAAGAATTCATTTATGAGCGTGCCAGAAATCCTAAACATCGTAAATGGAGAGACTTAGCGTTTAGATTTGCTGACATAAAAAGGGAAATGCGAGAGTTCCTTAGAAATATAAGAATGGTTGCCGACCATAATCCCCAAGATTCTCGTAGCGAGAAAGTGAGTAAATTACATTTTTATCCATATCTCATCCTTTGATGTTTGCATAATAACGTATAATTTACTTAATTTCAGTCTGAACGATTTTATAGCTTTTGGTGAATAAAACAGAGGGAAAGAATATTCAGGCACGCGAGGAAATATAGCGTGTTGAACAAACGTGCTCGGAGGTTCATTAACGATACATTAATGTGCGAGATTCAAGAATACGCGTACTAAATTATGGAAATGGTTCAAAATATCTTCTAATACTATAAAATAAGTGTCTGTAAAAGGATATTGCAAAAAAATTCACACAAGTGCAGGAAATGGATTCATCCGATATTCACTTTACTACCAAATACTCAAAGGTGCCCCAAAATGGATTCATCCGATGTTCACTTTACTACCAAATACTCAAAGGTTCCCAAAAATCAAAATTTCAGTAAACACCACCAATACCAATGGAAATGGTTCAAAATATATTCTAATACTATAAAACAAGTGTTTGTAAAAGGATATTGCAAAAAGATGCACAAAAATGCAGGAAATGGCTTCATCCGATATTCACTTTACTTACTACCAAATACTCAAAGGTGCCCAAAAATCAAAATTTCAGCAGATACCACCAATAACCATGGAAATGGTTCAGAATATCTCCCAAAACTATAAAATAGGTGTTTATCAAAGGATATTGTAAAAAAATGCACAAAAGTGCAGGAAATGACCTTCAAACGATATTTCACTTTACTAACAAAAACTCAAAGGTGCCCAAAATTCGAAATATCAACAGACACCACCAATACCAATGAAAATGGTTCAAAATATCTTCAAATACTATAGAAAAGAGTGTTCTTTAAAGGATATTGCAAGAAAATGCGAAGAAGTGCAGGAAATGGCTTCATTCCCTTTACTACCAATACTCAAAGGTGACCAAAAATTGAAATTTCAACAGACCCCACCCACCAATACAATGAAAATGGTTCAAAATATATTCTAATACTATAAAATAAGTGTTTGTAAAAGGTTTTTGCAAAAAGACGCACAACAGTGCAGAAATGGCTTCATCCAATATTCACTTTACTACCAAATACTCAAAGGTGCCCAAAAATTAAAATTTCAGCAGACACCACCAATAACCATGGAAATATTTCAAAATATCTTCCAAAACTATAAAATAAGTGTTTATAAAAGGATATTGTAAAAAAAATGGACAAAAGTGCAGGAAATGGCTTCAAACGATATCTCACTTTACTAACAAAAACTCAAAGGTGCCCCAAAATTGAAATTTCAGCAGACACCACCAATACCAATGGAAATGGTTCAAAATATATTCTAATACTATAAAACAAGTGTTTATAAAAGGATATTGCAAAAAAATGACATAAATGCAGGAAATGGCTTCATCCGATATTCACTTTACTTACTACCAAAACTCAAAGGTGCCCAAAAATAAAAATTTAAGCAGACACCACCTATACCAATGGAAATGGTTTAAATATTTTCTAATAATATAAAAAAAGTGGTTGTAAACGGATACTACAAAAAAATGCACAGAAGTGCACCAAATGGATTCATCAAATATTAAATTTAGTATTGAAACCTCATATGTGCCTAAAAATCGAAATTTCAACACACCGATACCAGTTGAAATGGTTCAAAAATCTTCAAATACTATAAAAAAAAAGTGTTCTTAAAAGGATATTGCAAAAAAATGCGCAGAAGTGCACGAAATGGCTTCATCCGATATTCACTTTACTACCAAAAACTCAAAGTTGACCAAAAATTAAAATTTCAGCAGACTCCACCCACCAATACAATGGAAATGGTTCAAAATATCTTCTAATACTATAAAAAAAGTCTTTGTAAAGGATATTGCAAAAAAACGCACAGAAGGGCAGGAAATGGCTTCATCCGATATTCACTTTACTACCAAAAACTCAAAGGTGACCAAAAATTGAAATTTCAGCAGACCCAACCCACCAATACAATGAAAATGGTTCAAAATATCTTCTAATACTATAAAAATAAGTTTTTGTAAAAGGACATTGCAAAAAAACACACAGAAGTGCAGGAAATGGCTTCATCCAATATTCACTTTACTACCAAATAGTCAAAGATGCCCAAAAATCAAAATTTCATCAGAAACCACAATAATCATGGAAATGGTTCAAAATATCTTCCAAAACTTTAAAATTTTTATCTATAAAAGGATATTGTAAAAAAAAAAAAAGTGCAATAAATGGCTTCAAACGATATTTCACTTTACTACCAAAAACTTAAAGGTGCCCAAAAATTGAAATTTCAGCAGACACCACCTATACCAATGGAAATGGTTTAAAATATCTTCTAATAATATAAAACAAGTGTTTGTAAAAGGATATTGCAAAAAAATACATAAAAATGCAGGAAATGGCTTCATCTGATATTCACTTTACTACCAAAAAACTCAAAGGTGCCCAAAAATAGAAATTTCAACATACACCACAAATACCAATGTAAAAGGTTCAAAATATATTCTAATACTATCAAAAAGTGTTTGTAAAAGGATATTGCAAAAAAATGCACCGAAGTGCAGGAAATGGCTTCATCTGATACTCACTTTACTACAAAAAACTCAAAGGTGCCCAAAAATTGAAATTTCAACAGACACCATCAATACCAATGTAAATGGTCAAAATATATTCTAGTACTATAAAATAAGTGTTTGTAAAAGGATATTGCAAACAAATGCATAGAAGTACAGGAAATGGCTTCATCCGATATTCACTTTACTACCAAATACTCAAAGTTGCCCAAAAATCAAAATTTTAACAGACACCACCAATACCAATGAAAATAGTTCAAAATATCTTCTAAAACTATAAAATAAGTGTTTTTCAAAAGATATTTAAAAAAAAATGCACAGAAGTGCATGAAATGGCTTCATCCGTTATTCACTTTACTACCAAAAACTCAAAGGTGACCAAAAATCGAAATTTCAAAAGACACCATTAATACCAATTCAAATGGTTCAAAATATCTTCTAATACTATAAAATAAGTGTTTGTAAAAGGATATTGCAAAAAAAAAAAATTGCACAGAAGTGCAGAGAATGACTTTATGCGATATTCACTTTACTACCAAAAACTCAAAGGTGCCCAAAAATCAAAATTTCAACAGACACCATCGATACCAATGGAAATGGTTCAAAATATCTTTTAATAGTATAAAATAGAGTGTTTTAAAAAGGATATTACAAAAAAATGCACAAAAGTGTAGGAAATGGCTCCATCAATATTCACATTACTACCAAAAACTCAAAGGTGCCAAAAAAATAAAATATCAACAGACAACACCGATACCAATAAAAATGGTTCAAAATATCTTACTACAAAATAGATGTTTGTAAAAGGATATTGCAAAAAAATGCAAAAAAGTGCAGGAAATGGCTTCGTCCAATATTCAATTTACTACCAAAAACTCAAAGGTGCCCAAAAATCGAAATTACAGCAGACACCACCAACACCAATGGAAATGGTTCGAAATCTCTTCTGATACTATAAAATAAGTGTTTGTAAAAGGATATTGAAAAAAAAAATGCACAGAAGTGCAGGGAATGACTTTATCCGATATTCACTTTACTACCAAAAACTCAAAAGTGCCCAAAAATCAAAATTTCAACAGGCACCATCATTACGAATGGAAATGGTTCAAAATATCTTCTAATACTATAAAATAGAGTGTTTTTAAAAGGATATTGCATAAAAATGCACAGAAGTTCATGAAATGGCTTCATCCGATATTCACTTCACTACCAAAAACTCAAAGGTGCCCAAAAATAAAAATTTCAACAGACACCGCCAATACCAATGGAAATGGTTCTAAATATCTTCTAATACTATAAAATAAATGTTTATAAAAGGATATTCCGAAAAAAAATGCACAAAAGTGCAGGAAATGGCTTCATCCGATATTTCACTTTACTAACAAAAACTCAAAGGTGACCAAAAATAGAAATTTCAACTGACACCACAAATACCAATGGAAAAGGTTCAAAATATATTCTAATACTATCAAAAAGTATTTGTAAAGGGATATTGCAAAAAATGCACTGAAGTGCAGGAAATGGCTTCATCTGATATTCATTTTACTACCAAAAACTCAAAGGTGCCCAAAAATTGAAATTTCAACAGACACCATCAATACTAATGTAAATGGTTCAAAATATCTTCTAATACTATAAAATTAGAGTTTGTAAAAGGATATTGCAAAAAGAAAATGCACAGAAGTGCGGGAAATGGCTTCATTTGATAGCCATTTTACTACCAAAAACTCAAAGGTGCCCAAAAATCAAAATTTCAACAGACACCACCAATATCAATGGAAATGGTTCAAAATATCTTCTAATGCTATAAAATAAGTGTTTATAAAAGGATATTGCAAAAAAATGCACAGAAGCGCAAGGAATGATTTTATCCGATATTCACTTTACTACCAAAAACTCAACGGTGCCAAAAAATTAAAATTTCAACAGACACCATCGATACCAATGAAAATGGTTCAAAATATATTCTAATACTATAAAATAAATGTTTGTAAAAGGATATTGCAAAAAAAAATTCACAAAAGTGCAGGAAATAGAAATTTCAACAGACACCAAAAACTCAAAGGTGCCCAAAAATAGAAATTTCAACAGACACCACAAATACCAATGGAAAAGGTTCAAAATATATTCTAATACTATCAAAAAGTGTTTGTAAAAGGATATTGTAAAAAAATGCACCAAAGTGCAGGAAATGGATTCATCCTATATTCACTTTACTACCAAAAACTCAAAGGTGCCAAAAAATTAAATTTTAACAGACACGTCTATACCAATGTAAATGGTTCAAAATATCTTATAATGGTAAGAAATTAGTGTTTGTAAAATGATATTGCAAAAAAAAAAATGCACAAAAGTGCAGGAAATGGCTTCCTCTAATAGCCATTTTAATACGAAAAACTCATAGGTGCCCAAAAATCAAAACTTCAACAGACACCACCAATATCAATGGAAATGGTCCAAAATATCTTCTAATGCTATAAAATAAGTGTTTATAAAAGGATATTGCAAAAAAAAAAAATGAACAGAAGCGCTGGGAATGACTTTATCAGATATTCACTTTACTACCAAAAACTCAAAGGTGCGCAAAAATCAAAATTTCAACATACACCATCGATACCAATGGAAATGGTTTAAAATATATTCTAATACTATAAAATAGAGTGTTTTTAAAAGGATATTGCATAAAAATGTACAGAAGTTCATGAAATGGCTTCATCCGGTATTCACTTTACTACCAAAAACTCAAAGGTGCCCAAAAATCGAAATTTCAGCAGACACCACCAATACCAATGAAAATGGTTAAAAATATCTTATAATACTCTAAAATAAGTTTTTGTAAAAGGATATTGCAAAAAAATGCACATAAGTGCAGAAAATGTCTTCTTCCGATATTCACTTTACTACCAAAATCTCAAAGGTGTCCAAAAATCAAAATTTCAACAAACACCACCAATACCAATGGAAAAAATATCTTATAATATTATAAAAAAAGTGTTTGTAAACGGATATTACAAAAAAAATGCACACAGAAGTGCATCAAATGGCTTCATCAGATATTCAGCTTACTACTTAAACCTCATATCTGCCTGAAAAATTAAATTTCAACAGACACCACTGATACCAATAATAATGGTTCAAAATATCTTTTAATACTACAAAAAAAGGGTGTTTATAAAAGGATATTGTAAAAAAAAATGCACAGAAGTGCAGGGAATGACTTTATCCGATATTCACTTTGCTACCAAAAACTCAAAGGTGCCCAAAAATCGAAATTTCAACAGACACCATCGATACCAATGGAAATGGTTCAAAATATCTTCTGATACTATAAAATAAGTTTTTGTAAAAGGATATTGCAAAAAAATGCACAAAAGTACAGGAAATGGCTTCATTAGATATTCACTTTACTACCAAAAACTAAAAGGTGCCCAAAAATCGAAATTTCAGCAGACACCACCAATACCAATGGAAATGGTTCAAAATATATTCTAAAACTATAAAATAAATATTTATAAAAGGATATTGTAAAAAATGCACAGAAGTGCTGGAAATGGCTTCATCCGATATTCACTTTACTTTCGAAAACTCAAAGGTGCCAAAAAATTTAAATTCAGTAGACACCACAATACCAATGAAAATGGTTCAAATATTTTCTAATACTATAAAATAAGTGTTTGTAAAAGGATATTGCAAACAAATGCATAGAAGTACAGGAAATGGCTTTGTCCGATATTCACTTTACTACCAAAAAGTCAAAGGTTCCCAAAAATCGAAATTTCAACAAACTCTAACAACACCAATGAAAATGGTTAAAAATATCTTTTAATACTATAAATTAAGTGTTTGTAAAAGGGTATTGCAAAAAAAATGCACAAAAGTACAGGAAATGGCTTCATCCGATATTCACTTTACTACCAAAAACTCAAAGGTGCCCAAAAATTAAAATTTCAGCAGATACCACCAATACCAATGGAAATGGTTCAAAATATCTTCTAATACTATAAAATAAGTGTTTGTAAAAGGATATTGCAAAAAATGCACAAAAATTACAGGAGATGGCCTCATCCGATATTCACTTTACTACCAAAATCTCCATGGTGCCAAAAAATCGAAATTTCCCAGACACGACCAATACCAATGGAAATGGTTCAAAAAATCTTCTAATACTATAAAAAAAATTGTTTGTAAAAGGTTATTGCAAAAAAAATGCACAGAAATGCACCAAATGGCTTCATCAGATATTCAGCTAACTACCAAAACCTCATATCTGCTTAAAAATTGAAATTTAAATAGACACCACCGAGACATATAAAAATGGTTTAAAATATCTTCTAATATAATAAAAAAAAAGAGTTTTTTTAAAAGGATATTGCAAAAAAATGCATAGAAGTGCAGAAAATGGCTTCATCCAATATTCACTTTACTATAAAAAACTTAAAGAAGCCCAAAATATTCTTTGCTCATTTTTTTAATGGTAGGTGTGAAGCAATTATTCTTGTTTCTTGTCACCAACATATCGATGTCTAAGTATTTCCCATTTAAAGGCATAGTCTTTATATTCATAAATTTAACAATATCTTCTCTAGCAACAGAACTAATATTATTGCTGAAGTGAATACTTAATTTGATAAAATTGACCATCTGACCTGAAGCTTTGCTGGATTCTTGTATCATATGCAACAAATTATGTAATGAGGATCCATTTGCTGAGATGAAAAGAATACAATTATCATCAAAGAATAAATGTGAAATAGTTGGTCCTCCTCTTGGAGGGTAGATAGAAATAATCCTTTTGTCTTCCACGGCTGCTGAAATTAACCTGCTGAATCCTTCCATACATAGTATTAATAGATATGGTGAGCGAGAATCTCCTTTTCTTAAATATCTTGTGGGTGTATGGTATCAATTGGAGACCCATTTATAAGTACGAAGATAGTTGGCATGGTTATGTATGATTGAACCATCATGCACTATTGCTCACATAATCCTAGATGCTTCAACATGTTCAGAACAAAAGATCATTCCATCCAGTCAAAAGCTTTCAAAAAATCAAATATAATAATTATGCTCCCACTAAAGGCTTTAGTTGTCTTGATATAGTTTATCATCTCATGAGATATGATTGTATTTTCCAAGATGTTTCTTCCTGCACCATATGCAACTTATATGGAGATATGATAGAAGAAAGTATAGGCTTCATTCAGGAAGTCATTAACTTTGAGATGAAGCTAATTGGTCTAAAATTAGCCGGAGTCTCTAATACATATGTTTTGGAATTAATGTATGAAATGTATAATTCATCTGCTTCAAGAGAGAACCAGTTTTTAAGAATTCCTCAACCATGCACATTACCTCCTTTCCAGCAATATCCCAGTATTTTTGCTAGAAGCCTGCTTAAAATCCATTTGGCCTTAGTACTGCCCAAGAATTGATCTGTAAAACTATATCTTTGACCTCCTGCTCGGTGGGTATACTAACCAGTCTATCATTTGTTTCTGCATTAATACATAGACTTATTAATTTTATTATCTCCTAACTTTTCTGTGGTGCTGAAGAAGTGTTCATCTCTTTGAAGTGATTGTACAAGAGTTTTGAAACTTCCTCTCTAGAATTATGACATACTCAATTTGTATCCTTTAGAAAATCAATTTGATTTCTTCTTCTTCTGTAGTTGGATTTTTGTGGAAGTACTTTGTATTTATGTCATGATGTTTAATCACGTGTTCTCTAGATTGCTTATATGCCATTATTGAAGTTGTTGCTAAAGTTTTTGATTCAAATTAGAGTCCATTTGATATTGTTGTTGTGCTTGCCCAATTTAGTGTTGAACTTCTTGAATCTTTTTACATCATACCAGTATTGAAGTTGTTGTTGAAGTTGTTAATTCATAGTAGAGTCCATTTGATGTTGTTGTTGTGCTTGCCCAATTTGGTGTTGAACTTCTTGAATATTTGTATCAACCTTAACAAACACTTATATTTTCTATTTTCTGAGCTCATGCTTAGTTTCTCTGAGTTTAGAAGAGATTTCAAAAGAAGCAGTACATTGAACATTCTTTTGCCAAACTCTTCTTGTAGTATCATTACAAGTATTATTAAAAAACCAAGATTCATGGAACCTATAAGGCTTACTCAATTTAGAACTTTTTGTGCTAGTTTTTAACATAATAGGAGCACGATCAGAGCCACATGGAATTAGATTATTAACAATAACTTCTAAAAAAATATTAAGCTAATCACCATTACATAAAGCTATGTCTAGCCTATATCTAACTTCTTGAACAATAATTATATGGTTGAATCAAGTAAAAGGATTTTCCAGTAAATTGGACATCAACCAGGCCTAAGTTATCAACAATACTGTTTATGATGGTGTGAGAGATGATGGTGTGGATAGAGTAACTCTTCCTTTCATTACTATATAAAGTTGCATTAAAATCCCCTATAATGGCCCATGACATATTCATATGCTCTCCTATTTTCTTTATGAACCTCCATTGCAACTCTAGTGTCATTGTTAGTGGATCTATAAAGAAAGGTGAGGTACCATTCAGTATTGGCAGGCTCAATGTGAATAATAAGATTTATTATGTAGTAGCTATTATGTATGAGTTCTAGTTTAAATCCATCTTTCCACATGAGGGCTAACCCTACAGCTCTTCCAATGGATTCCTTATACCAGATGTTAAGATAGTTCATGTTTCTTAGCAAATAATTGGCTTTTTTACTAAAAAACTTAGTTTTAGATAAAAAAATAGTATCAGGACTAAAACTATGTATGCAGTTTACTAAGTAATTTCTAGTGGGCTTATTGCTTAAATCCTGAATATTCCAAGCAAATATTTTCAAGATGATAGTATTAATAGTTCTTTGTCTTATAGTTGTGCAATATAATTTAAATTTAAGATTGAAAACAACAGAAATAAAACTAGTTTAAAAGTAATGATGTATATTATTAAGTAAAATATGATGAAAACTAACCTGCTGTTCCTGCCCCATGTTCTAGTCCTTGTTTATAACATAAAGTTCACATCCCTTGTGTTTAATATATGTGTTATGTAACATGCATCATTCTTTTATGATATGACATTTGTATTTGCATTCCACCCTATTGCATAACTTTATTCTCATCTTTATCTTCCATTTGGTTCTCAACTTTTATAGTTTTGTTGTTAGATGCTCTTGATCCAATTCTATCTCTGATTATTTTGAATCTTCTCTGTGGTTTCCTCTCAAATGCTTGCTCTTCATTTCCACCATAACGTTCTTCATGGTTGGAAGATTAACCATAATCTTGTACTGTATAAACAGAAATACAGTAGTGTTCATCCCCATGCTTGACAAATAAAATTCTTTCAATGTTATTTTTTCTATTATTTTTATTGGGATAAATTCTTATTGCTACTTCTTGCATGAAATGTGGAAGATTCTCATTTCTATTAGCTGAGACGTTATCTAAGAATCTGAAGAGCTTCTTAGCCAAATTGTTAACATAATTGGCTTTATCCTTATATTAGTCATATTCATGGTTGATGGTGAAGCAGGAAAGACACAACTGATGTGGTTGTTTGGTGTAGTAGAAAGGAATCCATTAAGAGCAGTATGCAGCATTTTGAGCTAAAGTTCCTCTAAGTAAATGCTTGTTAATATTGATTTGTATTCATGCATAAAAATCATTGGAATCCTCTGGGTTCGGGGTCCAATTCCAACACTCTGCTAACAACTCTTCCAATTTTAGTAGCTAATTCCTCATTTAAGAATTCAGGTGAAAGATCTTTGAGACTCACCCATAATTGCTGATAATCAAATTCCATGGTTCTCTAGTCTTTTCCTGTGTACCAAGGCTTAAGAATCCATAAGTATCTATCTATACACCATGGTATTTCTGTGAGAATGCAATTCATCTCAAAATACTTAAAACTTTTATATCTTTCAAAATACACGCCGGATTTTTGTAAAATGTATAGATTTCAAAAGCCCTTTATGCAACAAGTATAAATATATGAACATTAAATTTTCTTTATTAATCAAAAATTTTCATTCTTTTCAAAATTTGTGTTGTTAAAAAATTACAATGCAAGCATGTTTATTGGATATATGTTCTCACTAGTAATAGTAAAAAAATTGCTAAATAAATAACCCAAATATTGTCTTAAAATAAAATAGGGTATATCCCTAGTCCCTAATCCTAACTCCACTGATCCGAAAATCCCCTAGGTAAGTCCTTTTCATAAACCTCAGCCTTTCAGTCGATCTTAACTCTTACTGCATGATGCATCGGATAATAAATAAATAAAGAAAAAAGAGGTTTTGTTCAGACTTCAAATATTCATAGGAATATCGACTATGAATAACTGTAATTATTTAGGGTTTCCCGACTTTTAATAATAATCAATTAAACTTGAACAAGTTTACGAAAATAATTCTTATTAATCAAATTCAACTGCCGAAAACAATATATGGATGACTCTTTTATAGACTTGGGGAAAAACCCTAACTTGCTAGTCAAGAAAGGATGGAAAAAAAAAAACCTAAACCGACTCAAACCCTAATTTGCTATTTTTGCCAAATTTTGGTCGACCAAAAATAATGAAAGTACACATAAAATAAAACTATTTTCCGCAAATGACGACCCAAACAGACTCCTAATGAAGAAGTTATTAACAAAACAAAAACTTTCCTAAAATAGCAAAACGCCTGTTTGAAGCCCTAAACGATGGAATTTGTCTAAAATATGATGATCATGCGACGAAGTTGGATTTCTTGATCGTTGGCCCGTTTCCAATCAAAATGGACCCCTCTTGAGCTAAATTACGACACTCGGGTCTTTAGCCTCCAAATAGGCTATAACCTTCTCATTTGCATCATTCTCCCGGGGTTGAGAGAAATTCTCCCTCGAATTTTCTTGATTATCATCAGAATTATCACTATTATACGACACCAAGTGTTTGACATTAAAAATATCATAATTTTGGATGTGACTTGGAAGCTTTAACTTGTATGCATTAGGATTAATCTGCGCGACAATTTCCAAGGGATCAATGTTGCGCGACTTCAGTTTGTTATACTCGCCAACTGGAAAACGATCCTTTGTCAATATTCCCCACACGAAATCTCCTACTACAAAATCTACAACTATGCGTTTCTTATATGCCGCCTCCTTATACCTCTCATTAGCTCGAAACAATTGTTTTTCAACCAACTTCTGAACTTGTTGCAACTGTTGGATACGTTCTTCAGCACGAACTTCAATTCTCTTCAGATCAGGAACATGTGCTAAATCTACTAGTGCTCGTGGATTGTATCCATAAACAACCTCGAACAGACTCATACCCAGACTATGTTTTACTGAACGATTAAATACAAATTCAGCTTGGCAAAGTTTCTGATCCCAACTCTTTGGATTGTCTCAAACCATACACCATAGTATATCACCCAACAAACGATTCACAACTTCTGTTTGGCCATCACTTTGAGGATGATACACACTACTGAAGTAAAGCCTTGTATTAGCTAATTTCCATAAGTTTTTCCAGAAATAACTAAGGAATCTTGTGTCTCGATCACTAACAATTGAACATGGCAATCCATGTAGACGACACACTTCACGGAACAATTCAGCTACCTTCATTGCATCAGTAGTCTTCTTGCAAGCAATAAAATAGGACATTTTTGAAAAACGGTCAAAAACTACAAATACAGAATCATGTCCCCTCTGAGTTTGAGGTAAACCCAATACAAAATGCATGCTCAAATATGTCCAGGGTTGACTTGGAACTTTCAATGGCATGTACAACCCTTCATTATCCACGAATTTAGCAACTTCACGCCTCATTGTTGGCTAGTAATATGACTTCGAAACAAATTGGAAAGCTTATCCCTTCCCATATGCCCCTCGTCATGTAACTCCTTAATAATCTTCAACCGGAGACTAGAATCAGGAATACACAATTGGTTACCTTTGAAGAGAAATCCTTCATGCATAAGGTACTCACTTCGTTTTCCTGAACTGATATCATCCACAATCTTCGCAAAGTTCAGATCAGTTTGAATATGAATAAAAATCTATTACCTCAAATCACATGGTGTTGAGTATCATACTCATTCGGCTTAAGGCATCAGCAACTTGATTCTGTGACCTAGCTTTGTGCTTTAGTACAAAAGTGAACTCTTGCAAATAACCAGCCCACTTACCATGTCTATAAGAAAGTTTCTCTTGACTGTTGATGTGCTTCAAAGAATCATGATCAGAAACATAATGAACTCGTTATGAGTTAGATAGTGACGCTAATACTTCAAGGCTTGAACTATAGCATAAAACTCCACATCAGAAGTACTATAGTTGAGCTTAGCACCATTTAACTTCTTACCGAAATACGCTACAAGTCGTCCTTCATGACTCAACACATCTCCAATTCCCACATTCGATGCATCACAGTGTAGTTCAAACGGCTTGCTGAAATCAGGTAACACCAATAGTGGTACAGTTATCAGCTTTCTCTTGACAGCTTCAAAGGCTTCGTCAGCTTCCTCAGATCATGAAAACTTTCCTCCTTTCATGCATTCAGTAATGGGCGCCATAATGGTGCCGAAGTGGGGAATAAAGCGTCGGTAAAAAGAAGCGAAACCATGGAAACTTCTTACCTCGTGTAATGTAGTAGGTGTAGTCCAATTTCTCACAACTTCAACCTTGGACTCATCTACCTTGATTCCATCCTTGGTGACGACATAACCGAGAAATAAAACTCGATCTGTCATGAACGACCACTTTTTGATGGCCGCAAATAATTTCTTCCTGCGTAGAACTGAGAGAACTTCTCGAAGATGTTGAACATGCAAGTCCATGTTAGCACTATAAAAAAGAATATCATCGAAATAAACAACCACAAAAGTACCGATAAAGGGTCTGAGTATTTGATTTATGACGTGCATGAATGTACTTGGCGCATTGGTCAACCCGAACGGCATAACCAACCACTCATATAATCCTTCTCAAGTTTTGAAAGCAGTCTTCCACTCATCACCTTTTCGAGTTCTGATATGATGGTACCCACTCTTCAAGTCGAGTTTGATAAACACCTTCGCTCCACACAACTGATCTAACAAGTCATCCAATCTGGGAATTGGAAAACGGTATTTGACTGTGATTTTATTGATGGCTCGACTGTCAACACACATTCTCCACATTCCATCTTTCTTTGGAATCAGCAAGGCTGGTACTGCACAAGGACTTAGACTATGTCGGATCAATCCTTTATGTAGCAAATCTTCCACTTGATTACGAAGTTCTTCATGCTCCTTAGGACTCATTCTATAATACGCTTTATTTGGCAAGATTGATCCAGGAACGCGATCACTACAATGTTGTATATCCCGGAGAGGTGGTAGCTCGTCCCGCAACTCGTTAGGAAAAATATCCATAAATTCCTTAATTAAAGTTTGAGCTGCAATGGGGATACTACTTTCATCCTGTTGTTCTTCTTTTCCAATCAACACATACAATTCAACTTCATCTTCTACCTCATCTTCAAACTTCTTAAACGACAAGAGATTGGTAGCTTCTCCAGTAGATGGTGTAGGTGCAATCTCTTTACTGGTACAAGTACTATACATACGTCGTTCCACAAAAAACTGTAGGTATTCTTATACCCGTCATGACTACTTTTCCTGTCAAACTCCTATGGACGACCCAACAACAAGTGACAAACATCCATACTAGTAACGTCACACCATATTTTATCTTTATATTTGTTACCAATTGAAAAAGAAATCAAACAACGTTTGTTTACTTTTACCTCATTCCCTTTCTTAAGCCAAGAAAGCTTATATGGATGTGGATGTTCTTTGGTTTCCATCTTGAATTGTTTCACGACCTCTTCATCAACAATATTCTCGCAACTTCCAGGATCAATAACTAGACGACAAACTTTTCCTTCGATCGTACATGTCGACTGGAATATATTGTTACGCAACCAGCTGTCGCCCTCATCTTTACATGGAGTGAGAAAACTTCTTCTTACTACAAAGTTCACTCTTTTATCTCCAGCAACTACTTCATCGACAGGTTCAGAATCATCCTCATGATCCTCTTCATAATCAGTGACCCAATCATCTTCTTCACGGTCGTTTACAGTGAAAAATGCCTTGTTCGCTCGTTCTGCTTTTTGATAGTCACTGGCTTTGTGCCAGATTCTCCGCACTGATTACACCTACCTCCAAAAGTGGTAACTGGGGTTTTATTTGGTGTTGACGAAGAATTAAGTTTACTAGCATTACTACGTGTTGAAGTACTACGGTTACTTGCTGGAGATGCTGCCACATCGGTACCCCAATTTAATCTTCTACGCCCTACTTGTTTCTCTATATGCATTGTTTTGTGATGTGCATCCGAAATAGAGCAGCAATCAAACATGTTGAGTGTATCCTGATATTGTTGAGGGAGACCACATATATAGCGAGCGACTTTTTGCTCATCTGAATCTGACAAGTCGTTAAGAGAAAGTAGTCGGTAAAACTCTTAGGTGTAATCGTCTATAGAACGTACTCCCTTGCGTAGGTTTTGCAGTTGCTGGTACATCAATCCAATATATTTTTGTGGTAAAAACTTTGTTATCATGTGTTTCTTCAACTTCTCCCATGATACTAACTTTTGTTTTCCCTTACGACTGCCTAGCAGCTTATGTTGTTGCCACCATAAATTTTCCCTCCCACGAAACATAGTCGCCACCAACGAAACTCGTTTGTTATCAGGTACTTCTTTGAATTCCAATACTTCCTCAACGGTATTCACCCAAGAGAGAAACTCTCCCGGTTCCAAACCACCATGAAATTCTGGGATCTCTACTTTTATTCATTCCTTCCAGCGATCAGAATCTTCTCGTTGATTTATTCTACCTTCGCGATGCCCTTTAGTAAAAGGGTTGCCGTTATCATCTTCTTCTTCCTGCCGAAGATTATACCGACCCAGCAAATCTTGGACGTCTTCAATGAATTCTTCTCTAGATCTCCATGGAATGAAACCTTCTGGACCTCCTCCTCGACCCTGACCGATTGCCACTCTTGGTGGCATCTTATCAACCTAGAATCGACTTTGCTCTGATACCAACTGATGCAGCGGATAATAAAGAAAAGAAATAAAATAGATGTTTTGTTCAGACTTCAAAGATTCCTAGGAACATCGACTATGAACAACGATAATTACTTAGACTTCGGTTTCCCGACTTTAAATAATAATCGATTAAACTTGAACAAGTTTACGAAATTAATTCTTATTAATCAAAATCAACTGCCTAAAACAATATGTGGAGGACTCTTTTATAGACTTGGGGAAAAACCCTAACTTGCTAGTCAAGAAAAGATGAAAAAAAAACTTAAACCGATTCAAAACCTAATTTGCTATTTTTGGAAAATTTTGGTTGACCAAAAATAATGAAAGTACTCATAAAATAGAACTATTTGCCGCAAACGGCGACCCAAACGGAATCCTAATGAAGAAGTTATTAACATAACAAAAACTTTCCTAAAATAGCAAAAACGCTTGTTTGAAGTCCTAAACGATGAAATTTGGCTAAAATCTGAAGACCATGCAACGTTGGATGTCTTGATCGTTGGCCCGTTTCCAATCAGAATGGAACCCTCTTGAGCTAAATTACGACACTCGGGTCTTTAGCCTCCAAATAGACTATAGCCCGCTCATCGACGTCACTGCATATTTTTTTCTCTTTTCTAATTTTTACCAAGCTCTGAAAAGTCATCATCCAAGGATGCATCTAAAACTACAAGTAAAAGTGTGTTGGGAATTTTTTTATCTTGGCTAAACATGGTTTTTTTCATCGGCTTTTTAAAATTGTATTCTTAGAAATTCTTTTTTGCTCTGTTTATCATGACAACTATAATTCACGTTTACTAAATTTTCCCTTCTTGTTCTTATTTTTTTTTAATAATAATTAGTTGAGTACTCATTTTTATATGATGTTTTTGAAGTTCCTTCCAAGTTTAAGCCATCCTTAGTGAAATTACAAGATTTTAGCCAATTTATTCGTCTAGGAGGTCAGAGTAGTATGATGGTTTTCTCTTAGTATAGTAGTGTAAGACTAAATTTGAATTTAAAGATTATTCTTAACTAGTTGTTAGTTTTTTGTGCTAGTTAACAATATTTATACCTGGCAAATTGTTATTGTAGTTGGTAGTTTTTAAGTTTGCTATTTGTAAACATCTAGTAGAGGTTATTAGCGGTTGCTATTTGTTTACCAACAATTGATTGTTATTAGCTATTTCAGTTTCATATTATCTGGCTTTAATCATGCTTTCCCTTTTACTATGTATCGTGTATGTATTTGCTTTTTAAGTAGTATAATAGTTATAGTTTAATGTGCATTTGTATTTTTTTCTTGGAATAGGAAATTAACTGCTCATGTGAAATAACATGATGTTAAAATCAATATTGCCTATGTACTACCTTGGGATAATGGCCCAACTGGTTGTATTTTCTTGAAGATGTAACTTTCACCTAAAGAATATTTGATTGTGGAAAAGGTTAAACCGTCATTCTCAAACATTAGAAAGGGATCCCTTTCCTGTATAAGCCAGTGTGATACTTTTATCAGACTTGTTTGTGATAAAAGGATTCAAAAATTCTCTTGATAGTTTTATCAGGAGCAGAGACGTTCAACTTATACAACTTGTTTGTGGAATCATACATACTGTAATATTATAAGACAACTCATTGGGTACTGATGGAAAACGAAAAATTCCTAAGTTACTGAAGAATTATAAATGTTCTTGTTATCTTTACACTTTTACTAATTTTAGGAGTATTTATCAGACTAATTGTGTTGTACTTTTTTTCTTTTGTTAAAGTTTTACCCTTTTTAGATGCTTCTAATATAAGCTCTATTCTTGGAGCTTCTGATATAAGCTCCATTGAGGGTATATCCCTGTCTGGAGCACTTTTGATAAACTACCACTTTCATCTAGGTGCTTCTAATATAAACTCCATTCTCAGGAATAAAATAAAATAAAATAAAAAAATT
Source organism: Papaver californicum (assembly GCA_023531435.1). Classification (NCBI taxonomy): domain Eukaryota; kingdom Viridiplantae; phylum Streptophyta; class Magnoliopsida; order Ranunculales; family Papaveraceae; genus Papaver; species Papaver californicum. The sequence goes on along the minus strand of JAJJMC010020031.1, from coordinate 2,982,763 downwards.
CCTCCCCCGTTTCTACGAGTTTACGACCTTCTTCTTCTACACCTTCTCTTACAGAAACCCCCAAAAATTTAGGGTTTAGAACTTGAAATATTTTTTTTAATTGAAACTTAATTTAAATGGTGATTAGTTTCAAATTGATAGAATATAATGGTCTCAATTTGGCTCGCAACTAGTCTGTTATTTAAATTCATGTTATTGAGCTCCATTTTAATGGCGACAGCAGTGTCAAGCCATAATGCTCGGTAATCAAGAGGTTGTGGAAAAAGGAGCTAGTTTCAAGAGCTCAACCAATGCCGTATTTCGGTTGACCCCTTCGTTTCAAAAGGTAACCAACTCTGTCTTGATTAAGATATATCCAGATAGTTAATTGGTTTCATGTGCTGCATATGTCACTTTATTTCTTCATGGAATTTGAGTCCCTACTGTCAGGGAGTGATGCATGCATGGATCAATGGATGTTGCCTATGAAGTGACTTGCTGTCGAAAAGATGATCCTAGAAATGGAGGACTTGAAGTCACTGAGGCTGAACTGCTGCATATCTATTTGATCAAAAACTCTTAAAGGTTATCTCAAGTTTTAATTCTCTAAAAAAATCACTGTTATTCAATTTTCTTACACTTGAGAGTTAGTTACCCACATTATTTCCAATGAAAGCAATAAAAACTTATACATGCTTGTGCATAATCATCTTTGACATCATTGTTGTTGTTTGGTACAACTTGTTCTGTGACAAAATGAATAGATTGTGATACAATTAATTTTTACTTTGGATTTTGAAAATCTCAACATAGCATGTTTGGAGGGTGGATAATTCATGCTTAGGACCATGTCTTAGGATATGTAGAATCAAACTACAAAAAATCTTAGTTTTAGTTGCGCAAATTGTGAAGGATTAACCAAAATGAAGGCTGATAGTATATGGGCATTTTTTTGTTTTCTTCAAATTGATCAACTCCTATTGACTGAGTCAATGGGGTATATGCACCGAATAATCATTCTCTTTGTTTGATATCCACAACCAAAAGAAAAGAATGTGTATGCCAACAAACAAAATAGGCAAAAGACAACCCACATTTTACTGGATAAACAAATAGAAAGTTCTAATCCTAAACTGCAAGTCTTTCTCAATTTCAGTGCCCACTGAGTCACTAACTGAAACAAATGAATCTGTCTTTTAATGTTATCTTCATTAGTGTCTCTGGTGATGAAGGGAAACAAAGAAATCTTAAAAATAACAAAACATTATGGGAGGCAATCCATTAGCTGAACAACAAAAAAAGCAACAACTCCTGGAGAAGATTCAAGAACTTGAAGCAGGACAATTATATCTCAAAGAAGAGATCTTCAAATTAACCCTTTCATCTTCTTACATACCCAGTAAATCAGGTTTCATTCCAAGATCGGGCTGTGCACGAGATGACAGTGTTGCTGGTGACGATGATGAGGGAAATAGTTGTAACTCTGGTAATTTGAAAATGGGTTCTGCTTCATTTGGATTTTCACCCCCTTTACAGAGTCAGAGTAGTAGGACAAGACCTGATGCTGAGTTTTCATACCCTAGTATAGGCTTTGAAACTTCTGCTCCGAGTTTTACCGATAAACAGTTTTTGAATATCTTGCAGTCTATGGGTCAGTCTATTCATGTTTTTGATACTACTGGTTGCTTAATTTACTGGTAATTAACTCGAATTACTTCTGTCTATTCATTGATGTTCACTTTAATTGTTTGTTGAAGACTCTTTCTGATAATGATAATTGCATTGTGTTTTTAGTGATTTTTTCCCCCAGGCCCCAGTTACTAGGAATGGGTTGTTCTCAGATTAAAACTTAACTTTATTGTTATAGCGAGCAAGTTTTGATTAATTTTGGATTTTGGGTTATGGGCTTCACTGAATATTTAGACCTAGAACTTATAAGATTGAGCTTTATTATAATTTTTGAGTCATGCTTAGGAACAATTTCAGTGTTTCTACTAGCAACATTGATGAATTTGTAAAGTGGACAATGATTCATTGTTTATTTGGATTTTTAGATAGATCTAAATTTTGCTTGTTGAGGTGATAGTTGGAATAAATTCGTTATGAAATAAACAGTTTAAATTTACGTTGTAGTGTTTAGTATAATCCTTCAAAATTTGCTTCATCTATAGTTCAGACTCATAAAATTCTAGTTTATTCCATTTTTCGGTATTTTAATTTTATAGGAATCGCACGGCAGAGCTCCTCTTTGGGTACTCTGCATCAGAAGCTCTTGGACAGGATATCTGTAAGTTACTCGTACATTCTCAAGACGCTGATGAAGCAAATGAAATAGTTGAAAGGATTATCTCGGGAGAAGATTGGACAGGACAGTTCCCAGTAAGGAATAAAGCAGGGAAAGCTTTTTGTATCATTGCAACCAGTACTGGATTATATGATGATAATGGTAGTTTGGTAGGGGTTATTAGTATAACAGGTGATGCAGACCTCTTTAGAGATGTTTTCATTCCAACTTCTGGAAGAATTTCTCCTAGAGGTTGTTCAAGCACTAGATGGCTTAGAAGTTGTAGCCCAACAAGTAAGCCTGATGTTAATTCTCAGCAGCCTATGCAAGATATGGTTGCCTCAAAGATATCGAATCTTGTAAGCTTAAACTCTTATAAAGTTTTCGTTTAGATGGTCTAAAAACCAAGGAAACTAGGATCATTAAAATTTCCGTTGAATTTTGAATAAAAGCATTTATTTATCGATCTTGTTTCAATGAGCCACTCTTGATTAATAATAGAACCATGAAACAGGCATCTAAAGTGACCAACAAGGTTCGGTTGAAAATGAAGACTAATGAAAACACTTTGGGGCGGGAAATCCAGTCTGGAGATGGGCATTATTTTGATCTTACGGAGGATCCAAGTTCAAGTAGAGCTAGCACGCCTAGACAAGGCATACTGCCGTCCTTCTTTGGCCTAGAGAAAAGATCCCTGGAACAACCTGTCAGTGATTCTGGTGGTGATGATGGTGATGGTGAGCTTGGGGCGTTCAAGAGAATAACCTCTAAGGCTGAGGCTTGGATTAGCAAAAAGGGGATATCATGGCCGTGGAAGGGAAGTGAGCAGGATGTGTTGGTAGCACGGACTACCCATGGTGTCATTCCATTCCTGAATCACGATGGTGAAAATTACTTTGATAGACAGAAGAATTCTGATATTAATGAAAGGCTGGGGTTCCAGGTTGATAATAACCAGTTAGAATGGGAAGCCCCAGCTTCTTTGCCTTCTTCTGATGTCAAACATACAAGCAGTGTGAGCACAAGTGTTAGTAAAAGAAGCAGCGGTATTCATGAAGATTACAGGGAAACATGTTCCTTGGATTATGATATCTTGTGGGAAGACTTGACAATCGGGGAAAAAATCGGGCAAGGTGTTATATATTTTTCACAGTTTCTTATTTACGAGTATCTTATTTCTAAATGGCGTTACTATTTTTTTCGAGGGGGTTGTAGTAACTTATGTCACTCACAATTTATGCACATGGTTTTAAAATTAAATCAATTCAACCTTGCAGTGATAACGTGCCATTTTTAATTCCGCATACTTTTCAACAATGAAGTGCTTTGTGATACTTAAATTCTAATTGATGGTCCCAGGTTCATGTGGAACTGTGTATCGTGGTCTATGGTGTGGTTCGGTATGTTTTCTCTTTCCCTGAAAAATTCAATTCTATGGATCAGGGAGTGCCATGATGTATGCCTATTATGTGTCTCCAAGGGAGACTTACTATAGTTATGCTAGTATGTTAGGCTTTCTTTCACCAGCCCTCAACACTAGCATGGTGATGAACATAATAGAAAACTTATGCAGAGGAGATAGAATGTCGTACATCTGTCATTGTGTTAACAAGCACCCCCTTTCACTTTCTTGCAGGATGTTGCATTAAAGCTATTCTCGAAATTTGATTACTCAGATGACTTGCTGCATTCCTTCAGACAAGAGGTAGTTTCTGAACTTAGGCAAATCTCTGTACAAAAAATGCACTTGCAGCAGTCAGTAAATGACATTTCCTCTCCTGGCAAACACAAAATTTCAGAGCAGATTGTTGGAATTTTTATGATTTTTTATCAAATTATATAAGTGGGACTTTGTTTTTGTATACAAACACTATTGCATTACTGGAGAAAATATATCTTTCACGCATTGGTCTAAACTCCAAAAATTATTATCTCCATAGGTCTTATTTATGAAGAGGCTCCGACATCCAAATGTGCTACTCTTTATGGGGGCAGTAGCATCACCTCAGCATCTCTGCATTGTTACGGAGTTCCTGCCACGGTGCATACTTCATTTTTCTTCTGAAAACTTCCTAGTTTGATTAGCAGTACTCTGTTTCATGTTAGTTGTGCTTCGCACGTGTAATATTATCCACTGTACTCAAGATGTTTGTCGCTGATCCAATTTTTTATTTTTATTTTGCTCACTGAGTTTTCAATCTTTTCATATGCAGTGGAAGTTTGTATCAGTTGCTTCAACGGGGCACTCAGAAATTAGATTGGAGGCGACGTGTTCTCATGGCTTTGGACATTGTGAGTACTGCTGTATACAGTTTTCTAGAAACAATAGCTTACTTGGAATTATATTGTAGTACATGTGCATTCGATATCAATATTTGGTACACTCTTTTCCATTAAGTGTAATATAATATTAAGGTTATTGACAGCACATGGACCTGCTAATATCTCTGGTAATGACCCAAGGATCTGGTATTGCGTCTTCATTGCAAGTAATGGATTTTAGACTTTAGTGAACATCTGGAACTTCTTAACTGTTGAAAGGAGGCCTCGCTATTGTAGGAACTTGAGATGTGGCTATATTTCCTTACATTTATTTATTTATTGTAGTATCATACTATCATCTTAGTTCCATAATCTCTTTTGTGCTCAACTACGCCCTACAACCGTTGATTTTTTTTTTCTGTGACCCTTTTATAGGCACGGGGTATGAATTATCTTCATCTTTGCAACCCACCTACTGTCCATCGTGACTTGAAGTCTTCAAATCTGTTGGTTGATAAAAACTGGACTGTGAAGGTTCGTTTTTGGTTATCATCTTAATCTTTCTTCCTCCAATGCTACACAGAGAAGCATCATGTTATCATCTTCTATTATTCACTTTAAATAGGTTGGTGACTTTGGTCTCTCAAAATTCAAGCATCAAACATTTCTGTCAACATTGACCGGACGAGGAACGGTATATATTATAATATTGTACTGGAAGACTACTTAGTTCATTTCCTCTAACAGGTTGTTTGAATCTTATATGGTTCTCTTTTAATTTAAATTCTTCCAGCCGCAGTGGATGGCTCCAGAGGTTCTGCGTAATGATCGGTCAGATGAGAAGTAAGTTCAACTACTTTTGTTTCCTGTTGCTTTGAGTCTTCAACAGTGGAATATAGTTGTTTTGACTTGTCTCATGTCTCGAGCTCACTAACTGATTACTTTTGGCATGCTTTTTGGAATCTTTAGGTCTGATGTTTATAGTTATGGAGTAATATTGTGGGAGATTGCCACACAAAAGATCCCTTGGGATAACTATAACTCAATGCAGGTATTTCCTTGTCTAGTACTTCAATATTCCAGTCCTTATGTGGAACATTGTCCTGTAACTTCCTGTCGCAGCTTGTGCCAAATGTCAAAGGAATTGTTCTTTTTAGTGATTTTCTGCCTTTATCTGTTTAATTTTATCAGAAAAATAGAAATAACAAAAGAACGTGGGTTGTACTACAGTTGTGGAGAGGTTTTTTCCCCAATCTGTGTCTCGATGTTCATGCATCTAGTCCGTTGCATATGTTATTGCTTAATCATTCCAGTCCGTTGTGGAACATTGTTCTGTAATTTCCTGTTACCACTTATACCAAAATTAAAGGAATTGTCCCTTTTGGTGATTTCTGGCCTCTATCTGTTCATTTCTTTGAGAAAAATAGAAACAGCAGAAGAAAGCGGGTTGTGTAGTTGTGGAGAGGTTTTTGCTCCAATCCTCATCCTCGACTCGATGTTCTAAGCTATATGTAGTCTACTATTGGATGATTTCTCATGTGAAAAGTATATGCTTTGTAGCATATGATACATATAACATGAAAAATGTGGTGATTTACGCAGGTGATTGGAGCTGTAGGATTCATGAACCAACGACTTGACATTCCAAAAGAAATGGATCCAGGATGGGTCTCTATAATTGAGAGCTGCTGGCAAAGGTGCATATCTTCTACATGTTTCTTGTTCACCAGTATGAATTTTGGTCTCCCTGGCCCGTGTAACTAACTGATGATTCCATAAATTCCCATGATCCAGTTTCTTATTTTGTCTCATGTTTCTTTGTTCTGTTTGGGAACTTGTTTTATGCAGTGACCCAAAACACCGACCAACATTTTTGGAACTGCTTGAGAAATTAAAGCATCTGCAGAGACTTCAAGCCCAAGCATCCCGCTTACCACAAGTCAGTCAAACTACAACGTCGACGCCAGATACTTGAATTCAGTGCGATCTATATACACAACATAAGCACCAGAAATCTCAGGTGGATGGCTGGATTCATGATCATCATATTTATAGGTAGTATTTCAACCTATACAGCTCAGATTGGTGCGTGAAAGTTGAACTTGGCATGACATCAAGCTTCAACCGATGGGGTGGTCGGGATAGGTACTGGTCCTTTAATGAATCCCGACCAAACCGTACTGTCTGTACCGAATGATATAACCCTAGATTCAATTAATCCTAGCCGTGCATGATTTAACCCTAACCTTCAGTTTCTAGTCTAACTCTCCCTCTCACTCGAACGACAGCTACCACCACTTCACCTCTCTGTCTCGTGCCAGGCGTTTACATAGACGTACGTTTGAAAATTCACCAGACGGTTGTCTAGGGCTACTCCCCATCAGGCGGTTGTCTAGGGCTACGCCAGTCACTTGGGCGTGCTCCTACACATGCGTCTACAATCAGACGTTCTTTCACCGAGCGTTAATCAAGTGTCCTCCCCAACCAGGCGTTAACTTAGTATTACGCTTGATCAAAATTTACTCTCTACCCGTTGTGTTTCAGGCGGTCTAAACCTAAATTTTTTTAGTCTTTACTCTTTGGGTTTAGTCGCACCACTGTGGATGCTCTAACCATCATTGATGATCTTTACGATCATTATATACTAACACTATTATTAGCACTCAGTGACTCATTAGTAATTTGCTTGATAGTATTTCGCTAGTTATTATGTATTGATATACCGACGATTCAGACCTACAACAAAGAGAGGTCTTTTTTGAATTATTTCACTCATTTTTATTGAATTGTTTTTTTAATATGTGCAAATACTGTGTAGGAATATCCATATGGAAGAAGATATATATACAATGAGCTACTGGAGAAGGCAACAAATGAAAGATATGATGTGAAGAAATGGCATAAACCACCAGAAGAACAAGGACCTAAAGATACCACTGGTATATGGTGGATCAAATCTATCTTTGGGAAATAAATGATTAATCAATGTTTGGGTTTAGCATTATCTCTATTTATAGTAAGTGAGTGAAGAAGATGATAGGAATGAATAATAAGATAGATGAACTCAATGCAGTGTGTGTTAAGGGTTTATGTTGATGAACCTTTTTAATGTGTTAATTTTGTGTCTTATATATTTGCTTTAATTTTTAGGAAAATTCGGTTGGGAACGGGTAAAACCGTCCCATAAACAGAATTTTTATTCACAAAACTGTCACCAGGACCGGAACCGGACTAGAACTGAACCGACCAGGCAGGTACGGTTTCAGAACCGAACTGATCCTGGTCGGGACAGGTACTGGTTTTATTTTAGAAAATCGATCTTGGGTCGGTACTCGGTACTCTAAAAAACCGAGCCGAATCGACTTTTGTGCAAGATGGGTTATGATAATAAAAGATTGTGAGTGACACCTGTCGATAGAAATTAAGATATCGATGGACTTTGAAATTAAATCGTGGTTATCACTTATCAACTCCGAACTACTGTACCATACAGTTGCGAATGCCTAGTCATTTGCTTACTACAGTGAGTACTGTAAACTGTATGGTGTGGATGCGTTGTTTAGATTCTTTACTCGGGGCATGTCGTGTATTTAACCTTTTTAACTAGGCTTCATTCGTATACCTAGCCTTTTCTTACAATTATAACACTCCATCTACATTGCTCCAAGTGTCCCAATCCATAGCAAGATGTTATTAAAACCTGACCAGAGTAACGACTGTGGAGAAGAAGGCAAAACAAATAAAAAGTAACTGGTAAAAACTGTACTTTGCCAATTTTACAATGTACCGATAGTAGTGTTCACCACCACCGACATTTCTTGGTACAAACTTAGACTGCATTTAGTTCGATACGCGGTTTCGCACCTCATTTTTTTGGCTCTATCGATTGCAGTATTAGGTGCTAGCTGTGGTAAAGACTGATCACCACTAGCTGAGCGGTCATTTTTCGGATCAAATTAAGAAGCCAATGTGAACCCTAAATTAGTATATAAGTAGATTTCAAATATTTGAGTTAGTTGAGAGTTGGGTGGGGTTCTGGAGTTAAAGGTATTGAACCATTTCATTCCATGTCTTAAATTTTTGGTGCCAAATTTGTCAAACTTCAGTAGGAATTCTGTTTTTGATGCACATGAAAATGTATAGAGCGTGTTGAGAAGTGATTATATATATATACTTGTGGTTAGTCAGCCACGTTCAATTTAGTACTAGTACTAGAAGGAAAAAGAGGTACAAGAATTTATAGCTACTACTGGCCACTATATAAAAAGTCTTGGCAAATCTCTAACTCTCAACTGCATATATTAATGGCTTATGCCTACTGTTTGCATGCTGTGTATATATAGGGGATGTACTTGGCTTTATCAATTCATGCTCAACACCAGTTGTTATTGAACTAAACATCTGAGAGCATATCTATTTCATTGCTCCTTAAATTTTTACTAGTTTTTGCTCTCAAATTTGTGTTTCTCATTTTGCCTTGTGAAAATGGGGAAGTTTAAGAATGCTAGTGTGTTTGGTTTAATGTTGATTGTAGTTGTGGTGGTGTGTGCTGGAAATGCACAAGGCAGGAAGCTTGAGAAGGAAAGGTTTACTGGTGGAGGTGGAGGAATTGGCGGAGGTGGAGGTGGAGGTGCCGGTGGAGGACTTGGTGGTGGTTTAGAAGGTGGCATTGGAGGAGGATATGGTAAAGGTGGCGGAGTAGGAATTGGTTCAGGTGGTGGTGCTGGAGGAGGCATTGGCGGAGGTGGTGGTGCTGGTGGAGGACTTGGTCATGGTTCAGGAGGTGGCATTGGAGGAGGGTATGGTAAAGGTGGTGGAG